>OX103958.1:1215650-1723150 GCA_944470425.2 Schistosoma bovis | reverse complement strand
GATCCGTTGACCGGACACTATTAGCAACAACCAACTGTGGGAAAGAACAAACCAGATCCCAGTGGAGGACGAAATCAGGAAGAAGCGCTGGAAGTGGATAGGACACACATTGAGGAAAGCACCGAACTGCATCACAAGACAAGCCCTCAAGGCCAAAGGAAAAGAGGAAGATCAAAGAACACATTACGCCGGGAAACGGAGATGGACATGAGAAAAATGAACAACAATTGTATAGAACTAGAAAGGAAGGTCCAAGACAGAGTAGATTAGAGATTACTTGTCAGCGGTCTATCCTCCTTCATTGAGAATAACAGGCGTAAGTAAGTAAGTAAGTAATTACATTTTGATCTGTAATCTGACTTACTTGATCACTGATTGTTAATGATGTGAATACGGATAGATTTTTGGCCCATTCAATTAAAAATATTAATTGAGTACGTATTGATTCACAAATATCATTAATATTAGCTAAATTATTTTCATTAAACCTGGAGAACTACGAAAGCCATAATCCAGAAAATACAGGTTTTTACGCAAAATACTTTGGATCCGTTGACCGGACACTATTAGCAACAACCAACTGTGGGAAAGAACAAACCAGATCCCAGTGGAGGACGAAATCAGGAAGAAGCGCTGGAAGTGGATAGGACACACATTGAGGAAAGCACCGAACTGCATCACAAGACAAGCCCTCAAGGCCAAAGGAAAAGAGGAAGATCAAAGAACACATTACGCCGGGAAACGGAGATGGACATGAGAAAAATGAACAACAATTGTATAGAACTAGAAAGGAAGGTCCAAGACAGAGTAGATTAGAGATTACTTGTCAGCGGTCTATCCTCCTTCATTGAGAATAACAGGCGTAAGTAAGTAAGTAAGTAAGTACATTTTGATCTGTAATCTGACTTACTTGATCACTGATTGTTAATGATGTGAATACGGATAGATTTTTAGCCCATTCAATTAAAAATATTAATTGAGTACGTATTGATTCACAAATATCATTAATATTAGCTAAATTATTTTCATTAAACCTGGAGAACTACGAAAGCCATAATCCAGAAAATACAGGTTTTTACGCAAAATACTTTGGATCCGTTGACCGGACACTATTAGCAACAACCAACTGTGGGAAAGAACAAACCAGATCCCAGTGGAGGACGAAATCAGGAAGAAGCGCTGGAAGTGGATAGGACACACATTGAGGAAAGCACCGAACTGCATCACAAGACAAGCCCTCAAGGCCAAAGGAAAAGAGGAAGATCAAAGAACACATTACGCCGGGAAACGGAGATGGACATGAGAAAAATGAACAACAATTGTATAGAACTAGAAAGGAAGGTCCAAGACAGAGTAGATTAGAGATTACTTGTCAGCGGTCTATCCTCCTTCATTGAGAATAACAGGCGTAAGTAAGTAAGTAAGTAATTACATTTTGATCTGTAATCTGACTTACTTGATCACTGATTGTTAATGATGTGAATACGGATAGATTTTTGGCCCATTCAATTAAAAATATTAATTGAGTACGTATTGATTCACAAATATCATTAATATTAGCTAAATTATTTTCATTAAACCTGGAGAACTACGAAAGCCATAATCCAGAAAATACAGTTGTTTACGCAAAATACTTTGGATCCGTTGACCGGACACTATTAGCAACAACCAACTGTGGGAGAGAACAAACCAGATCCCAGTGGAGGACGAAATCAGGAAGAAGCGCTGGAAGTGGATAGGACACACATTGAGGAAAGCACCGAACCGCATCACAAGACAAGCCCTCAAGGCCAAAGGAAAAGAGGAAGATCAAAGAACACATTACGCCGGGAAACGGAGATGGACATGAGAAAAATGAACAACAATTGTATAGAACTAGAAAGGAAGGTCCAAGACAGAGTAGATTAGAGATTACTTGTCAGCGGTCTATCCTCCTTCATTGAGAATAACAGGCGTAAGTAAGTAAGTAAGTAAGTACATTTTGATCTGTAATCTGACTTACTTGATCACTGATTGTTAATGATGTGAATACGGATAGATTTTTAGCCCATTCAATTAAAAATATTAATTGAGTACGTATTGATTCACAAATATCATTAATATTAGCTAAATTATTTTCATGCAATTCTTTATAATTTGATTGTTCATTATATAAATCTGATGATCTTTTAGTGATATTAATATAATTTTGATGAATTGCCTATCAATAGATAAAAAGGAAATTTAAAAAAATCTATTGAGAAATAATTATGGATTGATTCATATAATTGAATAGTTAGATTATCATGGCAAAACCTAGAAGTACTGTACGACTGTTTCGTCCTATTGTGAGACTCCTCAGCAATGTGCATCCATGATTAAGTGTTCACACATGAAACTGATTAGTCCTGGGTTCGTGTTATGCCTGTGGGATTGTGGATGTACATTGTAGTAGGACGAAACGGCCATCTAGTGCCTTCAAGGTTTCCCTGATGATCTAGCTTTATTTATTGATTTATTTATTTTATTTTATTTTACTACATATATATTTTTACAAGGAGGCACCAAATACATATGCGCTACACAAATCTCATTTGATATGTGTGAGGGCTGTGATACTGCTCGGGTGCCCAAACCAAAGCTGATGGTTTTCTTAAGGGGCAACACCTGGAGCCTTCGACTTGAAGACCTGATCCACAAGGCAGTGGAACATCGTAAGGAGATACAGTTCCTTGGTAGTCGGTGACCAACAATTGGTTCATACGCCATCTGTTCACTCAGGATACTGGAGCCCATGTTTTCCATTGATTTGGAATCAGGGTTTTCCAACTCCCCTATGTGGACTCTCTATATCCACCAACCTGGTTCAAGCCCCCACCAGATATTCGCTTTTCATCCTCTCAATTTTGTGGACTACATCCCCGCCACGAGAAGGCAATGAGTAGGACTTCCCTGGTAGAGACTATGTACGCGTGGCAATGTGAGAGCATTTGGAGAGGGAGAGCGGACTCTCCCCACTCTCGGCCGTACCAAGGCTTTAATTGACTCATGATCTCCATTATTAAAATTACTATAATATCCACAAAATCCCTACTGTTAGTAATTTAATAGTTGAATTCATGAGACAATTGAAGTTGCTAGAAGATCATGGAAAACATGGAAGCACTGGACGACCTATTTTTCCTAGTATGGGACTCCTCAACAGTGTGCATCTACAATCTTGCAAGCGGGACTCGAACCCAAGACCTATCGATCTCGTTTGCGAACACTTAATCGTGGATGCACATTGTTGAGGATGAAATGGTAGTTCAGTGCTTCCAGGTTTTCCATAGTGGTCTAGCTTTAATTGACTCATAAATTCAACTATTAAGATGACTACAATCTCTAAAAAACCATCATTCGTATGATTGAATAGGGTAATTCATTTTAAATTTTTAAATTGTATTTTTCAATAGTTATCAGTTTCATCAAAGACATGTGTTTTGTCTCCTTTAGGACTCTTCAACTGAATATACTTACACCTAAGTAGTGGGCATTCACAGATGAACTTCAATTCGGTATCTTTATTAATAAATTATGGCCAAGTAATAATTCACTTAGGATGTATAATCATAAGTAACGTGTAACCCTCAGTTTTTATGACCACTTTGTATAGAAGATTATCTATGAAAAAATATGACTATAAACCAGACTAGTCAGCATTAATTAGAGCCAATTATGATTGATATCAGAAGGGGTTTTGTGGATCTTATAGTGATTTTACTAGTTAAGATCATGAGTCAATTGAAGCTAGACCACCAGTGGAAACTTGGAAGCACAAGATGGTCGTTTCGTTCTATTGTGGGACTCTTTAACAGTGCGCATACACGATCCCACCTCGTGAGATTCGAACACAGAACCTATCAGTTTCACGCACGAATGCCTAACCTCTAGATCACTGAGTTGGCCGACATCTATCGGTGTTAATATCTAACTTCAAGTAATCCACGAAACTAAGCCACCGTCCACCATTGTCTTCAGTGAGCTGCCATCTCACAACAGACCCGACAGAACTCCACTGGTCACTGCTTTCCACTAGAATCGGAGGAAATACTTCTTGAAGTCAATCACTAGTGATCATATACTATGATTGAGACAACTGAACAGTTTGTTAAACTTTGTATGGTACATCTGTCATTCTAACGAACTGAATTTTCTTTTTCTCTTCCAAATAAGATTGGATTGAAGTTAAAATTTCAATCCATAACAAAAGTATGGATAACAAACTCTGAAGGTTCTTTTTGAAACAATCGAGATATTCTTGTTGCTATGTACGTAAATTTTTGTAACAAATATATAAGACTATTGAAATCAGATAACACTTTAATTTAGACAACCATTGAAGATCTGAAATCAATAGATAGCCATCTCACAACAGTATTAATCTACAACCCTGAAATCGGTAATGAAACTCAGGATCTTTTGTCATCCACTCAAACATTTAACCTCTTAACCTCTAAACTGAGCTGAAATCCATTGGTTTACATGTCTAATTTCAATCAATCCATAACATTTTTCGAATATTCTTTTTTTTCTGTAGGTAACTTTTTTCCCACTTGACACAACTAAACTCTAACGATCATGGCTTTTTACTAGAACTTACAGATGAACGCTACTTAGAAGTTTCAGATAAGCATGAAACAACTGTCCAGTACTTCCAGATTTTCTTATTAGTCATCTAACTTGGATCAGTTTGTAATCTCAATAAGAACCAACAAGCTTCACAACTCACTCGATGAGGCCTTGTGCTATGGGCATAACCCTATATTAGTAAAAATATAATAAACATAAAACATAAATTCACTTGGTGTTGTTTAGCTTGTATCTCCCCATTGAGTGTTTTTTTAAGACTGCAATTGATCAGTCTGTTATTGGCATATGTGCATACTGTGCGTATGCCTCGATATTGTAATGGGGGGATACAAGTCAAACAATACCAAATGCATTTAAATTCACCCCATTGCATAATCAAGTGGTTATCAGGACTCAGTAGCTGAGTGGATAACACGATGGCGTTTGAAACGAATGCTACTGGGTTCGAGTCACAGAGTGAACATCAACTCAGATGCAGGTACATCCAGCTGACGAGTCCCAAATAGGACGAAGCGCCCGTCCTGGATTCCACTGCTAGCCGCTATCCATCATTGCTTATAAAACATAAATTCTCATACTTTCTTACTGATTATTACTGTCATAAATATGATACATGGCAACAAGGAAACTTCAAAAAACACACACATTTCATACATTGAACATTGAAAACAATGTAAACACTATCACAATAGGACGTACACAATTAGCTATTGCTTCAGCTTGTAATAATTTTTGTAAATCTATACTTGAATGAATTGATGAATTAGGATCATAAGTTGTATGACGATTACTTATTTTATCACGTTCTTTTTGTACAGCTAAAAGGAAATTTAAAAAGATTAAATAAGTGAATAATCAATGAAATATAGATCAAATAGTTGAATTCATAAGTTGATCCAAGCTAGATCCCCGACTGTTGTTGCTACCTTGATGTGGTGGTCGGGCTTGCCTATCGTTATGAAGCACTCGAGCTATACTGGCTGCAACAATCGTTTCTCAAGGTCCTACCATGTCAGACAGGTCGGTTGATTAAAAGCAACAAACCTAAGGTCCGAAGGCGAAGTCGTACTGATGACTGTACAGAGGTGTGACGGCAGTAAGGTGTCTCCTTCAAACAACCAGCATGACAGCGATGCTGCCTTCCCACAAGGAGAGGTGGTGTTGGAAAAGGTCGACCCTATAGATGAACACCTCCCCTTATCCCACGGATATCCGTCTCGGGCGGTGAGGTTTCACCATGTAGGGAGCTAACACGGAAATTAATCATGAAAAGGTCGTGTGTGACCGATCACAAGCAGTTGTCCCTTGAGCACTGCGGTCACGCTCTCAGGTCACTAAGACCACCTCTAATCCTACTTCCTTTTCAAATACCTCCAGAAGAACCCTTTCACGTTGTGGGCAACAGGAAAGTTATAACCCTCCTCGTACCTTTAACAGCACTCAAGCCCACTGTATATCAAGCTAGATCACCATGGAAAACCTGGCAGTACTGAACGGCCGTATAGAACTTCGCAACAGTACGCATCCACGACCATGCACGCGAAATTCAAACCCAGGATCTATAGATGTCGCGCGCGAACGCTTAACTTCTAAACCACTGAGTGCGAGACCAAAGGTCCCATGTTTGAATTCAGCTAGCGAGATCGTGAGTGTGCACTTCTGAGGAGTTCCATACTAGGATGAAACGACCGTCCAGTGCCTCCAGGTTTTTCATGGTGGCCTAGTGTCAATTAATTCATGAATTCAACTATTTAATTACTAATATTTCCATGAAACCCTCTTCTGATAAACATAAATCAATTAATTGAATTATTATACTTAGTTGATTCAATCAGTTTTCTGTTTTAATTATCCACCTGTAGGATTAAATGATTTTCTAAATAATGGACTGATCTTAGCTAGATAACCATTGATAATCTGAAAGCTGTAGTTGGATATTTTACCCTATTATCGGACTCCTCATCAGTATGTATCTACAACTCCGAATCTCCAAATATAACCCAGGATCTTTTATCTTGTAAGCAAATCCCTGACCACTAAACTACTGGGCCGGCGTTCAACTGAAACTGTAATGAACGAGAACACAAGTGGAGACGCAAAATTACACAACATCTTAGTAAAATCTGAGAAAAATACACTAAATACTTCATTTGAAAAATGTCATTCAATTGTCTCAATCTTTATTGTTCCTTCATTTTCACAACGATTCTTCGTTGTTCTCGTTCTCTTCTCTTTGATATTCTTAACCTTCTGCTGCTAAGCATTTCACTTTCTATTGATGATATATACTACTTATATCTGTCAACATCAATAGCATACATCACACTTGGAAGTCGATGTCTAAACGTATTCAAGTATAAATGTATCATCATCAAATATTTCAAGGTTATTTATGGTTTTTAATTTGAGTAAATACAAAAACTGAATCCGAGTAATCATCATATCAATAGTTTACAAAGTTAGACCCTGAATGACATGGCTCAAAATCGTTTGCAATGGCGTGGGTGCATCCACTCTCTGTGCTTTCCCAAATTCTAATCTTCTGAATTCTTCATGTCCCTTTTTTCCTCTTTCCAAATTTATTTCACTGGATTATACTCTTTAAATAACATCTCCAAACCCTAATCTTCCCGATTACTGCTTATACTCTTATTACCTCTACCACTACGGGATTTGAATTGACAACTGCATCTCGGTGTTAAGGTGGTGTGGCAACTCGAACTGATGTACGTACGTACGAAGTTCTACGTTGTTACTGACTGACTGACTGACTTACAAAGTTAGAACACACTGATTCACCTCAAAGAAGTGAGTGCATTCATATTGATTTGATGGCGAGGCTATGATTTATGTACGAATCAATCAGATTTAAGATAACAGGTCTTGGATTTCGATGTGAAATTCACTCATACATTCGTCTAAATAGCATCTTGGCATTTAAGCTGATATCAGTTCACGATGAAAACCCTAAATCTAAATTCTAACCCTTAACATCAGTTGTAAGTCATTACCTATATTCCTCAAACTGCTTTATAATCTTCATTTAGCCCTATTAAGTAGGTAGACCCTCTCAAGATCACTTTGACGTCGCCCAATGATCGTCTATATATTATAGTTTCACTGAGATTGAAGTATTTCATCGAACTAGTCCATTATGTCTAATCATTTGAATGGATTCAATGAATTTGTACACTACCTTATTTCATATCTGATGAACAAGTGATATCTTAATGGTTGAAGACATTACGGTTTTAATTCATGGATTCCAGGTTCGAATCCCATCCCATACTTACTTTACTTTGGACAACTATGTAGTATTATTTGTTCTTATACAAACTACATAGAACCGAGACTGAATACCTAGATAGACATTTTTGATGGTCACATTCGTAAAGACATCATTTAAAATGTAAGAAGTAAAATTCATCGTCATATTTTACATGTAGACTATTCATAATTTCCATTTGGAATCCTCAAAACCAAAGTAAAAAAGGAAGATCAAAGAACACATTACGCTGAGAAATGGAGACAGACATGAGAAGAATGAACAACAATTGAATAGAACTAGAAAGGAAAGCTCAGGACAGAATGGGTTGAAGAATGCTGATCAGCGGCTTTTGCTCGTCCATCAGGAGTAAGTAAGTATTCATAATTACAATAGAAAAGATACAATTTTATTTCTTACCAGATTCTTTCATACCAACACGAAAACATTTACGAAAACGACAAAATCTACATTGATTACGTTTATCTTTTGTAACAATACAATTTTTCTTATGACGACATGTATATGAATGTTTACGACGTACAGAACGTCGAAAAAATCCTTTACATCCATCACATGAATAAGCACCATAATGTTTACCTAGACATGATGAAAATTAAGAAGAAAAAATAACGAAGACAGAACAGAGTTAATTTAATGGAACGAGATAAAAAAAGTTCTACTTGAATGGTTCAAAAATTGATCAACCTACAATTAATTGATCACTCAGTGGTGATCAATATTATGTGTGTCAAGTCCTTCTTAGTGCAGATTGAATGCTATCGAACAAGTTGCAATGTGGCCACTAGTCTAGATGATTCAACATTGTGTACACTATGTTGGGATAAGAAAGTGGTTGGAGGTAATCAACAGGAAACCCTGTAATCTTGAGGGAACTGATGATTATTGATTACAGTTACACCTTGCTGATGAGCGCCAAGTAGCACGAAACCTGAGTCCAGAGTTTCCTGTTTACTACCTCAAACCACCATCTTATACATGAATCTAGTTTGATCTATTTAAAAACATTCCATTTACGTAAAGTTTCAACTCCGCCTGGAGCCCCTCTGGAGTTACTGCCGGTCTCAAAGCCGGATAAAGGAGGAGGGTTAGGCATGAAGTTAGCGACCGCAACCCGTAGAAAACTTATTCGTTAAAAAAACCCTAATTAGAAAAATTATTCTGTAAGGTCTTACCCCTTCTTCAATCTTACTTTGGATGTTAGATTATGTACAAAAATAAAACAGGGTAATAATAAGATGATAGGTTCTGTTTTGTTCTGGCAATGATACAATGATTCTAATGGTTTCGCTTCGTTAATCAATCAATTCGATAATCGTTAGAATATAAATCTCAAATGTGTTTGAAATCAGAAATTAATGGATAGGCAGCAACTACAGTTTATTAACACATAGCACAGATCACCAAGTTATAAGCATATCAAGAGAATTTGAAGCGGAGAGACGAGTACATAAGCAAATTTGTAGTCGAATCGCATAAGGGCACAGGAAGGCAAAGTAAAAGCTAATAATAGGATTCGCATACATCAGGAGGAGGAGGAGGAGGATGAATAATCGATTGATATTTAAACAATCAACATTTTAGCTAGAGTCTGTCATGTATTCTAGTGATTATAACGGTACAAAGAAATAGACGAATTGTTACTATTCAATTAATATTGTCTATTAGTTAAGTTAATAAAAGAGTTTAATCAAAATTAATTGTAGAATAGTTGCTATGTGATTAATAACCAACTTGGTAATTATCTGATCAGAATAGGATTCACTAAACTTGAAGATGTTCAACACAATCTTGTATAAGATGAGGAGAGCATCTTGGCTAGGAACTTAAAACTTGGACTGAACAACAGATAGGTAATAGCTGATTTCTAGTAATTTATCAGGTGATATCATGAGTTTATGATTATTTATATATATATGGATGTCCTGAAGACATTATTCTATGTTCTATATACATAGAAAATCATCACTGGGATACAAGTACTTCGTTATAACCACTTCATAACAGAACCAACCAAGTGTTATAGATTTCACTGCCAGTTACATATCAAGTATAACTCCACCTGGAGTCCCTCCAGGGGCTACTAGCGGTCCCAAGCCCGGATAAAGGAGGAGGGTTGGGCATGGGGTTAGCTACCCCATCCCGTAGAAAACTAACTCGCTAAAAAAATGCTAACCAGAAATACATATCAAGTATACTTAAACTTCTTTAATAGCCGTATATAGAGACAATCTACCAAGAAATCATATATGACACAGAGACTCTGTCAGTTGGAGTCCTGAGTATAGAACTCCGAAAATACAAACCTTTGCTAACTGGTAGTTTTACTAAAAAAATTGATTAATTTTAAGTTGACAGTTTTTATAAACTCTCGTTATCATAATTCAAACTGCAGTGCCATCATTATTTAAGTACATACTATACAGTAGAAATAATTATCTAACACCAGAAGAGGTTTTGTAGAGATTATAGTAATTTCAACCGTTGACATCATAAGCCAATTAAAGCTAGACCACCATGGAAAAACTGAAAGCACTGGACGACCGTTTCATTCTATTGTGTGACTCCTCAGCAGTGTACATCCACGGTCCCGCCTTGTGAGATTGAAACCCAGTGCTTCCAGGTTTTCCATGGTGGTCTAGCTTCAATTAACTCACGATCTCAACTATTGAAATTATTCAATATATTTGATTATCTTGTAAGCGGTTTCCATGGAAAATGTGGTAATACATTTTATACTACTTGCGAGTATTCAAATGTATAATTAGAAACATTACTAAGAAAAAAGTTTCATGGATAAAAGGAAATATTTCCTGGAGTTCTGGTGAGAAACAGTGACCAGAGGAGTTCAACCGGGTCTATTGTGAGATAGTAACTCACTGAAGACAATGGTGGACGGTGGCAAAATTTCGTGGTTTGGTTGAAGTTACACATTAACACCAGTGGATGAGGGCTCAGTGGTCCACATGTTAACCGTTCGTTGGCACGAGACCAGTAGGTCCTGGATCCGAATCTCTTGGGGTGGGTGCGCACTACTGAGAAGTCCGACACTAGGATGAAATGGATGTCCAGCGCTTCCATCCTTTCCATGTCGGTCTGGTATCAATTGACTCGTGATCTCAACTATCGAAAAAGATAATCATTGTCCCCATGAATTTTCAATTTTTACCGGAACTATTATGTAATCTTTTTCAACTAAGATGAATAGTGGCTAGCAGTGGAATCCAGGACGCGCGTTTCGTCCTTTTTTAAACTCGTCAGCTGGATGTACCTGCATCTGAGAGTTGATGTTCACTCTGGGACTCTGAATATATCTGTTAAATAATGCTATTATCAAACTTTTTCCTGATAGTAATAATCATGTCTAACATGGAATTCAATCAACCTCGATCGAATATATATCTATATATTTGCAAATCTATCATCATTCATACTCCTTTCTCGCAGTCGATATCGTTCCATGATATCTTCATGCCAGGTGTTGTCCATTCCGACTTTGGCGTCTAGGTTTCCCATCAGGATGGTAAGATCGTTTCTTGGAACTTTGGCTATGATGTATTCCAGCCTCTCGTAAAACTAATCTCTATCATCTCTATTGCTATTACTGGTGTGTACGGAGCATTAAATAATATTCATTATATTTTCCTCCTTTGTTTTGAAGGGTGCTTTGATGATCCTGGATCCATGAGATTCCCATTCTACAAGTGCTTTTTGTACTTTGGACAGCATCAAAGCAACTCCCTGAGTACATGAAACACTTTTCTGTTCATGATCAGAGTACAGCAGCATCTCTCTCGAATCCATCCTTTTCTATCCAGCTTAGGTGGAATAGGTTTCACTGATTCGGAACACTATCAGATTGTATCTCCTCATTTCCGTTGCTATTTGACTGGTTCTCCTAGTCTCTCACATAATCCGAACATTTCATGTACCTATAATAATTGCTCCTGTGAATGTTAGAAGACGCATCGTCCATCGTGATTTCCAAAGAATCTCGGCTTTCATCATAAGGCGTCATAATTCTTCCTTGAACACGAAGGACAAAATTGAAATGATTAGATTTGTTTCATTTGGAATAACAGACTTAAGTAAGTAAGTAAGTAAGTAAGTAAGTAAGTAAGTAAGTAAGTAAGTAAGTAAGTAAGTAAGTAAGTAAGTAAGTAAGTAAGTAAGTAAGTAAGTAAGTAAGTAAGTAAGTAAGTAAGTAAGTAAGTAAGTAAGTAAGTAAGTAAGTAAGTAAGTAAGTAAGTAAGTAAGTAAGTAAGTAAGTAAGTAAGTAAGTAAGTAAGTAAGTAAGTAAGTAAGTAAGTAAGTAAGTAAGTAAGTAAGTAAGTAAGTAAGTAAGTAAGTAAGTAAGTAAGTAAGTAAGTAAGTAAGTAAGTAAGTAAGTAAGTAAGTAAGTAAGTAAATAGTAAGTAAGTAAGTAAGTAAGTAAGTAAGTAAGTAAGTAAGTAAGTAAGTAAGTAAGTAAGTAAGTAAGTAAGTAAGTAAGTAAGTAAGTAAGTAAGTAAGTAAGTAAGTAAGTAAGTAAGTAAGTAAGTAAGTAAGTAAGTAAGTAAGTAAGTAAGTAAGTAAGTAAGTAAGTAAGTAAGTAAGTAAGTAAGTAAGTAAGTAAGTAAGTAAGTAAGTAAGTAAGTAAGTAAGTAAGTAAGTAAGTAAGTAAGTAAGTAAGTAAGTAAGTAGTAAGTAAGTAAGTAAGTAAGTAAGTAAGTAAGTAAGTAAGTAAGTAAGTAAGTAAGTAAGTAAGTAAGTAAGTAAGTAAGTAAGTAAGTAAGTAAGTAAGTAAGTAAGTAAGTAAGTAAGTAAGTAAGTAAGTAAGTAAGTAAGTAAGTAAGTAAGTAAGTAAGTAAAGTTAAGTAAGTAAGTAAGTAAGTAAGTAAGTAAGTAAGTAAGTAAGTAAGTAAGTAAGTAAGTAAGTAAGTAAGTAAGTAAGTAAGTAAGTAAGTAATTAATTAATTAATTAATTAATTAATTAGGTAAACTAAAAATATCGACATAAATATCACACATCTCAAGTACACTTAAATTTATCAATGAGATATACTTTTTTTTCATGTTTACATTACATCAAATCTAACTTCTTATCATTAAAATCACTTACATAGAAACATAGAAACAATCATTTAACATGGTACCTAATCAACCATAACAACAACAACAACAAACTCATTACAAAGAAAACACTTGTATAGTAGACTTAATGAAACACACTTATGTATATTTACCATTTGTGACTGATAAGTTTACACATTCACATTCACACACATACACCCGCACATTCACATTCACATTCACATGCACACATGCATATACATACAATATTGATATATCACACAAGTAAGTTATTTTAATTTATATCCATGTAAAACTTATTGTATCCATTATAGAAACATTTTTTTGATTTATTTCAGTGTAATGAAAAATTGTATTTCCTCACCATCGAAGAAAAAAAAACACACACACCCACATACACACAAACAAACGGTATTGAACTGATTGTGACGTTTTTTTATTTTTCTTGATTGAGATCATGAATCGAGTGATATTAGATCACCATGGAAAACAATAGTCTTGAGTGGTGTTGGTGTTTGACAAAATCTCAGCATGGATTTGAAATGTTTGTTTGATTTTTGACAAGTTATGTCACCTATGGTGAAAGCGAGATATCCGTCTATCAATTAAGGGACGAGTATACTGCGCAGCAGTCCGTTCTGTTTATACTGTACGGCTACGAAATGTGGCCATTAAGAGTAGAAGACACTCGTAAGCTATTAGTATTTGACCACAGATGCCTTAGAAATATTACTGGCGTCTGCTGGCGTCACCGAGTAAGTAATAGTGAGGTTAGACGCAGGGTATTAGGAAATGATGGTAAATCAGTTGATAAAGTAGTGAATTTTCATCGACTGAGATGGTTGGGCCACGTGTTACGTATGCCCGAACACCGATTACCACGACGGACAATGCTGAATAGTGTTGGGGATGGTTGGAAGAACGTAAGGAGTGGCCAAACCAAGACGTGGCATCAGTTCTTGAAGTCACTAACTTCTAGACTTAGCCATGTTTGTAGGTGCAGACTACTTGGTTGGGGTCCGCGTGACATCTTAACAAATGGTTGGAGATTCTAAGTCACATGTCTCAGAATCGATCACAATGGCGTCGGTGTATACACTTTCTATCTTCCCTTAAACTGAGAGATTAAAATCGCTTCATATCTTTCTTTCTACCAACTAATTCTTTCTTGCTGTACTATATCCTTATTTCAATCTTTCTTTTATATATTACCACCATTGAATTAACTACTTCTATGAATCCGGTGTTGATCTTGTTGTGCTAGTGAGGTATAGCAACTTGGGTCGATACATGTATGTGCCTGGTCCTACTTTGTGGCTGACTGACTAACTATGGAAAACCTGGAAGCACTGGACGGCCGTTTCGTCCTATTTTAGGACTCCTGCTTGGCAATGTGCATCCAAGATCCAGCTTGCAGGATTCGAGCTCAGGGCCTTCACTCTCGCGTGCGAACTCTTAGTCTGTAGACCATTGAGTCGGTGTTAATGTCTAACCTCAACCAACCTGAGAAATTGAGGATCTCAATCAAAAACTTTATAATTTCCACAACTCCATACTGATGATTACCATGTGCTCACTAGTGACTAGCTTCGTGAGGGAATTCATGGATTTCTAGTGAGTAGCCGTTACCAGTGGAGCTAATCCGTGTCGGGTAGAAACAGGTATCTACCTCATTACGAGAGAAGATATTCGCACAATTTCATGGATTGGTTGAGGTTAGACATTAACACCATCGGATGACGACTCAGTGGTCCAGTAGGTTAATCGTTCGCGCGCGAGACTGAAGATCCTAGGTTCGTATTTCATAAGTGTGAGATTGTCAGGTTTTTTTTCTGATTGATATCATGAATCGATTGATATTACACCACCATGGAAAACCTGAAAGCACTGAACGGCCGTTTCGTATTAGTATCGTACTATTCAACAGTGCGCATTCACCAACCTGCACTCAATATTCGAAGGGAGAACCTTCGACCTCACGTGCGAACGCTTTAACTCTAGACCTCTGAACCGGCATCTAATTATGTTAATGTCTAACTTCCATCGATCCATGAATAACTGCACAACCGTTCATCCATTGTCTGTGGTAGATACATGTCTCTACACGACGTGGGAGACTGAATATCCTGGGTTCAAATCCCGAGTGCACACCGCTGAGGAGTATCATGCTTTACCATGCCGTCCGGTGTTTCATAAGTGTTCATAACTGGAATTTTATATAAATATAATTTACAATCTCTTTTTCCGCACAAAAACAACTTTAAATAAATACAAACTCAGTTATTTAATGAATAAGTGCGATACATTCAAATTATATTCCGTTTTTTTTAAATTGTATTTCGGTTATTGATTAATATTAGATACCGATGAATGAAAGTTGAGTGAATATGGCATATCAAGTTGTAATTTGTATTAAAATAGAGAATGATTATTGAATCTGAACTTAGCAACATGTACATAAAGCTGAAAATCCTATTTGATAATCTGATGAGACTATCATTTATGGATAACCTTGAAACGACGCCAAACCGACCTTGAGAATGTCCACCAACACACAATTGATGGTTAGGGATAGGAATTAGATTTAAGGTTTTCATTATGAATTGACAACAGCTAAAATATCAAGACGCTATTTCACCGAATGGACGAATGAATTTCGCGCCAAAATCCAAGGCTTATTATCTTATTCCTGATTGGTTCGTCTAAAAATTCAAGTCACACCTATAATGTCTCAATATATACGAAATAGCTGAATGGGAAATTTTCAAAAATTGTCAAATTACTGATCGAGTGTTCTTAAATGAATTAATATTCAAAGCTAGATTCATTAAATATTCAATACTTTTATTATACTTTTAATAGTTGAGATCATGAGCTAATTGAAGCTAGATCGCTATGGAAAACTTGGAAGCACTAGACGGCCGTTTCGTTCTGTTGTATAACTCCTTCTTGACAGTGCGCATCCACGATCCTACATCGCGAGGTCCGAACATAGAACCTATCATTCTCGCCCGTGAGCGCTTAACCCCTAGGTCACTGAGCCGGCATCCAACGATGTTAATAGCTAACTTTAACCAATCCACGGAATTGAACGACGCAATGAGTTTCTATCTCACAACAGACCTGGTTGAACTCCACTGGTCACTATAACAATTGTTGCGTAATCAAAAGATTAGACTCTTTCTCTGAGATCTAATCATCCTGAGATGAATTCTCTGTAGGATTCTGGATGTACACTGACAAACAATTCTATGCTAAAATGAACCAACCATCCAATGTTTCAGAACTTTTAATTATTTTCTAACTTAGACCTGTTTATGATTTTAATAACATTAATTTAGAAGTCAATTATTCAAATTTACCGATTCATCGTGTATTACCAAGAAGATTGTAAGATGATGGAAGAGATTTGTAGATCAGATAGATGATTTTCATGAAGTTTTGTTCTCTGAGCTGGATGGTTTACTCGTACAGCTTTCACTGTTCTACTGAACAAATATCATTAGCATAAATTGAAGTTTGGTGTTCAGAAGAATGATGAAAGCTCCATGGCGAAAACCATCCAGCTCAGAGAAGAAAACTCCATCAAAACCAAGAGGACTGTCTTAAACATATGAATTCAGACTACTGGATTCATTTCAGTGTACAATAATGAACTGGTAGTACTTAAGATCTTTATAGTACATTGTTCAATATAATAGATGATATTACTTTAATATGGAAGTTAATTCTTATACTGTATAACCTCTTAATAAAACCATTTTACTAAATAGTAAACCAAAAATAAAACTGATACATAAATGTTCATTCGTGTCTGAAGTGGGAACATCGAGTTAGAGATGCAGGTACATTCAGCCGACGAGTCCCAAATAGGACGAAACGCGCATCAAACTACAATAAACTGCTAGCCTCTATCCATCTTCACTTATAAAGCTTGTGACTTAAGGCAATATCGAAAACAGTTCACACAGGATGCACATATGCCAATAAGAGATAGATTGATCATTTGAAGTCCTAAATAACAATGAGACGATACAAGTAAACAATACTAAGTGAACTTAAACTTCACTCTGTTGCACAAGCAAGTGGCTATTAGGACTCAGTAGATAAGTGAATAACGCGATGGCGTTTGAAGCGAACGATACTGATGTTCAACTTCCGTAGTGAACATCAACTCTGAGATGCAGGTACATCTAACTGACGAGCCCCGAGTAGGAAGAAACGCGCATCTTGTATTCCACTGCTAGCCACTATCCATCTTCGTTTACAAAGCTTGTGACTTAAGGCAATATTGACGCAACCCGCACAGTACGCACATGTGCTAATAAGCAACTGATCAATTGCCATCCTAAACATCAATGGGAAGATTCAAGTACACAACAATACGAAGTAAGTCATCATTAATATTACCATACTAAGTTACCAAATGATTAAAACTATATGAGCAAATCATTTGATGCTAATTCAATGATCTGAAAGTTGATCCATTTCATTCTATTTGGTAATCACTAAGTAGATATATATGCATCCTAAAGGTTATGCACACTTTGTGACTCGAACCTAGTACTTTTCTTTTCAAACTCTATCATGTTATCTACTTAGCTAGTGATTCTAAGCGCTAGAAGTGGATAGAACACATATTAAATAAAGCATCCGATTGACTCACAGCACAAGCCCTCATCACTTGAAATCCTTAATGTCAAAGGAGAAGAGGAAGATTAAAGAACACATTACACCGAGAAATGGAGACAGATATGAAAAGAATGAACAACATTTGTATAGAACTAGAAAGGAAAACTCAAAACAGAATAGGTTGAAGAATGCTGGTCGATGGCCTATGCTCCTTCATCGGGAATAACAGGTGTAAGTAAGTAGTTATTCCAAGTCGTATCAAATTTAGGATACAATTACATCCATTTGACAAATCTTAAATAGAATTAGAAAACCACACATAACAGATTTCATTCTTAATTATTATTCATCACTCTTCATAACATCAACTTACCTGTTGCTTTATCTTCACATATAAGACATAACATACCAGATTTAAGTATATTTTGATTTCGACCTTTTACATCTTCATCAGCATCATCATCATTATCATCAGAAATAGATAATTTTGCTTGTGATTTCATACGATTATCATTTGAATGTCGAATAGTATGTTTTGTTGTTGCTTTCAAAGGATCATTACTACAATGATTATTGTTAGAAGTAGTAGGCGTAATAGTAGTATCAATTCTGTTATTAACATCTTCAATATCTTGTTGTTGTTGTTGTTGTTGTTGTTGTATTGGATGATTAGGATGTAATGTGAATAAATCAATGGATTCATGATGATGTTGATATTGTGGATCATTTAAATAATATTGATAATAATTATAATTTGATGAAGATGATAAGTTAGGTTGATGAATATAAGAATTGATAGAATAATCTGTATTATGTAAAGTGACAACAACTCCAGTTGTTACTGCTACAGCAGATGCAGCAGCAGCAGCCGCCGCCGCCGCTGCTGCCACAGCTGCTGCAGTAGCAGTAGCAGTTGCTGAAACATTAGTTACATTATGATTAAAAGATAATTCATTATCATTGATATCTTCCATATATGATGTTGTATTATTAGTAGTAGTCATTGAAGATGTATCATTGATTGGAAATAGATGTTCATCTGTATCTATTGTATAATGTATATAAGGTTGTTGTAATTGATTATTACAAGATGAATGATGTCTTTGTTGAGAAGGATCAAGATGATTATGTTCATAATGATGATGAAGATGATGATCATGATGATCATGATGATGAAGATTATGATAATAATCATTATTATTATGAATGTAATTATTTTGTTGACTTGTATGATAAATAGGATCTTTAATTGATGGAAATGTTACATAATTTGTAACATAATGAATTGATTCACTATTATTGATTGTTTTTTCATTATGATCCATTATAACAATGACAAACTGTTGTTTTATATTCTAAGTTTTATAAGAGATAAAGATGAACATGTATACATATTAAAGATGAATGATCTTATAGATAGGAATCAACAAAGTACTTAGCAGAAAGCCTTCATAAGTCAACCGAAGCTAGACCATCATTGAAAACCTGGAAACACTAGACGACCGTTTTGTCCTAGTAAGGGACTCCTCAGCAGTGTGCTTCCACGATCCCGCCTCGAGAGATTCGAATCCAGAACCTATTGGTCTTGCAAGAGAGCGCTTAAACACTAAGCCATCGGTCCGGCATTCAATGATTTTAATCTCTTACCTCAACTAATCCACGAAGTTGAGTGACACATCCACCATTGTCTTCAGTGAATTACTATCTCATAACAAACCCGGTTGAACTCCACCGGTCACTGCTTCCCACTAGAACTCCAGGAAATATCTCTTGGAGATAGTCACTAATGAGCATACGATGATTATTATCAGGATGGGTGTTGTTGAGATTTCAGTAATTTTAATAATTGAGATCATGAGTCAATTGAAGCTAGACCGCCATGGAAAACCTCGAAGCACTGGACAGCTATTTCGTCCTAATATGTGACTCCTCGGCATTGCGATCCCATGATCCCACCTCGCGAGATTCGAACCCAGGACCTATCGGTCCCGCACTCGAGCGCCTAACCTTTAGACCACTTAACAGGCATCCAACGACGTTAATCTCTTACTTTAACTAATCCAGGAAATGGCGCCATCATCCACCGATTCATGTATTCAACCATTTAAATTACTATAATATCCACAAAACACCTTCTGAAATTAATAATCATCATATACCCACTAGTGAGTGGCTTCAAGAGGTATTTCCTGAAGTTCTAGTGAGAATCGATTGATGAATTCATAGGTTACATATAATTCAGAGGGTATCATTTTGAAACGAGACTTATCTGATTTGGAAAGTTTGTGTAGATGAATTCAGTCCATATTGTGAATTGAATATAAATTGAAATGTTTCTAAAATATATACAAAATGATATACTTTCTCGATTATTATGAAGTTATGGAGATCATTAAATCTTATCGAAATCACTAACCACTGAAATGATAGAAGTATTAGATAGACGTTTCATCGTAGTGTTGAACTTCTTAAAAGTAGGGATCGACACTTGTACATCCAGGAATTGAATTCGAATCATTTTTGTTTCTAAAACAAAAGCTTAATCTTTAAACCACTGGACCGCAATCCAATGGTCTCTCTATATAGTTTAGTAAATTAACCCTAGGTTATAAATATCAAGCAAGAGCAGTATATTTACAACTGGAGGACATCTGTAACTCAAAACAACTGTCAACCAACACCAAAGTCAGGATTTTCAATACACATGTCAAGACAGCTCTACTCTATGCGGCGGAAACTTGGACAACTACGAAATCTTTCATCCAGAAGATACAAGTGTTTATTAACAGTTGTCTACACAAGATACTTGGGACTGGTTGGCCAGACACTATGAGGAACAACCTATTATGGGAGAGAAAAAACTAGATCCCAGCGGAAGAAGAAATCAGGAAGAAGCGCTGGAACTGGATAAGACACATATTGAGGAAAGCACCGAACTGCATCACAAGACAACCCTTCACACGGAATCCTGAAGGCCAAAGGAAAAGAGAATGACCAAAGAACACATTACGCCGGGAAATGGAGATAGACATGGGAAAAATGAACAAGAATTGGATGGAACTAGAAAGGAAGGCCCAGGACAGAGTGGGTTGGAGAATGCTGATCGGCGGCCTTTGCTCCTCCATTAGGAGTAACAGGCGTAAGTAAGTAAGTATAAATATCAATACTAAGGTTAGACTTGATAGTTTCAAATAAATTGAGCATTGGATAGAATGTTAGTAATAAATATATTTTTTGTTATATATGAATTAAACTATTAAAATTACTACAACCTCCATAAATCCTTCATTCTGATGATTATCATATACTCACGAGTGACTAGTTTCAAGATGAATTTCCTAGAGTACTAATGAGAAACAGTGATCAGTAGTATTCAATCCATGTCAGATGTAAGACAGTTATCCACCTCAGACAATAGTTGAAATCTTGCGCCAAATCATGAATCAATTAAAGTTAGACATTAGTACTATCGGATACAAATTCACTAGTGTAGAGCTTAAGTGTTTACCATGCGAGCTCGAAGACATTGGGTTCAATTCCTATGTCTAGAATCATGGATGTTCTCTCTACTGGAGAGTTCATTACTAGAACAAAACAGTGATCCAGTACTCTTAGATCTTAATTATTGATTTATCTTAGATCGACTCATTGAATTCAATGGGTTACATTTAAAGAATCATTAGATGAACATAAAAGTAAAAAAAATCTCGATTAAAGGTCAAAATCACTGTTACATAATAAGTGGGTAGATCAACATTATTGTAAATAAGAATAAAAAAGAAATAATCGATAATCTATCATGGAATGAATCAAACCCTTAATGATAAATGTTTGTACATATTGAATTATGATCACATACATTTTTGGATGTAACTTTAAATAGAAAGAGTAGACAATAAAATATCGTTGAAATCATGAGTTTTAATTGAAGCTAGACCATCATGGTAAACCTGAAACCATTGGATGGTCGTTTCATCTTATTGTAGAACTTTTCCTTGACAGTGCATATCCATGATCCTGCTTCACGAGACTCGAACCCACGACCTATCAGTCTCATGCGCGAGTGCTTAGTCACTAGATCGGTATCCAACGGTGTTAATGTCTGATAATAGAAAGTGTATATCTTTGGAATCTAGAACAACTCTTCGATTTGTATAGGACTTGTCGGTTAGGTGTATCTGCATCATAGTGTTTATGAGTCACACTGAGATCTGAGGTGATTTACATTTCATTTTAAAACTTCAACTCATTTGATTTCAATGTTAGTCACGCTCTAGTTTGTAATCATATGGCAATATCTACTAGAAAAACTGATCGAAATGTGGATATTTACTTCCCTTTACTTATGCTTGTTACTCTCAGTGGAGTATAGGCTACCGACCAGTATTCTCCAATTCACTCTATCCTGAGGTTTCTTTTCTAGTTCTAACCATTTGTTTTTCATTGTTCTCATATCTGTCCTCAGTTCACAGTGTAATGTAACATCAGCAATGGGGGGGTTACTCAGTTCTACGCAAAGTATAACCTATCACGTCTGTATATCGGTTCTAGTTGCCAGTATAATATTTGTTACATCTAAGGAGATGTTAAGAAATCTTTAACTTTAAGACTATTCATAGGGTGAATCATTATCTTCATTATGTAATTATCAGATAATTGGCTCTTTATACTCTTTACTACTATTTAATTATCAGAAGGGGTTTTTTGTACGGTGTACGGTGACGCAATTTCGTGGATTGGTTAGAGTTAGACATTAAAACGGTTAGATGTTGGCTCAGTGGTCTTGTGGTTAAGCGCTCGCGTGCAAGACTGATAGGTCGTGGGTCCGAATCTCTCAAGGCGGGATCGTGGATGCTCATTGCTAAGGAGTCCCATACTAAGATAAAACAACCATCTAATACTTCCAAGTCTTCAATAGTACTCTAATATTAATCAGTTCATGAATTCAACCATTAAAACTTACTATAATCTCTACACCTTCCCCCCCCCCGCTTTTCTGACTTGATGAAAGATAAAAATAAAGTTAATTTATTCAAATAAATTTCTATATAATCATCGTATAAACGATACCGAGTTCGAATCCCATAGTGAATATCAGCTTTGCGATGTAGTTACCTCCAGCTGATGATTCCAACATAGGATGAAACGCGCATCAAACTGGATTCCATTACTAACCACTATCTATCTTTGCTTACATTGTATAAACAGTTAAAATTCATTGAGTGAATGGATAATTAAATATTGAATAGTGAATCATAGTTACTACCATGTTGTCATGTAAAAACCTTGAAAATGTATCAATATGTAGATTTATATACATACAATAAGACAACATATTGTACATACTGTATTTATCAATGTGTTAAGTGTTATAACGTTACAAGTGTGTTCTATGAGTTGAATTCTAGGCGACCTGTTTGAATATCTGGGCTACTTGTTTCTAACATCTGGATATTTCAACAAGTTATCTGTTTTCATACATCATTATACCCATTAGTCTCATAACCTATTCAGGAGCGTTTATAAAACGTTTACGACATCTCGCTGTATAAGTTACAGAAGGACCCAATCAAAGATATCATGGTTACTGACAAATATACATTGAAAAGAATAATTGTAGTCATAGTGTGTTATGAGCTACTTAAATCCACAATAAGTAGTATATAATGATAGTCAGGAATAGAATGTAATTTAATAGAAGATCAAGAAGGAAAGAACACAAACAGAAAGTAATTGATATGAAAATGCAGGGGTAATGAAATTTGAGTCAGTCAGTCAGTCAGTAACAACGTAGAACTTCGTACTTCGTACATCAGTTCGAGTTGCCACACCACCTTGGCACAGAGATGCAGTTGTCGATTCAGATCCCGTGGTGGTAGTGGTAGCAAGAGTATAAGCAGTAATAGGGAAGATTAGGGTTTGAAGATGTTATTCAAGGAGTATAATCCAGTGAAATAAATTTGGAAAGATGAAAAAAGGGACATGAAGAATTCAGAAGATTAGAATTTGGGAGAACACAGAGAGTGGATGCACCCACGCCATTGCAAACGGTTTTGAGCCATGTCATTCAGGGTCTCTAACCATCGGTTGCTATCATCTCGCGGTCCCCAACCAGGTAGTCTACACCTACCAACATGACTCAGTCCACTTGTCAGTGACTTCATGGATTTGTGCCATGTTTTGGTTTGGCCGCCCCTAGCTTTCTTCCAACCTACTCCTATACCAGTGAACATTGCACGTCGAGGTAGTCGGTCGTTGGGCATACGTAACACGTGTCCCAGCCATCTCAACTGATGAAGTTTCACTACTTCATCAATTGATTTGCCATCCTTACCTAGTACTCGTTTCCTAACAACTGTGTTGCTTACTCGATGGTCCCATGATATACGAGCAATGTTTCGAAGACACCTATGATCAAACACTAGTAACCTACGAATATCCTCTACTCTTACCGGCCATGTTTCACTGCCATAAAGTAGGACGGTGGATTGATATTTTGCAAATTAACTATTTACTGCAGATTCACTTGGTATTGTTGTTTACATGTATCTTTCCATTGTTGTTTTAGAACTAGGACTAATCACTCTGTAAATAGTATATGTGCGTCCTGTGGGGATTGCCTCGATATTGTCTTCATTCACAAGCATTATAAATAAAGATCGATGGTGAAAGAGTCAATAGAGATGAGTACTTTAGTGCTTTAGAGAAAATTTAGGGTTGCTGGTAAGGTAAAATGAGAAGAACAACAAATTGAATAAATCTATTTGATAGACACACTTCTATTTTAGTAGTTGAGATCATGAGTCAATTGAAGCTAGACCACCGTGGAAAGCCTCGAAGCACTGGACATCCATTTCATCATAATATGGAATTTCTCGGTAGTGATCATGCACTATCGCACCTCGCGATAACCCAACACAGGACCTATCGGTCTCGTGCCCACGAACGCTTAACATGTGGACCACTGAGCCAATATCCAACGGCGTTAATGTCTTACTTCAACTAATCTGAGAAATTGAACTACCGTTCACCATTGTCTAAAGTCAGTTACTATCTCACAACACACCCGGTTGAACTCCACTGGTCACTGTTTCTCACTAGAACTCCAGGAAATACCCCTTGAAGCCAGTCAGTCAGTCATCAGTGTGCATATGATGATTATAATCAGAGAGGGTTTCTGTGCATACACACTTCTGTTTATTCTATATGCATAGTGAAGGTCTCAGTCATTAAAGAGAATATGAAACCGCATTACCATTGATAAGCAAGTTTCTATTTATCTTAAAGTTGACTATGAATGATAATCCAATCCTTATAGTTTGAACACTGTTAATAGTGTTCAGCGATTGACCTTCTTGTGAATTCACTGTTACATATTTTCGACCAAGCAGGATATTTTTCTAAAACCATCCTGGATATAGAAAGATTTGAATGAGTGTGTGTCAAGTGTCTGTTTTTGTGTTCTTTCCATTGTGTTAAAACCTCTGCCAAATATGTTGGACAAATCAGAATTGTATATATAGCCCGTCTATCCCATACAAACGAAAAAATACAGGTCAAAATAACCACTGTAGCGGAAGCCTCTGCATCAGCAGGCCTCAACACGTACAAAGGAAATGGCAAGATCATCAAATACCACACAGAGAATACCAACTCAATCCCACTTGATGGGGACATAGAGGCAAGGATTGACAAAATAAAGGCCTCATTCCTACAATTGAAGAACATAAGGAGCTCAAAACAACTGTCTGCCAACCAATATCGAAGTCACAATTTTCAATACGAACGTCAACACAGTTCTACTCTACGGAGTTGAAACTTCGAGAACTACCACAACCATAATAAAAGAAGTACACGTCTTTATAAACAATTGAGTACACAGGATAGTGAATGTCTGTTGACCGGATTATTTTAGCAACAGCCTACTGTAGAAGGGAACAAACCAACTTCCAGCCGAAAAGGAAATTAGGAAAAAACGATGCGAAAATCATCAAACTGCATCAAAAGGCAAGCGCTAACTCAGAATCCTGAAAGGAAACGGAGAAGAAGAAGACCAAAGAACACATTGCGTTTAGAATTGGACGAAGACATCACGAAAATGAATTACAACTCGAAAGGGTTGTCCAGAAAATATTTGGATGGATAATGGTGGTGGATGGCCTATGCTTTTACACAAAGGGTGACAAGCGTACTATGATAGTAACTATAATCCTCCATCAATTGCCCCCAGCTTTATTATTCGTTCATTATCATAACAATTACTCACTGTTCCTGCTCTCTTCAATTCGATCTTCCGAACTTTCTACTTTTAGTCATTCCAATTCTGATTGATGTTATATACTACTTATGTCAACATAAGTGACATACACCACACAAGTTCGTTTAGACTTCAATCGAAAAAGAACTAATTAAAAATCAGATCAATATTAGAGTTCCTTGGATTAGCAAAGATGGATATTGGTTAAAAGTTAAATCGAGGACGCACGTTTCATCCTACTCGGGACTTATCAGACGAATGTATATGCATCTGAGTTGATGTTCACTTTGGGACTCGAACCCAGTGCCATTCAATTCAAACGCCATCGCGTTTTTCACTTCGCAATACGTACAGTATGGACATATACTAATAAGAGATAGAAAGGGGAAAATTCAAGTAAACAATACCAAGGTTTAGTTTCAATGAACTACTTTTGAAATGTACAATCAATGCTCATCTAGTCTTTGATAATACATATGATAGACAAAATGATAGAATAGCAATAGGTTCACTTCTGTATTCTATCTTTGCTGTTTTGTTTTCTTCCGAAACTAGAAAACGGTCATCTCAAGGAGGTCATTGATAACTTACTTACTTACTTACGCCTGTTACTCCCAATGGAGCATAGGCCGCCGACCAGCATTCTCCAACCCACTCTGTCCTGGTCATTGATAAGCTAGGATTTTATCACCGTTATATTGATGATACTTTCATTGTCATTAACAAATAACTAGAGTTTATTCATAATATGCTAATCGAAATGGGTTACTCACAAGGTTTTCCGAAGCAAAGAGTTTATATAATGAACAGAAAAGTGATGAGGTCGATGGTTATTCAGAAAACTCTAGTGATCCACTATGAGATTGATTCAACCAATCAAGAAGAAGTTTAATACCTCTGACCTCTATCTGCTACTTTTTAGCTGAATTATGATGATCCTTTAACAAAAGGATGAGTTAACTGATTTCTTAACAGCCTTATGAATCTAGAATTTCAGTTGATCTTGTGGAGAAAGCTATTTTGGTATAACAACCAGATAAATTAGCCGACGAGTTAGTGTACGCCTCCATTCGTGATTGGAAAAGAGAATGACAAAACAATACGCAGCTCCATTCCATTACACTTAGTCCATAGAGATCATATGGTAGACAGAAACAAATGATTCTAAGTAATTTATCACATATATTACCTTTCCTTATGAAGTTCAATCTCGTGTTTTATATATAGCAGAAGCTGTAGGGATTCGAGGTACTCATCTAAGTCTTTGTGTTCACTAGAAATTTCGGTGAGACTATAATTTATGGACGACCTTTGAACGACGCTAAAGTGATCTCGATAATGTCCACCTACTGACTAGGGATAAACTTGTGTGAAGGATAAACATTGTGATTTGCACTTGATATCATCTAAAATGCTAAAACGCTATTTAGCCAAATGGGTCAATGAATTTCGCACCGAAATCCAAAACCTGTTATCGTAAATCTGATTGGTTCGTCCGTAAATTATAGTCAATGAAATCATATTATATCGGCGACCTTAAGGGATTACGAGGGTGCCCTATAGATAGCCAATCAGAATGCATCTCCTATGTGAGAGCTCTAAAATTTAGTAAAAATGATAACATTACGGGAAATTTTGAGGTTTACTATCATTATTGAACTTGTCGTACCTCAGGGAGTTGTATTCATGGATGTGATGTGCATTCTCACGAACAACAGTTAAATAACCCTCAATACATTCACAATAGATGGAAGCCGGAAAATGAGTGCTCAGAAAGGGTTTTTTGTGAACATTATAGTAATTTCAATAATTTAGATCATGAGTCAATTGAAGCTAGACAGTCGTTTCAATCTATTGTAGGACTCCTCAGCAGTACGTATCCACGATCTCGCATCGCGAGATCCAAACCCAGAACATATCAGTCTCGCGCACGAACATTTAAATTCTAGACCACTGAGTTGACATACAGTGTGTTAATTTCTAACTTCAATTAATCTACGAAATTGAGTGACACATCGATCATTGTCTTCAGTGAGTTGCCATCTCACAATAGACTCGGATGAACGCCACTGGACACTGTTTCTCACTAGAACTCCAGGATATATCTCTTGAATATGATCACTAGTGGACATACGAAGTTCATCATCAGAAAGTGTTTTGTGGATATTATAGTATTTTTAATAGTTGAGATCATGAGTCAATCCTTTTTTCACTTATTTTTCTTCACTACTTCATCTCAAACAGACGCTTTACTTTCTGATTATTGAATAATCCTTATTACGTAATCCTCCAAGCCTTTTACCCTTACTATTCTTCTTATAACTAGTATACCTATCATTACACTATCAATTCGTACCTATCACTTATTATTTATATTCATTTTATCTATTCCACTGTTATCACTGACTTATAAACTACCTTGATTGATTGATTGATTGATTGATTGTGCCTATTACTCTAAAGAGTAAAGCCTGATGAGAATCATTATCATACATAAACCTATTAATTTCCTTCCTCATTACTCGTGCAAGAACATTGGAGGTCAAGTGTCTTTTCATAATTCTCTTCTTTACTTTTCTGAGTACAAGATTTCTGGAAGGGGGGTGGGTAAAGTTAATACAGTAAGTTCCTCAGATACCGATCAAAGGGTTGACATATCCAGTCGAACATGATATGGTTTCATCATCTACGAAATGAGACACACCTTACAGGTGGGAAAATGTCGCTTAAACATCTAAGGGATAAATAAATGAAATATGAGTGTATAGATTTTTATCAATTCAGGTGACCAATAGAAATTTTCCTTCTCATTCTCAGTCTTCCTACTCAATTAACCGATTGGGCTTCCTTTTGAGAAGCATATTTATCAATATCAGAATTGGATACCGTAAAACACATCCTAAGTAAACGGTTAAGAAGTTAAGTCGTTTACAAACTGAGAGAATGGTGAAGAAGATTTATAGCTCAGGTGGATGATTTTTATGGAGTTTTGTTCTTTAAACTGGATGGTTTTCTTGTGTAGCTTTCATCGTTCGAACACCACTTCTACATGAAGTTTGTGCGGATGATGCTGTTCAAAAGAACAATGAAAGCTCTACGACCAAACCATCCAGCTTAGAGAACAAAACTCTATCAAAAATTAAGAGAATGTTTGTACACATATACTTTGGAAAATATACATGCAGAAAACGTTTTCTTTTGTGGAATAAGTATAAGAACTGATGACTAGGTTAGACAATTGAATGTATAATGAAAACTGTATTTACAAATAATATAAGATGATATTCGTATTCTACTGTAAATATATATATATTGAATTAAGAAATGTAGACTAGTATGTTTTGAGTCAATTAAAGCTAGACCACCATGGAAGACCTGGAAGAACTGGACGGTTGTTTCGTCCTAGTATATGACTCCTCAGCAGTGCGCATCCATGATCCCTCACTCGTCCACGCCGTGGAATATGGAGTTCAATCGTGTATGTTGTAGAGGCAGCTACTCACTGAAGACAATAATGTACGGTCGCTCAATTTCGTGGATTGGTTAAAGTTAAACATTAACGCCATTGTATGCTGGATCAGCGATCTAGAAGTTAAGCATTTACCCACAAGACCGAAGGTCCTGGAGTGGGAGTCCCGCGTGCGGGATCGTGGATGCGCACTATTGGGGAGTCCCACACTAGGAAACAATGGATGTTCAGGTTTTTCGTGATGGTCTAGATTCAATTCAGTCACGGATTCAACTATAGAATAGACTTACTTGATATTTGTGGAATAATGTTACAAACAGGTGTAAGGGATGTTTTCCAGAAGATCTAGGCTGAAATCAAACAGTTTATAAGATGTAAACTTGTTGAATACATTAAAAATCTTTGTAGAATACCTTGGAATATTTAATTCATCAGTCAGTTAAATAGATGAGCTGTTTACATGATCTAGAATAGTTTTATTAAATATATGAAGAGGATAAAAGTTTATCATGTTCATATCATGTTACCAATAATAGTACTTCATATGTACTAGTAAATTAATAAACTATAAGAACAGATGTAAAAGATCTATAGTGACTAGCAGTGGAATCCACTTTGACGCGGATTTCGTCCTACTCGGGACTCGTCAGTTGGATATTCACTCTGGGACTCAAACACTAGTGCCATTCAGTTCATATGCCATCGTGTTATTCACTTAGCTAGTGAGTCCTGCTAACCACATGCTTGTGAAATGGGGTGAAGTTTTTAATTCACTTGATGTCGTTTTCTTGTATCCTTCCTTTGTTATTTAGGACTGGAAGTGATCAGTCTCTTATTGGCATATGTGCATCCTATACAGATTGATGTTGTTTACTTGTCTCTTCCTATTGCAGGATTGATGAAGTCATATTTAATCGGAATAAAATGGCGATGCTGTGAGAATTACAAAATATATGAATGATCTTTAAGGAACGCCTTAGTGATCATATGAATGTCCACCTGTCCACTTGGGTTAAATGAGGTTTATAAAGCAAGTTCAAGAATAAGAATTATGATTTACAGTTGATGATTAGGGTTAGGAATTATATCACATACGGACATAAGCTAAAATGCCAAATACGCTATTTAGATAAATGGTTAAATAAATTTCGTGCCAAAATCCAAGATCGATTATTTTAAATCTCATCGCGCAATTTCGTGGATTGGTTGATGATAGACACTATCACCATTGGATGTTGGCTCAGTGGTCCAGTAGGTTAAGCGTTCGAGAGCGAGACTGAGGGTCCTGGGTTCGAATCCCTCGGGCCGGATCGTGGATGTGCACTGCTGAGGAGTCCCACAATAGGATGAAACGGCCGTCCAGTGCTTCCAGGTTTCCAAAGGTGGTCTAACATCAATCGATTCATGATCTCAATCATAAATCTGATTGGTTCGTGCATAAATTATAGTCTCCTTGGAAATGATTAAGAATTATCTTCTCTTTTTCTTTCAATGTATCAGTTTAAAGGGATATACATACATTGATGTATATTCTTATAATATCGGTTACATTATCCATTTCTAGAGATTAAGTATTATAATGAATAGTGTAAATTATTCAGCATATAACATCGTTGTACATTAATGTACCTCAATTGTACTTGTATCAGATGGTAATGACATGGAATTAAACATCATCATTTGAAGGGATTATAAATGAAATTTAGTTGATTAATTGAGTTTAAATAATTTTCCCATAAATCCTCATTCTGATTATTATCATATACTCACGAGTGACTAGTTTCAAGATGAATTTCCTGGAGTTCCAGTGAGAAGCAGTGATCATTGAGGTTCAATCCGTGTTGAATATGAGACAGTTATCCACCTCAGACAATAGATAAAATGTTGCGCCAAATCATGAATCAATTAAAGTTAGACAATAACACTGTCGGATACCAATTCAGTAGTGTAGAGTTTAAGTGTTTATGCGCGAGATTGAAGGCTGTAGGTTTGAATCCTGTGTGAGGAATCATAGATGTACACTACTGAGGAGTCAGTTTCTAGGAAACAGCAGTGATTTAGTATTCCAAGATTTAAAATATTGATCTACCTTAGATCGATTCATGAATTCAACGATTAAAATTACTGCCATCTTCACAAATCCCTGTTCCAATAATTCTATAGCTTTTAAACTATCATCAGTAAAGTACCTGACATGATGAATGTGTTAGTAGTTGTTAATGTTATTCAATGAGAAAATTTAATCTTTCATCAGTCATTTATTAGTAGTATGTTGAGATGATGAATGATTTTGATGAAGTTTTGTTCTCTGAGCTTAGATGATCTTGTTGTGGAACATTCATTGTTCTTCTGAATGATATCATCACTATAAACTAAAGTTTTTTATTTAGTAGAACAATGAAAGTTCCACAACCAAATCATCCAAGCTCAAAGAACAAAACTTCATCAAAATTAGTAGTATCTACTTTAATGTATTAAATTTTCAGAAATTAAACTATGAAAATTTGTTTATAATTACGTAATCCTTATTTGAATGATTACAATATTGATTATATGATACATAAATATTAGTACAAAAAGGTACCAAATACATATGCGCCACTCAGTAACCATGAGGCGAGTTGTGGTTATCATTGATTTTTGTGAGAGCTTTGATGCTATCTGGATGACCAAACCGATACAAATAGTTTTCTTAGGGGGTCATACCCTGAGCCTTTGAACTAAAGGTCTAATCCATAAAGCAGTGGACCAATGTTAAGAAGTGTAGTCTGAAGGGAGTCGGTTACTAACAATATTTTTATTCATCATTCGTTCCATCGGGATCCTGGATTCCATGTACACCATTGAGTTGGAATCAGGGTTTTTCAACTCCTCTAGAGGTATCCTCCGTATCCATCGACCTGGTTAAAGCAGCGGATATTCGCTTTTCGTCCTCTTGATTTTGTAAACAACACCTGTAGTACGAGAAGGCAATGAGTAACACCTTCCTGACAGTGGTTATATGCACGTAATCATATGAGCACATTTCAAGAGGTACAGTTAACTCTCCCCACCCTCAACCGTATCAAGATGTTTGGATACAAAAAATGTATCATGTAGATAAGATTCAATCCCATAGTCTTTTCAAACTAGCACTTTGGCCAACTTGTTCATATTGTCTTTCATTCAATCTTTGATCAATTTCTTATCTAAATAGGGTGTTGTGTTTTTTTCTCATAGACATATTATGAAATAGACCTTGCACTATACATAATTCTATTCTAAATGTCAAAGGTGATTAGATAATATAATGAATTGAAAAAGTCAACTTTAAACAACCTAATTCATTCCATTATATATATGCATATACATCTATAGAGAGAGACATTAGGTATATATTGGTGAGACTATAATTTATGGACGACCTTTGAACGACGCTAAATTGACTTTAAAATTGTCCATCTAATAAAATAGGATCAAATGAAAGTTCTAAACTGATGTAAAACATTCACCGAATCTCATTGATCATTGATAATTAAAGATTAAAAATGAACAAAATAGAATTTTTCCGTTAAAATCCCATAACCTCATTGGTTCATCCATAAATGATAATCTCTTATCGGTCAATTAAATAATTAAGAATATTTTTTTTTAAAAAAAGAAGAGTAAAAAAAGGGAAAAAAAGAGAGAGAAAATTAATCATAGAAGAAATCTCAATGATGACTTACAGTGAATAAGTTCTAATTCTTTATTCAATGTTCAATAGTTTCCTTGAATGAAAACTATTTTTATCAATGATTATTATTATTCAATGTTGAATTATTCAAAATAATCAGATTTATATCTGTTTATATTTATATGATTGTTTCAATAATAAAGAGAATAAGCATTTTATTGTTTAAATGAATCATTGAATTTGTACGTGTGTGTGTGCGTATGTGCCCGCGCGTGCGCGCTTGTGTGCGTGCGTATGAGTGCGCGGGCTTATTAAACAAATATAATAATAATAATAATAATAATAATAATCGTTTTTGTATTTTACACATTTTCGGAGAGTAAGAAAGAGAGAAAAAAACACAAAACTAAACTAAACTAAACTAAACAAAAAATTTATTGATAAATGAGCATAAAAATTATATTTTGAGAAAAAAAAGAACCCATAGGTGTATGTGTGTGTGTGTGTTTGTTTGTTTGTGTAAATGTGAATGTGAATGTGAATGTGTGATATCGAATGTGTAAAGAGCCACTAAATTTTGTCGGGTTTTTTTTTAGTATTTCTTAATGGTAGCACAGTTAATAATAATCATAATAAATAACCATTATGATTATTATCAATATAGTATGATAATCATTGACAAAACATACAAACAATTAATTGAATTCATAGATGATTTAATTCTATACACAGGGATGTTTGTATAAAGAAATACCTTCGTTGTTTTTGTGTGTTTTTTTCGTCTTTACATGTACAAGTAAATACTTATCTATCTATATATATATATCTATAGAAATTAAGTAGTTGATAACTAGAGTAAGTCAACAGACTATCAGTCATTTAACTAATTTATCTTATGATGTAAATGTGGAGGGAGGGGTGGCTTGAGGGCTAGTTGGTAGGGCTAGGTTTCTAGGTGGATATGTGTGTGCGTGTGTGTGTATGTGTGGGGGGGGGTATGTGTATATGTGTGTTGTGTATACATAAAAATATGTATATATAACCATTGTCAGATGATAAGTAAACACTTATAAAAATTACCAAAAAAAAAACAACTATGTTTTACTCAACTAAGTAATTCTCAATACTTAGTAACATCATACACATTTTATCGCAAAAAAAAAAAAACACACAAAAAAAAAATAACACTCAACTTGTTATTTAAGTTACTTATTGTTCTAGTAAATTATGTTCACAAAGATTTTATAAGTTGACTTATCTTTATTAGAAATAATTACAATTAACTTAATAGAGATAAGATTATCACATAGATGAATGATCTTTGAAGGACTTTAAAATGATCTTGATGATATCCATCTACTAAACTACGATGGTCAAACCACGACGTGGTGTCAGTGGTTAAAGTCAATAACTTCTAGTCTATTTGGTTAGGATCCAAGTGACTATCGTAACGAATGGTTCGAGATTCTGGTTGATATATGGCTCGGAATCGATCACAATGTCGTCGGTGTATTCACTCTCTATCTTCCCTTAAACTATGAGATTAAAATTGCTTTATATCTTTCTTCTTACCATCGAATTCTTGTTTTCAGTACTATATCCTTACATGCAATCTTTCTATATTACTACCATTGAATTAACTACTTCTATGAATCCGGTGTTCATCTTGTTGTGCTAATGAGATATGGCAACTTCGACCGATGCACATATGTGCTTGGTCTTACATCGTAACTGATTGACTAATTGAATCTACGACTAAATGAAGGTTTTAAACCTGTGTGAAGTATAAGGATTATGATATTTATATATATAGTTGATGGTTAGGTTTAGGAATTCGATTAACGGTTTACATCATGAACTGACATCAGTTCATTAACGGAATGGATGAATGAATTTTGAGCTAAAATTCAAGATTTGTTATGTTAACTCTCATTGTCTCATCCATTTAATAGTAGTCTCGGCACAAAATACTATAAACTCATACTCGATCATTTTAAAAGTTGAGATCATGAGTCACTTGAAGCTAGACTACCATGGAAAACCTGCAAGCACTGAACGGCCGTTTCGTCTTTGGCAGTGAGCATCCACGATCCCACCTAGCAAGCTTTGAACACCGTCAAATGTCTGCAAGTTCAATAGTCTAGAGCTTAGACGTTTGCGCGCGAGACTGGCAGGTCCTGCATTCGAATCCCGCGAGACGGCATCGTGGATGCACACTACTAAGGAATCTCATTCTAGGACCAAACGGCCGCCTTGTGCTTCCACGTTTTCCATGGTGGTCTAGCTTCAATTGACTCATGATCTCAACTATTAAAATTACTAATAATATCCACAAAATGGTGCCCATAGAATAGCACCCTTCCCAACCTGGTTGGCAGCGATACCAACTGTAGTGAACGAGAACACAAATAGGGACAATCAAATGTATTTGAATAGGAAATTACAGAACATCTTAATAAAATCTGAGAACAGTACAATAAATAATTCATTTGCAAAATGTCAATCAATTGTCTTAGACTTCATCGTTTCTTCGTTTCTATGCCAATCATTCTCTGTTCTTATTCTGTTCTCTTTGATTTTCTTGACCTTCTGTCGCATGGCACTTCACAATCGATTGATGATACATACTACTTATATTTGTCAATATCAGTAGAATACACCACAATATTACTGTTAAACACAATTCAAACGTATTCCATAATAAATATCCAGTGTTGTTTGTCTTCCTATGATCACATCAATGTAAATAGTTTTGTGATTGGAAGTTAGCTTGCATCTAATGTCAACTAGGATTCAGTCAAAAGTCCGCCACAGAAAATTGAGTCCGTGGTAAGAATTAATTAACAGGAAACCCTGTTCGTATTTTTTTCATATTAGTTAGTACTTTTCAATGGATAATACATGTAGTCCAGTGAGAACTGATGTTTCCCATGCATTCGAAGCTGTGTCACTTATTTGCATTGTTTAATAAGTTGGATAACAGTGGAATCCAGTTTGACGAGCGTTTCGTCCTATTTATGACTCGTCAGATGTATGTACCTGCATTTCCGAATTGATGTTCACTGTGGGACTCGAACCCGGTACCGTTCGCTTTCAACGCCATCACATTTCCCACTTAGCTACTGAGTTACAATGGAGATATTTATACCACAGCTGACTTCTTGTGGGACTGAGATATTTGTAATGATTGATCGTCAAGTAGTAACCAATGTCATAATTATGTCGTTTTTAACAATAAGGAAATTCTATCGATCAAGTTGTAATGTAGCCGTTAGTCTAAATATTTCGATATTGCACGTATACCTATAGTGAGTAAAATCCACTCACATAAGATCCGAACAGAGTACGATTTCATAGTAGGTACCTTTAACAACCTAGCATTAAAGCACAATATTTATGATGTCCAGTCACTTAAACCAGTGGTCACACTGAAACTTGATAAATAGAATTCGATTTGTAATTAAGGACTAGATACAAATGACAATAGTTACTACTCAGTTCAGATTTAATGTGAACACTTCATGAAATATACAACAAAAGTTGATCACAATAAACACAAATGAACATACGTAAGAGACTTTTATTGCAAACCCTGTATTATTTTGGATAGCTGTTTGGTGAAGATGCTGATAAAATGCAGAATCATTTGATAGCATTGAGCAACAATGCCACAATATTTGGGATGCGCTTCACACCCTCGAAATGCAAGCTGCTGCTTCAGGACTGGTCTGCGTCAACACTTGAACTAAGGATAGGGAGTGAGGTAGTTGAACACGTTGACAAATTCATTTGTCTTGGAAGTCTGATCAGTCCAATGGGTTGATGTTTAAAAAAATCTCAGCACGGATTCAAAAAGCTCGTTTGGCTTTTGCCAACTTACGTCATCTATGGTGAAGGCGAGATATCCGTCTATCGATTAGGGTACGATTATACTGCACGGCAGTTTGTTCTGTTTTATTTTACGGCTGCGAAAAATGGCCATTAAGAGTAGACGATATTCGTAAGCTACCAATATTTGACCACAGATACCTTGGAAATATTGCTGGCATCTCCTGGGATCACCGGGTAAGTAATAGTGAGGTTGAACTCAGGGTATTGGGGAACGATGATGGTAAATCAGTTGACGAGATTGTTGGTCTTCGTCAACTGAGATGGTTGTGCCACGTGTTCCATATGCCTGAACACCGATCACCACGACGCTCAATGCTGACTTGTGTTGGAAATGGTTGAAAGAGAGTTAGGGGCGGCCAAACCGAAATGTGGCATCAGTCCACAAAGTCACTAACTTCTAGTCTGAGACATGTTGGTAAGTGAAGACTAATTGGTTGGAGTCTGCGTGACTATCGTAACCAATGGTTGGAGACTGTGGGTGATATGGCTTAGAATCGATCACAATAGCGTAAGTGTGGCAACTTGGAGCGATGCATGTGTGTGCCTGGTCCTACGTTGTAGCTAACTGACTGCATCGACTAAAAATGTTCGATAACTTGCTAATTATTGAAGCAAAAATCAATCGAATTCATTTAAATTGGGATGAAAAACAACTTTTAAAAGCCAATCACTTTTGTTGAATAATATTGAAGTCCTTATTGGCCATATGCTTTACTCTACATCATGATTTGAGTATGCATTCTGATACTACTTACAAGTAATTAACATCTGATAGTGATAATTTCCCTTAAATCAAGTTCACAATTGTGACGATGGATTTAGGTTTGCATCCATCTTATATGATTCATGAGGTTTCATTTAATGTATAAGTTACTGTCATACACCATTCTATTCTGAAGTTACTGTGATTTAAGCATTATCCTTGCATTTCGTTTTTCTACTCTAATATCCTAATTTATATATGATTTTAGTTGGTACTTGATTGTTTACTCATGTATCTTTTTTGAGTCGACGGAATCCGTTAGGATGCAGCTGGACTATCTACACTTCACAAATGATCTGACTACTCTATTGCACCCACAACAACAAATGCAGGAGAAGAAAACCAGTGTAGGGAAAAGCAATATTCTCCGATACAACACAACATGCAACAATAGAATCACACTTGATGGAGAAGGTTTGGAAGATGTAAAAACCTTTACATGTCTGAGCGGCATCATTGATGAACATGGTGGACCTGATACATATGTGAAAACGCAGATCGGTAAAGCAAGAACAACATATTTACAACTGAAGAACATATGGAACTCAAAACCACTATCTGTCAATCAACACCAATGTCAGGATTTTCATTACAAATGTCAAGACAGTCCTACTGTATGCGGCGGAAACTTGGACAACTACGAAAGCCATCATCCAGTAGATACAAGTGTTTATTAAAAGTTGCCTACACAAAACACTTCGGATCCGTTTGCCAGACATTATGAGCAACAACGTACTGTGGGAGGAAAAAAACCCAGATTGCAGTGGATTAAGAAATCAGAAAGAAGCGCTAGAAGTGGATAGGACACACATTGAGAAAAGTACCGAACTGCGTCACAAGGCAAGACCTCACATGGAATCTTCAAGGCCAAAGGAAAAGAGGAAGACCAAATAATACATTACTCTGAGAAATGGAGAGAGAGACATGAGAAGAATGAGCAACAACTGGATAGAACTAGAAAGGATGGCCTCGGACCGAGTGGGTTGGAGAATGCTGATCGGTGGCCTATGCTCCATTGGGAGTAACAGGCGTAAGTAAGTAAGGATTCCGCCCACCAATCAATATTATCATAAGTCAGTAGTAGGGAATTTTCATCTATTCTGCTCTCAAAGTTGTTCAATTACAATCTAGACTCATGACTTATAAACCTCAAGGTTATATTAAGTAATCAATTACATCACGGTTGTAAACTAAATTAAAGCGCTCCTCTCTCTCTCTCTACATATTAAATATGGACTGAAAGGTAAACGAATGAAGGTTATGACAGGATCATACAACTTATTGAGATACTGAGTACTGAGCTCATGCCTCTCTCGTGTATGATCGATAAAGAAACATGTCGTTATCAGTTGAATTTGTAGCAAGCATTCTTAATTGATGATGAGTGACTTACATTGACTGTAACAAACAATTATAAAGTATAGATTTGTTGGAATATTGAATAAGGTGTGTGTGTGTGTTGTATCCCGACGAGAATTATGAATGGTTACTGTTGGAATGTATTTATGGACTAATCCGATACAATTATTCTTATTGTATAACTATTCAATAGCTAGATTATGTAATATGTATACTTCTCTTACTACAAGCTTTATTTTGACCCATAGACTATTATTATACGATTTACCGTTCTTCAGTTATGCCTAGTCTATTAATGACAGTCTACAACATTCATAGCCAATTTGGTGTGTATGTAAACTCAGACTGATAGGTCCTGGGTTCGAATCTCGTGAAGCAAGATCGTGGATGCACATTGCTTCGGAGTCCCAAAATAGAACGAAACAGCCATCCAGTGCTTCCAGATTTTCCATGATAGTCTAGCTTCAATTGACTCATGAATTCAACTGTAAACTCAGTATGTTTAAAATACATGATTCATATTTTGGAGACTGAGATTTGTGTTCTAGACTCAACAAGGAGTATAGTACAGTGAAATAAATTGGGAAAGAGAAAAAAGAAACGGACATGAAGAATTCAGAAGATTAGAATTTAGGAGAACACAAAGAGTGGATGCACCTGCGCCATTGCAAACGATTTTGAGCCATGTCATTCAGGGTCTCTAACCATCGGTTGCTATCATCTCGCGGTCCCCAACCAGGTAGTCTACACCTACCAACATGACTCAGTTCACTTGTCAGTGACTTCATGGACTTGTGCCATGTTTTGGTTTGGCCGCCCTTAGCTTTCTTCCAACCTACTCCTATACCACTGAACATAGCACGTCGAGGCAGTCGGTAGTTGGGCATACGTAACACGTGTCCCAGCCATCTCAACTGATGAAGTTTCACTACGTCATCAATTGATTTGCCATCCTTACCTAGTACTCGTTTCCTAACAACTGTGTTACTTAATCGATGGTCCCAGGATATACGAGCAATGTTTCGAAGACACCTATGATCAAACACTAGTAACCTACGAATATCCTCTACTCTTACCGGCCATGTTTCACTGACATAAAGTAGGACGGAACGAACTGCTGCACAGTAAACACGTCCTTTGGTTGATAGACGGATATCTCGCCTACGCCATAAATGACGCAAGTTGGCAAAAGCTAGTCGAGCCTTCTGTATCCGTGCTGAGATTTCGTCACACACCAGACCACAAGGGTTGATGAGACTTCCAAGATAAGTGGAGCGGTCGACACGCTCAATTACTTCACTCCCTATAATTAGTTCGAGTGTCAATGCAACCCAATCCTGAAGCAACATTTTGCATTTCGAGGGAGAGAATCGCATCCCGAACATGCTTGCATTGTTGCTTAGTGTGGTCAGAAGACTCTGCATTTTGTCAGTCTTCACCAAATAAAACTATGTCATCAGTATATTCTAAGTCAACAAGTGAATCTCCTGGTAGAAGTTCAACCCCTGGAAATTTAGATGAGGAAAGTGTTATCCTTAAAGGTATGTCAATGACAAAGTTAAACAAAAATGGATAGAGTGGGCAGCCCTGACGAACACCACTTGAGGTAATCAATTCTGATGACAGTTCGCCATAAGCTCTCACTCTACCAGTTGTGTTCGAGTAGAGAGCCTTTATAAGGTTAATGTACTTCTTTGGTACTCCTTTCAGTGACAAACACTGCCATAGAACCTCACGATCAACAGAGTCCAATGCCGCCTTAAGGTCGAGAAATACTACCACTGTGGGGCGTCTGAATGTGTGTCTGTGTTCTAGAACATGACGTAGTGTGAATATCTGATCTATACAACCACGTCCAGGTCGAAAACCAGCCTGATTTTCTCTAGTCTGCTCTTCACGAGCTTTGATTAGGCGTCGAAGTATTATTGAAGCTAATATTTTAGACACTATATTAGTCAAACTGATTCCTCTGTGATTGTCACAAGAGGACTTTTGTCCTTTCTTATAGACTGGCACAATTCTACCTAAAACCTCGGTTCTCACTGCTAATACTGAACCACCATCCTTAAAAATCTCAGGAGTAAACCTGTCAGGGCCTGCTGCTCTCCCTCCCTTCAGATTTCCTATGGCTTTTTCAACTTCGTAAAGAGACGGATGACCTACATTAACTTGCCATTCAGGTTGACTAGAGATCGTGGGAAACCGAAGTGTGGCTGAAGGCCAGTTGAACTGATCCCTAAAGTGTTCTGCCCATCGATCCAATCTCCTGGATTGAGAATGAATAATATGTCCATCTTTCTCTGAGATTGTTTCGCTAACGGTCGGGTTCCTAATTCCGGTTTCCTTAGCGAGTCTAAACAATTGTCTGCTATTACCTATTGCCGCTGCCTTTTCCATCTCTCTTGCTATCGCTACCCACCACTGTTCGCGATCATTGCGTAGACTTCTTGTCAGCTTGCGCTTAAGCTGACTCCGCTCTTCATTATGTTCAGAGCCAGGTGGAATGAGTTTCCGAGCATTTATCAGTGAGATAGATGCTGCTGAGATCCAGTGTTGCTCCCTAACCTTCTGGTTTACCTTACTAGCAGATATCACTGCTGTTTCCACAGCTTTTCGGATATCATTCCATGCTGCATCGGGGTGGACATCACCTACATGGCTGCCTAACTGTTTTCCTAGTTGTTCCTGAAATATACTCTTAGCTTGACTATCATTAAGTAGGCCCCTAAGAAGTTTCCTTGCAGCGTCTTTCCTACGTCCAGTAAGACGCAAGAAAATACGCGCTCGCACTAGAGCATGATCTGAATCTAGGCATGTGCTCCAGAATGAGCGACAGTCTTCTATCGAGCCCCTCCATCGGTGGCTGATAGCGATGTGATCTATTTGGGTCCAACGTTGGGACGAATTAGGGGGTCTCCATGTTAAAAGATGTTTTTCCTTATGTTTAAAGTTAGTATTTGCAAGGAACAGGCGGTTATCTGAGCATAGCTGCAACAGACGGTCGCCATTATCTGTTCTTTGAGCCACGACACCATAAGATCCACCTAGGTGTCTTTCCCTATCGCTTAGTTTACCTACTTGAGCATTAAAGTCACCGGCCATTAATACTACATCCGAGCGCCTAGCTTTTCGGAGAAGGTCCGAAAGCTTTCTGTAAAACTCATCTTTTACATCATCTGTGCTGCAGTCAGTGGGAGAATAGGCAGAGACGACGAAGAGGCAACGATGAGTGTCCCTATCTTTTCGGATTCTTACTGTTCCGTTCAGTCGGACAGCGCACAAACGACTGTCTACTGGGATCCACTCTAAGAGAGCTAGTTCTGCCCTAGGACTCAATGCTATACCTACGCCGGCGAGGCCACGGGAAGCAGAATCAGGGCTTCCAGATGCACGAAGCGTAAATCGAGTCGGTTCTTTATTTTGGCATGGTGAGGTCAGATGGATGATGCTACTTGGATCCTGTATGCGCGTTTCGGAGAAGCAGCACACATCGATGGCGCAAGATTCTAAAGTCCTAGCTAAGGAAGCCTGCTGTCCTATTTGGCAAAGTGTTCGTACGTTAAAAGCTCCTACGTGTAGTTAAGAGCGTGGTTTCAGGAGAGCAGGAATGGCGTTCCACGTACTCGAATCGTTTGCCCTAGCGGTGCGAGGTGATAAAGAGACGTGAGGAGGGTTAGTCGGGGAGATAAGAGAGGTATTAGAAGGTGTAGGAAAGATTTGAATGTGACCACCTTGGTCTCTTGTGCTGTTACGGGTATGAGGGCTGATATCACTTCCCGGCTGCCCACACCGTGGAAGGGTTCTTCTGGAGGAACCTGAAAACAAAATTGGATTAGAGGCGGTCTCAGTGACCTGAGAGCGTGACCGCAGTGCCCAAGGGACAACTGCTTGAGGCCGGTCGCGCACGGCCTTTTTGTGGAAGATTTTTGACGTGTTAGCTCCGTTCTTCAAAGGGCCTTACCGCCGGAGACGGAAATCCGTGAGGTAAGGTGAGGTGTGACATTTTTAGGGTCGACCTTTTCTAACCCCACCCCTCCTTGTGGGAAGGCAGCATCGCTGTTATGCTGGTTGTCCGAGGGAAACACCTTACTGCCATCATACCTCTGTACAGTCAGCAGCACGTCTTCGCCTTCGGACCTTGGGTTTGTTGCTTTTAGTCCTACCGTTCTCCAATCGACCTGCCTGGCATGGTAGAACCTACAGGAAGATATGTTGCAGCCAATATAGCTCGGTTGGGTCATCACGATAGGCAAGCCCGACCACCGCGTCAGGGTAGCAGCTTCAGTCGGACCATTGACTTAACCACTTCTATGAATCCAGTATCCATCTTGTTGTGCTAATGAAGTATGGCAACTTGGACTGATGCACATAGGTGCCTACTTCTACGTTGTGACCGACTGACTGGATTGATAAGTACCTTTCTCATACCCAACACGGTCGTACTTAATTTGTCACAGATTCCTGCTAAAACTCGGGGGATGTGTCATGACAAGACGCAATGGCCATTCACAGTGCTCCTAGGTTTTCAATGGTTGTCTAAGTTTGTGATTTTAATTAAACTTAAGAATTTCTACAACCTTATTACTGACAAAGCTGTGTTCATAAAAAGCTAGACACTGAAATACGAAGATATAGCTTTAATATATGAAATCATTGACTGTTGAATTAACAACTCTTGTTGACAGATGTTCAAGTTGGAATTGTACATTCAAATGATGGTTCATTGATTTTAATGGTTAAGCGTACATTGTGAAGCCTGGTATAGACAGTCACCGATCCATACTTCTAAGGAATCTTACATTCGGATGAAATAACATTTCATTACTCTCTGGCTTACAACTAGTATCCTAAATAAGATCAATCCGTGATGAATACAACCTACTAATGATCTTCAATTACACAACTGATTGGAGAGAAAAAAAACACAACTTCAAAACTATTGATTGAAAATAAGAGTTTCGTCTTAGTTATTTGTAATTCTTCATCAATCATCAACATTAACGAGATTACACAGGATCAATCATCAATGTACATTACACTAAGAACATTATATACATACATATATATATATATTTATTTACAAATAGAATAATGTATACATTATATTACAATCAATCATACATTATACCTATAACATGAATCTTATATTAAAAGTGTATTCTGTTGTAAGTAGTATAAAATGATTGAAGCTAAAAAACCTGGAATAGAATGATTTACATTTAAATAATGATAAATATTATCTGGTAATGATTTAGTAAAATTATTTTCAACTAATTCAAATTTTCCATCGACTTTCTATAATGAAAAAACAAAGAGGAAAGTAAAAAGAAAGTTTAGTGAATATATTAAGAGAATAGTAATATGAAACATCACTATTGAGGATCCTCCTTAGTTAGACAATCATTAAAGATTAAGAAGAACTAGACTGATGGATACTGGCTACCATGGGACTGCATCGCCTGACGTTGTTCCACTACGTTGTGGATCAAACCTTCAAGTCGAAGGCTCCAGGTGTGGCTCTCTAAGAAAACCAACTGGTTCGGTTTGGGCATCCAGACAGTATTCCAGCCCTCACATAAATCATTCGATTTATGTGGCGCTTATCTATTTGGTGCCTCCTTGTACCAATGTTTATATGTTTAAAATAAATAAATAAATAAGAACTGGACTTCTTAGTAGTGCAGATCTCAATGAGCGATTAAACCTATGACGAAAAGCGAATGTTCTGTGCTTTAAGCGGGTTGATGAACGCAGAAGGTTCACCTAAGGGAGTTGGAAAACCCTCATTCCAAATCAATGGTGAACATGGGTTGGCTACAGGATCCTGAAGCAACAAATGGTGTATGAAGCAATTATTGACCACCGGCTATCATGGAACTGCATCTCTTTACGTTGCTCCACTACCTTATTGATCCAACATCTAGGCTAAAGGCTCCGATGTGGCTCCCTAAGAAAATCATCTGCTTCGGTCTGGGCACCTGGGCAGTATCCCAGCCGTCTCACAAATCGAATAATTTATGTGGCGCATATGTATTTGTTGGCCCTTTGTGCCAATATTTATGGGTTCAAATAAATAAACAAAATAATTTCCAGAGTAAGCGCTCAATCTTAAAGACCATTGATTTAGTAGTGTATTAGATGAATCCATCAGATATTTTGTTACATATGTTTTGTCGCTGGATTCAATCTATCTTCAAAATAGCAATATACATACTTGGACATTATATAATGAATTGTTTCCATCAGAGTATATTGCAAAGCAAGTTGTATCGTATAAGTCGAGGAAATATACTTAGTTCGACTAAGATAGCAGAAGTATGTGTTACGTATGTCCATTCACTCTATACCTTGATCATAGGTGTTACGTTGAATTAGCGGTCAAGCTTCTTTATCGTTAAGATCTAATCGAGTTATATTGGATGTAACACTTGTTCCAATTAAGTTATGTCATTCCAGGTAGGTCGGATGGAGAGTGATGAGTGAGTATAAAAGTAGTAAACTGAAAATCCAAGAGCGAAATTGTGCTGCCTACCATACAGAGAGGTTTAACGGCAGTAGGAATTTTCCAGCAGATAACCAGTATTTCTTGGCGATGCTGACTCTTCATGCCATAAAGAACGGGTTAGGAATAATCATGTTTTACTGTTTTCCACGGATCTTCACCACTAACTTTACAACCTTAAAGGTATGGAGTTGACAGTCTTAAAACTACCAACATAAAGGTCATATATACCCGGTCTCAAGCAGTTGTATCTTCGCAGTTACAGTCAAGCTTCCAGGTAGACAACACTAAATCTAACTCAACTTCTTTTTTCTTCCCCAGTAACTCAAAAAATATCATTCCGTAGCGTGGAGAACCAGAAAAATGACAACTGTCCATACATCTCTGACAGTACACAAGATCATGGCATTCGATGCTAACAAGTGTAAAATTAGATTGAAAGAAATCTAATGGAGACCAAACCAACACGTCACTGATTGTTGTTTGGAGTCCTGTTGATGAATGAAGACTACCTAATTCCATCCATTGTGATAATATTGATAGATGGTCAGAGATCGTAGATTATACGGCATAAAATAAAACGCAACAATGTATATTCATACTTAAATTAGATGGTGGTTGGAGGTAGTCGATAGGAAACCTTGGATCCGGGTTTCGTGCTAATTGGCACTCGTCAGCAAGGTGTACCTATAATCTTGAGGGAACTGGTGCTCCCTGACGGATTCGATCCCATGTCACCCACATAGCATTCGATCTGCACTAAATAAGGACTTGACACACATGACATTGATCACCACCCAGTGATCAATCGATTGTGATTATATATCCATATTTATTATCTTCCCCCCTAAGTTTTTGATTGTCATGCCTTGGTCAAATAGATATAAGTGTCACGTACCAAAATGTTTAGATCATTAGAAGCTTGTGAATAATAAAAGTGTTGAGTCGGCTTCCGGAGAACTTCAACGGAGCCTCCAGAGGCCCAAAAGGAGTCGAAGGGTCCTAGCCAATCAGAGTATGATGGAACATTCGAGAATTCCAACGTGATGTGCTACTATTGGTCGGTAGCATAATATGTCGCTAACGGATTGACTGAAATATGATGTTGATTTAACAGACGCCAACATCTATAAATACCTATGATTTTCTGTACAAAAATGAACTTTGGGATAAAGTATTTCCACTCATACTTGTGTCTTCTCTCTGGTGTTCAATTCGCTGTGTAGTTCTAGACTGCGGGTTACGGGAAATAGCTTAGGAAAACGAATATAGCGTTCGATCGACCAGACTTATCAAAAAGGTAAAAAAGAAAGGTATGTAATATATAAACAACTAACTTTAAAATATAAAGTATCTTCTTTATTTGTAGTAAACACTGGACAAACTTGACAATCTCCACATGATTGAATATTAATTCGATAACCTAATAGATCACGATATGATGTACGAAATGTTATTTTTGCTTTATCAAATAATTCCATTAAACGATCACTACGTAAACGTTCAACACGAAGTTCTTCTTTGACTTCTATTAAGATTTTTTTTTAAAAATAGTCGACAAGAGAAAAGAAAACAGTTAAGTTTCAGTTATTTCTAAGGATTGATTAATCTAATTATGAAGTTTTTCTGATAAGTGTTTTGTGGACAAAATCATTAACAATGGGTTTGGTTTTGGTGGAGTTTTGTTCTCTGAGTTGGATGGTTTGGTCGTGGAGCTTTCATCGCTCTTCTGAACGACATCATCAGCACAAACTTCAGATAGAAGTCGTTCGGAAGAACGATGGAAGCTCCACGACCAAACCATCCAGCTCAGAGAACAAAAACTCCACCAAAATCATCCACCTGAGCTACAAATCTTCTCCACCATCTCAATGGGTTTGGTGTTGATGAGAATGTTCGATTAATAATGTAGAATAGATGGAATATGGTTGATAATGCAATCAACCCAAGATGAACGTTCGCTCTTATTTGAGGCTGATCAGAGTTGGATGTACACCTGTATTCCAATATCAATATTCACTGTGGAATTCAAATCCGGTACTATTCGTTTCAAATGCAAACATATTATTCACTTAGTTACTGAATTCATATAGCCGCCTACTTGGGCAACGGGTATGAATTTTAATTTCATTTATACTGGTTCAAATTCCGTAGTAAGTAACAACTCTGAGAAGTAAACACATTCATCCGGCAAATCTCAAAAAGGGATGAAACATACATCCCGGATTCAACTACTGGCCACATTCCATCTACTCTATGTAAAATTGTAGCACAATGGCTATATATCTAGGGAATTTACACAGGATGTACCTATGCCATTACTAAGATGCAAGATACAAACCACCCTTTATGTAGTTCAGTTCAAGGCAACCGAAGAGTAGTAGTCTTCAAACCAATGGGAGACATAACCAAAACAAAGAAGTAAACAATGACAAATTTAAGGTCAATAAGAACCAATTAACGTCGAGGTGTACAGAACAAACTGTGAAATGCATATGGATAAATTCGAACACTTCACTTCTATCTGAAGTTTGTGCTGATGATGTCGTTCAGAAGAACGATGAAAGCTCCACGACCAAACCATCCAGCTCAGAGAACAAAACTCCATCAAAATCATCCACCTAAGCTACAAATCTTCTGCACCATCTACATAAATGGATTACAGTATTGTCGACCATTAATGGTCTACTTTGAATCAATGAAGTTATACATCAAAACGAGTATAAAAGGGTCCAATACCATGAAAATATGATTGTTTATATGAATAAATTGGAATCAGTAAGTTGAATAACAAGAAAATAGTAAATTAAACTTGATATCCCACATATATAAATATTTCGATAGTGTAACTCCAAAAACTCACTACCATCTACATGTAAGTTTACTAATAAAACTGATTCTGTTTTCTTCAAACACATGGTATACAAATGTTATTAAAACGGCTGAAATCACTAGTCGATCTTGAATAGATCTGCATTGAAAACCTAGGAATATTGGATATCAATTTAGTCCCAGTATGGAACTCTTCAACAGTCCGTATTCATGACCACGCATGCAAACACTTAACCGATAGATCAATGAACCAGCATCCAATTGTGTTAATATCTAACTTCCATCAATTCATGATCTTGCGCAACCGTTCATTTATTGTCTAAGGTGGATAATTGTCTCATGCCCGATACGGATTGGACTTCATTGGTCAGGGTTTCTCACTCAAACTCCAAGAAATCCATCCTGAAGCTAGTCACTAGTAAGCGCGCGAGACCGAGAGTCCTGGGTTCAAGTCTCGTGGGAAGGATCGTGGACGCGGACTACTGAGGAGTCCCGTACGAGGACGAAATGGTCATCTAATGCTCTTTAGTTTTTAGTGGTGATCCAGATAAGATCAACTCGTGATTTCAACCATGAAAATCCTACATTCTTCACAAATTCCGATGTTGATACAAAGGATATGTTTAGTAATACAACACTTTAACACTGAGTGATAAAAAACTGATGACAAGATATTTTTAAAAATTAATCACGGTATGATAATTCACAAATACCATGCATGCCCCCAAATGAACTGGTACGACCGAGAGTGCTCTCAAGTAGCCACGTGCATACAACCACTGACAGGGAAGTCTTAGTCACTGCTTTCTCGCGGCACTACTGTTGTTTACGAAATTCAGGGGACGAAAAGCGAATGTCCGGTGCTTTAACCAGGATGGAGGATTCATCTAGACCAGTTGAAAAATCCTGATTCCAAACCAATGATGCACATGGGCTGGCTCCAGGATTCTGAAGGAACAAATGGCATATGAACCAATGTTTAGTTACTGGCTACCATCGGACTGCATCTCCTGACGTTTATGTGGCACACATCTATCTGGTGCCTTCTTGTACCAATATTAATGTGTTTAAATAAATAATAAATAAGAATATTCCATCATGATTTATACTATCACTGATCATGTTGTTAATTCGACAAGGGCGTTGGACGGGGTGATATTTGAATAATCTCATTTTGTAACGAATTGAATTAAACAATATAAAATAATCTAAACTTATTTGTACCTGCAAGTTCTGTTAATGGATCAGGATTGGAACGTATACGATTTTCTACAGTATTAGTAATATCTAATTCCATAGTGACATCGTTATTTTGATTTTGACAATCACGTTTCTCTGATAAATGTATAATACGTTCTTCTAAAACCTAAAATTAAAGATATAAATACATATATAGACTAAGTACAATTAATTATAATCAATTTAATAATCATTTTTTCTTGGTAAGTCAGTCAGTCAGCTACAACGTAGGATCAGGCACATTTATGCATCGGTTCAGGTTGCCATACCTCATTAGCACAGCAAGATCAACACCGGATTCATAGCAGTGGTTAGGTCAAAGGTGGTAATATATAAAAGAAAGATTGCATATAGAGATATAGTACAAGAAGAAAGAATTGGTTCGTAGAAAGAAAGATATGAAGCGATTTTAATCTCTTAGTTTAAGGGAAGACAGAGAATGTATACACCGACGCCATCGTGATCGATTCTGAGCCATGTCACCAAGAGTCTCCAACCATTGGTTACGATAGTCACGCGGACCCCAACCAAGTAGTCTCCATCTATCAACATGGCTCACGCTAGAAGTTAGTGACTTCAAGCACTGATGCCACGTTTTGGTTTGGCCGCCCCTAACTTTCTTCCAATCATCTCCAATACCGGATAGCATTGCACGTCGTGGTAATCGGTATTCAGGCATACGTAACACGTGGCCCAACCATCTCAGTCGATGAAGATTCATAACCTCATCAACTGATTTACCATCATTTCCTAATACCCTGCGTCTAACCTCACAATTACTTACCCGGTGATCCCAGCAGACGCCAGCAATATTTCTAAGGCATCTGTGGTCAAATACTAATAGCTTACGAGTGTCTTCTACTCTTAGTGGCCATGTTTCTTGGTAAAGATAGTTTCATATATCAAATTGATGGGCTGAACGGTTAAAGATTCATATGAGCCCTGGCATGCCCGAGAGTGGGGTGGGCCAGCCTTCCCTCTCGAAATGCTCTCACATGGCCACGTGTATACATTCTCTGCCAGGGAAGTCCTACTTACTGCCTTCTCGTAGCGGGGTTGTTGTTTACGAAATTGAGAGGACGAAAAGTGAATGTCTGGCGCTTTAACCGGATCTCAAACCAATAGTGCACATGGGCTCCAGCATCCTGAGGGAACAAATGGCGTGTGAACCAATCGTTGGTCACCGGTTACCATGGGACTGCATCTCCTTACGATGCTCGATTGCCTTGTGGGTCAGATGTTTAGGTCGAAGGTTCCAGGTGTGATCCCCTAAGAAAACCATCGGCTTTGGTCTGGGCACCCGGGCAGTATCACAGCCCACGCACAAATATAATGAAAATGATGATATTTACTGAAAACTCTATTCTTACTGTGGCGCATATATATTTGGTGCCTTCTTGTACCAATATTTATGTATTCAAATAAATAAATAAATAAAAGTCCTGGTTTCTATCCTTAATGAAGTGGTAGATGAGTACTGTTAAGTAGGTTCAAATAATAATCGATAACAATCTAATCAATGATATTCACTTTATGAAAGTATGATGAAATTTTACAAATTGTTGTTATTAAAATCACTTTCTATTTCTTTTTCTATTCTTTTCGAATCAATTTTATGCAAGTTGGCATTCCACTTTTGATTAGCGCTAGATACTACTTATTTCTGTCAACAGAAGTAGCATACACTATAAGACCATTCTTTTTTGTTTAATGATCAGTTATCCTAGGTTTGAGTCCCGCAAGCCAAATCAAAGATGCACATAACTGAGGAATCCCATACTAGGGAGGAACGGTCGTCCAGTGTTTCCAGAGTTTCAATGATGGTCTAGTTTAGATCGACTCATGAATTCAACTATTAAAATAACTTATTGTCTTTCATATTCTTTACAACATATTACTGATGTGGGATTTTAATGATGTGGAACTACAACTTTTGAGACTGTCATATTTATATTTTATTTATTTGAACACATAAATATTGGTACAAGGGGACACCAGATACATATGCGCCACACAATAACAATGAGAAGAGATAAAGAATGTAAGGTGTGTATAGAAAGGGAAAAAAAGAGCAATAACGACCACAAATTAGTATATGGTAGTAAAATAATAATAATAATAACAATGGGAGAAAAAGAAAGGTACAACCGGAAAGAATCCTTTCAGTCAAAGAAGTTACGGTCACTTCTTATGAAGAAAGTAAAAGAAGGTTACAGCAGGATCTCCACTGGCTTCTATTCCGAACCATATCTGATAACATCTTTAGCCATTGTGTCACACCAACCAAGGAATCGTGAAGGACAGACAGAAGCCAGTCCTCTACAACTTGCTTTCATACTATGACACCATGTCATACACTGACTACCTCTCCGCTTTTTCCAACCAGTCCCAGTGTTGGCAAATAATGCATGACATTCGTAGAACATGTCCAAGTCACCGAAGTCGATGTCTGAGGATGATGACACCAATTGGATTATCGTCTCTGCGCCCGAACACACAAGAGATTGTCATAGGAAGTAGTATTATTTGTATTTTATTGTATAGTTAATAAATACTTAGACTGCTACATTTTTACAATCCTATTATTTCTAAGCTTTTGTTTGATCTATAAATCGTTGTTGTCATATGTCATATTATCCCAGATTTATCATGATCTAATTATTCCCTTATTACTCTTATGTTGCATTTTTACTCATATCTGAATGGAGTACATAAAGGAATTAATCTGCTTCTATCATCTTCGAACTAACCATTGAGATCAGAATAAGTTCGAATACCAATAAGCGTAAAGATTTCGGTTGTTTTTTATTAGTCGCTATGTCAACTAATACTTGAGAAGTTACCCATCCTACTGACAATGTAGATAAACTAACTGATAATCGAATTAGAGGGAGAAAACTCATAACTGCTTTCTTTTCATTACGTTTTGATTATATGGGGTCCAATACAATTCAAATCTAAGAAAACGATCTTCCGTTTTCTTTCGACAGAACGATTACTATTCCGTTTTACGCAACTTATTGATTCCACTTTTCACTCTTTTTACTAAACTCTGACTAATTACACGATTATAATCTTCTAATAATTGCTAATTGTTACAGAACAAACACATATTCATGCTTCAACTTAACACCTCATAAACATATAAGACACTTGATAAAACGATGGATAATCAGTTGATTTGTTAGGATTTATCGACACATCAAACACTTGTCTTGACCTCAAGTACTTGTCAATTAAGCGCTGCAGTCACAGTTGCAAGTCGCTAAGGCCCTCACTAATCCAGTTCCTTTTTCATGTCCCCTAAGATGTATTTTTCTTCACTAAGCGAGAAACCGTTTTTTAACAAGTTAGTTTTCAATGGGATGAGAACGCTAACCCCGTGCCCAAACCTCCTCCTTTATCCGTGCTTGGGACCAGCAGTAATCTCAGAGGGGCCCCAGGCGGAGCGCCGGAAGTGGATAGGACACACATTAAAGAAAGTACCCAACTGTGTCACAACGCAAGCCCTTATCTCTTGGAATCCTTAAGGCCAAAGGAGAAGAGGAAGACCAAAGAACACATTACCCCGAGAAATGGAGACAAACATGAAAAGAATGAACAACAATTGAATAGAACTAGAAAAGAAGACCCGGGACAGAGTGGGTTGGAGAATGCTGGTTGGAGACCTATGCTCCCTTGGGGTTAACAGGCGTAAGTATATAAGTAATTAAGTGAGCAACTGGAACATGAAAACTTCCCCCACACCTCTAAGGCCACGCGAGATCACCACAATCATCACCAAATTACTGCATGTCAACAATTTCGTGATAAATTTCCAAAAGCTGGGAAAAATCCCGAAGATACTTTGAGCAATCAAAGTTATTTTTTGGAAGCGTTTAGGGGCAACTCCACAGTCTCAATATCGTTACAACTAGGTTATATTCAGGTTGTAAATGATCTCATATAGGATTACGACATTTAAAATTGGCTTATCACTGAGTGGAGGAGAGAGCATCAACTCCCTCAATATTACACGTATACCTAGCTGATGAATACCAAATAGCATGAAGCTCAAGTTTACCACGGTTTCTCACCAACAGTCTTCAACTACTTAATATCCAAGTATAGTGCACAGTATGTCGAATCATTTGGTGACCACATTATAACTTGATATACAAAATTCGATCAAGAAGCATTAAAGATTATTATACGAACACAACATTCGATATCACCCAGTGACTAATTAATTGTAAAGTAAACCTTACTTGAATACGTTGGCGTTGACGTTCAGTTAACAAACGTAATTCAGTAATTTCATTTGATAAATCCTGTTTAATTATTTCTCCCGGGTGGTATTTATAAGTTAAAATTTTAGTCGTTCCTGTGTTGCACATACCCTGGATGTTAAGAAGAAAACAGAAACCAGTTCAAAGAAGACGGAATTCTCAAGAAATAAGTAATAGTAGGCGAACAGACGAATCATAATGAAAAACTGCTATGATGGGACTGCTGGGACTATAAGTTGATAATGAAAATCTGCGATCAGTAATGTTCAATTATGTCGATCATGAGACAAATATCATCAATGACTAATACTGGAACCACTGGATACCGACTTAGTGATGTGATTGAATGTTAAGTGGTCTCTGAAAGGCTTGGATTCAATCCCTGGCAACGGTGTGGATGAGAACTGATGAATCCATTACTGAGATTAAATGACTTTTCAGTGCTTTATGATCTGTAATAGTTATGTTACTAAAGTGAGTCTTGCGTTTATTCGTGAAACTGACCAAATATTTCGAGTTCTTAGTCTTTTTGTGTAAATGAGACCCTATACTATTTATTATTATCCAGTAGTCTGACCAGTAGTAAATTATTTTTATGATTCCGACATAATATGGTATTTTTTGTCACAGTGAACTGTAGAACTAAATTATGCTGGATGTCCTGAAACGAATAGAATCGATCATCCAGAATGAAGAGAGAACTTCTCAAACTCACACACGGTGTTTGAAACACGATTATAAATGTCCTGCTACTGGAAAAGATTTCGCAATTTGGAGAATCTGGATGATGATATTGACGATAGATCATCACAGAATATTGGAATAATGAGAAAAAAAATCGTCTTGTGTGATAAAGAATAGGCAATGACATTCAGAGAAGGCAGAGAGTTTACAAGTGGAGTTGTTTTAAGAGTGTTAGGATTAGGATACAACCATTCCAAAACTCTAGATTCTTTGTAATTTTATCGTTTTTTTGTAATATGAATTTCATTTACGGAATTGCATCCCCATTGCTTTATGTCTCAGAGTCACTCATAGATATTCCTATTTTATGGTACATCTCCCAAACTGTAAACAGTATTTCTCCTTACCATAATCAATCTAACATTTACTGTGTATGATACTGTTAGGAACTGTGTGTATTTGAACTGTCTGGCAATTCTCAAAATACAAAGCGTGTCATTTATCCTGTTTAGTTATTAATAACTATTTAATACAACTTGACTTGTTGCTTTGTGATTAATAGTATATTGTAACTTCAGTCTCATTCGCTTATTTGAAGGATACATGTTCTCTGAGACTGTCCTTTTAACAGTATAGTTATTGACGTCCAGCACATTTGACAATTTCAGTATGTATGTATTTTTTATTTACAGTCACTGCAAGAATTTATCATCAGAGTCTAACACATAAAATGCCCCCAAATGCCCTGAAGGAGGAGAGTCAACTCTCCCTCTCCGAATGCTCTCACATGGCCACGTGTATACAACCACTGTCAGAAAAGTCCTACTCACTGTCTTCTCGTGGCATTACTGTTGTTTACAAAATTGAGAGGACGAAAAGCGAATGTCCGGTACTTCAACTGGATCAAAGGACACGAAGAGTCCACCTAATGGAGTTGAAGAACCCTCATTCCAGACTAACGGTGCACATCGGCCACAGAATCTTGAGGGAAAAAATAGTGCATGAACCTACTGTTGGTTAGTGGTTACCAAAGGTCTGCATCTCCTAACACTGACTTGTAGATCAGAACCTTTAGGTCAATGGATTAGGGTGTAGCCTTCTAAGAAAACCATCTGCTTTAGGTTTGGGCATCCAGGCAGTATTCCAACCCTCACAGAAACCAAGTGACTTATGTGGTGCATATGTATTTGGTACCTCTTTGTACCAACGTTTATGTATTTAAAACAATAAAACACATTAATATAAAATGGACAATGTTATGAAATACCTGCATATTATATATCTCTAATTGATCAACTAATTCCTTATTTTTCATTTGTAATGTTTCAATATTCTCTTCTAATTCAGATATTTGATGTCTACAAGGCAACAATAACAAAAAACGATAAACGGAACTATGCACAAATCACATCAGTTCATCAAATGGATATTTTATAAATATGACTATTTCACAAGAACCATATGTGAATGAATGAATGAACTGGTACTAAATATACTCAATGTTTTGATTCCGGAGTCAGACAAGGCTGTCTACTCTCAACTCTTAATCTTTCTTCTAATAGTTGATTGGATTATGAAGATCTCGAAATCTCAGGGAAACCACGGAATATAATGAACAGCTCAGAATCAATTAGACGATTTGGAATTCGCAGATGACCTAGCCCTCCTATCGCATACACACGAACAAATGAAGATGAAGACAACTAGTGTAACAGTAGCCTCTGCATCAGTAGGCCTCAACATACACATGGGGAAAACCAAGGTCCTCAAATACAACACGGAGAACACCAACCCAATCACATTTGATGGCGAAACTCTGGGAGATGTAGAATCCTTCACGTACCTGGGAAGCATCATTGATGAACAAGGAGGATAGGATGCAGACGTAACAGCAAGAATTCGTAAAGCAAGGGTAACATTCCTACAATTGAACAACATATGCAACTAAAAACAACTGTCTGTCAACCAATATCAGAGTCACAATCTTCAATACGAACATCAACACAGTCATACCCTACACAGAGCTGAAACATCAAGAACTACTACAACCATCATCAAGAAGGTACAACTATTTATAAATAGTTGTATACACAAGATACTCAACATCCATTGGATAGATACCATCAGAAACAGTCTACTGTGGGAGAGAATAAACCAGATTCCAGTTGAAGAGGAAATTAGGAAAACACGATGGGAATGGATAGGATACACATTACGGAAATCATCAAACTACATCATGAGGTAAGCTCTAACTTGGAATCCTGAAAGGAAGTGGAAAAGAGGAAGGCCAGAGAACACATTACATCAGGAAATAGAAGCAGATATGAAAAGGATGAATAACAACAACTGGAAAGAGCTGGGAAGGATGGCCCAGTACATGGTTGGATGGAGAGTGGTGGTGGGCGGCCTATGCTCCTCCACGAGGAACAACAGGCGTAAATAAGTATGTAACTGTGGAAAATGACATTTATTTTCATCCGTTCAAGTTGCCATATCAAATCAGAATCTCTAGATAGAATTACTTAAATAAATTACACAATAATAGAAGTATCAGGAACATTATTAGTGGTAATGGTAGTAGAAAATATGATTTGAGAATGGATTCATGGAATAAAAATTACAAAGTCATTTAAAAAGCCCCCAAATGCCCTGATACGGTCGAGAGTGGAGAGAGTTAACTCTCCCTCTCCAAATCCTTTCACACGACCACGTGCATACAGCCACTGACAGGGAAGTCCTAGTCACTGCGTTCTAGTAGCAGAGGTATCGTTTACGAAACTGAGAGGATAAAAAGCGAATGTTCGGCGCTTTAACCGGGTTCTTGGACACGGAGGGTCCACCTAGGGAAGTTGGAAAACCTTGACCCCAAACTAATGGTGCACATGGACTAAAGGATCTTGAAGGAACAAATGGTGTATGTACCAATCATTGGACGCCAGCTACCATGGGACTGCATCTACTGACGTTGCTCCACTGCCTTGTAGATCAGACCTTTAGGTCGAAGGCTCCTGGTGTGGCCCTCTAAGAAATATTCAATGACTATGATATTGGTTCGATTCTTGTTAACTTTCTTGCAACCTGTTTTAACATCAGCGAACAACAGATGTCAAAGTAGATGGTGGATGAAGATACAAAACTTATATGTACAAGGATCTTGTAGATAATCATTTAGAATATAGGAAATAATAATAATTTACCGTAATTTTTTCACCAACTCTCTATCTTCTTCATATGTTGAAGAATTTAATAATGGTGAATCAGTATATGAATCATTTGTCTGGAAATATAGAAGTTTTTAAAACTAGAATGAAATCGGTTTTACATCATAGAATGACTTATTAAACAATCATTGAAAACTAGGTAACATTCAACATTTAACTGTTTCATCCTATATAAGATGGTAATTGGAGGTTGTTAATATTTACCACTCGTCAACAAGGTACAGATGTAATCGTGAGAGAAATGGTGCTCATTGCCGAATATGATCCCGTATCATCCAGCTTTACAACCATAGACATTATCACTGAGTTAAGTTGCAACTAACCTCTTGTAAGACTGAGATGTATTTACAACTGAATGATCACTGAGTAGTGAACAATATCAGGCATATCAAGATCTTCTTAGCGCTGATTAGTGGTGTCTGACTGTGACACAGGATCGAATCTGTCAGGGGGTATCAATTCCCTAGACACTACAGGTTCACCCTGGTTACAAGTGCCGAATAGCACGAAAACGAGTTCAAGAAAGAATCCTGTCGGCTACCTTCTCAATATAGTGGGCACAATGTCGAGTGACTTAGACTAGAAGTGACCACACTGCAATTTGATTGATGGAATTCGATCAGCACTAAGAAGTACTCGACATTGATAACTAAATCAGTCGGTCAGTTGCGAATGTTTCGTTCTAATCTGGGACTATTAGTACTACCACTCAACAATGAACATCCATAGCCCCGAACAACAGACTTAATACCTGACAGTTTTATACCATAATTGACACTGTTTTGGAATAACATTCCTTTCATTCGTCTTCTGTCTTATTTGTGAGTTGAGAGGATTCTAGCGTTCGATTGCTCAAGTTATACGCGGTATATTAAGAATCTAAGCTTTAGATATAACAGTAGAAGCATCTAATCATACATGTGATATATGTTATGTTTAAATAAGAGACTTGATTGAATTGAATTTTAATTATTCTTTGATGAATATATATGTGTATTATGTGTAAAATAAGCCAGTGGAATTAAGCATTGAAATCTAGACTGTATGTTTTATTCAATTCTAAACGTATGAGCTAGATGTTAAAACAGTCAGTCAGTCAGTAACAACACAGAACTTCGTACGTACGTACATCAGTTCGAGTTGCCATACCACATTAGCACAGAGATGCAGTTGTCGACTCAAATTCCGTAGTGGTAGAGGTAGTAAGAGTATAAGCAGTAATCGGAAAGACTAGAGTTTAAAGATGTTATTCAAGGAGTATAATACAATGAAATAAGTTGGGGAAAGAGAAAAAAGAAACGGACATGCAGAATTCAGAAGATTAGAATTTGAGAGAACACAAAGAGTGGGTGCACCTACGCCATTGCAAACGATTTTGAGCCATGTCATTCAGGGTCTCTAACCATCGGTTGCTATCATCTCGCGGTCCCCAACCAGGTAGTCTACACCTACCAACATGACTCAGTTCACTTGTCAGTGACTTCATGGACTTGTGCCATGTTTTGGTCTGGCCGCCCCTAGCTTTCTTCCAACCTACTTCTACAACATAAAACATCGCATGTCGGGGCAGTCGGTGGTTGAGTATACGTAACACGTGTCCCAGCCATCTCAACTAATGAAGTTTCACTACTTCATCAATTGATTTGCCATCCTTATCTAATAACCGTTTCCTAACAACTGCGTTACTTACTCGATGGTCCCAGGATATACGAGCAATGTTTCGAAGACACCTATGATCAAACACTAGTAACCTACGAATATCCTCTACTCTTACCGGCCATGTTTCACTGTCATAAAGTAGGACAGAACGAAACATCATCATGATGTTTATATTCCATATTGGGACTCGAACCTAATAACTTTTGCCTCAAATTCTAACGAAGATACTAAGATAATTATTGGATTTCAAAGTGATTTTCTAACAAAATGTATACGTACACACACACATACGCACACGCACACACAGATACAACATACATGCATACATAGATACTACTTAAACTTACTTTATTTATCTTTTCTGTTAACTTGAATAAATTATTTAAACAAATTGTACATTCATTATAATATTCATTGAAATCATTGAATAATTCATTGAAATTAGACATTGACTTTTGATATTCTAATGGAATATTGAATGTATCATTCTCACGTAATACATAACTATTGAATAAATTTTGACATAAATTATGTTCCTATAAAAGAGATAAAGAAGAAGAAATAAGATGGTGGAGATTTATACTCTGGTCCCTAAATGCCCTGGTACAGCTGAGAGTTGGAACAGTTAACTCTCGCTCTCCAAATCCTCTCATATGGCCATGTGCATAGAACCACAGTCAGAGAAGTTCTCCTCACTGCCTTCTCGTGGCGGAGGTGTTTTTTTTTACGAAATTGAGAGGATAAAAAGCGAATGTCCGGCGCTTTAACGTAGTTAGTGGATACGGAAAGTCTACCTAGGGAAGTTGGAAAACTATCATTTCAAATCAATGGTGCACATGGGCTGGCTCTAGTATCCTGAAGGAACAAATGGTGTATGAACCAATTGTTGGTCACCAGCTACCATGGGAATGCATCTTCCCCAGTATGGCCCCCTAAGAAAGACACCTGTTTCGGTTTGGACAGCCTGGTAATATCACAGCCCTCACACAAATCAAATGATCTTTGTGGCACATATCTGTTTAGTGCTTCCTTGTATCAATGTTTATGTGTTTAAATAAATGAACAAATAAGTAATCTCTTACCCGAAATTTTTAATTCTCAAGCTTCATATATCCTGAAGGACAATATCATCTGAAGGTTTTCATCATACCAGGAATGCCTCTAGTGATCTGGTTTCTTTTTCTGTTTACCTTTGTCAATAAATAGTAGTTCTAATGAACAAGAAGATCCTTGATAACTTTCCTCTAATTTATATTACTCTACCAACCTTTGATATCTATCTGACTGGTTATTTCCGCATTTAGTTTGGTATTGTTGTCATACATTATAAGGTTATAACAACTGGTAATGTAAACAGAGTTGTTATATGACGATTTCGACTTCTTGAAATATGAAGCTTTTACTGAGTTTCTATCTTCTCTTGATAATTGTATGGGGAGATTATCATTTGTGAAATAGTCATCAAGCTCTCTAGAATGCATAGATGTCACTCGTACTAGAAGACCTTTTCCAATGGTTTATACTTTGGAATAATCGGAGTAATTTCAGAAGATAACACAAGACTAAAGTGTCTGTGTTTGCCCCCCCCCCCCTCCCGAGGAGCTTGCAAGTACACACTGTTGAATGATTTGGCAACAGACTCTAGGTCATACGTATTTTTAGAGGTGTTGTGTTAAATACAAAGTCAGAAATTCATAGGGTTTGACCCCTGATAAGTTTAAAGGTTCGCAAATTGATGAAGAGTTTCGAACTTAAATGAAACAATCATTTAGTGCTATCTTATTTTTAAATTGTCCAAATAAATGATACCAATCAGATTGGAAGAATAGATCAACAGGATATAGGTGAACAAAATCGTTTACTACTATTAAACGAATGAACCACCTTAAATCCCATTCAATCTGTTCATGTTCAGATATTTAGGTCAGAAGATGAATAGGTCAATATTGGTTTCTTTTCTCTTCTTGAATATGCTAGTTATCACTCCTACCCTCTAAATATTAATATATACAGTCGAATATAGAGAGTGTTTTCTCCTTCCGGAAATACTTTTATACAGCTGCACGCCTTAAAAATCTAAGGAAGTTCTACTCTACAAGTTTACATGGGTGGGTATGTTTTTACCTAAGTGAGGTAGCTATACGAGAGGTCTGACAAATAAGCCAAGTTAGTAGTTACGAAAAGTTCACTTAAAGCAGTTACAGAACTCTAGTTTTAACCAAACTGATGATGTGCATAAGCTTTAGCACCCTGTTTAAATGGATCCCAAAAGAACTTACTACAGCTACCATTTACTAATAGGATATTATCTCTTGACACTGCCCCACTGCTCTATAGACTAGATATTTAGGTTCAAAGCCACTATGGTGGTCACTGATAATAAGAAAACCAATTGTCTTCTACACACAAGTAATGACGATCATTTTTAACACGATAATATTGGGCTATTTAATAAACTGGCTTCATATTATCTCACTGATTAATTTTTAACCCTTCTTTGTAATGTAACGATATAACCATCAGGTTAATAAAATAATATTATTAATACCCCCAAATGCCTTGGTACGGTTGAAGGTGCTGAGAGTCAGCTATCCTTCTCCAAATACTCTCACATGGCCACGCGAATGCAGCCACTATCAGGAAAATTCTACTCACTGCCTTCTCGCAACAAAGGTGTTGCTTATAAATTGAGAAGACAAAAAGAGAATGGTCGGTGGATATAGAAGGTCCATCTAGAGGAGTTGGAAAACCCTCATTCTAAACCGATGATGCACATGGACTCCAGGATCCTGAAGAAACAAATGATGAATAAACTCATTGTTAGTCACCGACTACCATAAGACTGTATCTCCCAACGTTGCTTCACTGCCTCATAGATTAGACCTCTATATCAAAGGTACTGGGTGTGGCCTCCCAAAAGAACCACTTGTCTTAGGTTTAGGCACCCAGACAGTATCACAGCCCTCATACAAATCAATGGTAACTGCTACTAGCCTCATTGTTATTGTGTGGTGCATATGTATTAGGTACCCCCCACTTGCACCAATGTTTATGTATTCTTCAAATAAACTAATAAGTAAATAACCAGAATGGGTTTTGTGGATATTATAGTAATTTTAATGGTTAAGATCATGAGTCAATCGAAGCTAGATCACTATGGAAAACCTGAAAGCACTGGACGGCCGTTTCGTCACAGTTTGGGACTCCTCAGAAGTGCACATCCATGATCCCGCCTCCCCCCGCGAGATTCGAACCCAGGACTTATCAGTCTCGCGCGCGAACGCTTAACCATCAGACTATTGAGCCGACATCCAACGGTATTAATGTCTAACTTCAACCAATCCATACGATTGCGCCATCGTGAATGCGCACTGCTGAGGAGTCCCATACTAGGACAAAGCGGCTGTCCAGTGTTTTCAAGTAAATAACCCCTAACTCCTTCCCTGGAGATAATAACATAATAAAATGGACTGGGGAAAAAACGATGATAAAACGGAATTTGTTTAATTGTTCTTTTAAAAAAAAACTTACATACCTTCGTTAAAAATTGAACAATTTGATTACCTCTTTTACATATTTGTTTTAAATCATTCAATTTACATAGAATACTTTGTAAATGATTATTTAATTGAGTTTGATCATTTTGAGTTTCTTTTAAAATGATTAATAATTCTTTGTTTCTAGAAAAAAAAAGAATTAGAGAAGAGAAAAAATAAGGAATATTAGATTAATAATGGTTACAGATGAGGTTTATATGGCATTTCATACCATCACCACCAACACACCACCCCCATCTAAACGAATATAGTCTGATCAACTCTGATTTATCACTGGCCCCCTAAATGCCATGGTACGGTTGAAGGGGAGGAGAGTCAACTCTCCCTCTTGGAATGCTCTAATATGGTCAGGTGAGAAGTCCTACTCACTGCATTATAGTGGCGGGGAAATTGTTTACGAAACTGAGAGGACAAAAAGCGAATATCCGGCACTTTAACTGGGTTGGTGGATACGAAGGATTCATCTAGGTGAGTTGGTAAATCCTGATTCCAAATCAATGGTGTATATGGGCTACAGAATCCTGAACCAATTATTGGTCACCGGCTTCTATCAGTCAGCCAGCTACAACATAGGACCACACATATATGCATCGGTCCCAGTTGCCATACCTCATTAGCACAGCAAGATTCATAAAATCAGTTAATTCACTGGTGGTAATATATAAAAGAAAGATTGCATGTAAGGAAATAGAACAGTAAGAAAGAATTAGTTCGTAGAAAGAAAGATATGAAGTGATTTTAATCTCATAGTTTAAGGGAAGACAGAGAGTGTATACACCGACGCCATTGTGATCGATTCTGAGCCATGTCACCCAAGGTCTCCAACCATTGGTTACGATAGTCAAGCAGACCCCAACCAAATAGTCTGCATCTACCAACATGGCTCAGATCAGAAGTTAGTGACTTTGTGGACTGATGCCAGGTTTTGGTTTGGCCACCCCTAACTTCATTAAATGAAGTAGCTGGCATATGTGTTACGTATGCTTAACTAATGTTTACCTCAAGTGGCGATGTGTGATGTAGCAGCTCGGAAGAAAGTTAGAGGCGTTCAAATCAAGACATAGCACAGTTCGTAAGGTCATTGACAGTTGGGCCGAACTATGTCAGGTCCTTTTTTATGTACAACTGACTGACTATAACTCAGTTGTAACTCAGTACAAGTTTTTGTACCAAATTCTTAGCTTTGTTTTCTATATGTGTAAAGATAACTATGGATTTTGTAAATCAATAACCCTTAGGGATATTCTTTTCTACCATCCTATACTATCTCATAAAACTGGTGAAATATCCAAGTGCTTATTAAATAATCAGAATATTGTGTGGCATTCCATTGTGTTGTACGTTGTTTAGTGTAAAATTTGTTTATTAAAAGTGGAGGATAAATGTTTAAGTAGCAATTATTTGATCAAATAGGCGAGGTCACGAAGTGTATAATGATGATATTTATTGTAGAGTATTAGACAAATAGGGTTGGTAAGTTTATGAAATTGTAAACGTTTTCAATACATAGATCTAACTTATTGGGATAGTTAACTTAAGAGTTTGCAACGAAAATGCTAAAGATAGAAAAATCAGTTCATATAATCACGACTGCACAACAAAGCTGTATTGAGGGTATGCAGACTTCTTGGTTGGGTTCAGAAAGAGAATGTTTGTTTGAAGGATTTGTGTGCAGATGGATTCATTCTGTGTCGTATCTTATTTCTGTTTGTCTATCGTTTTGCTGAGGTAAACTGTAACATGATGGACTGAGACAGATTTAAGTTAGTAAAAGCCAGTCGAGATTGCATTAGACATTAATATACCGGAGCTGATAAAATTTCCAAGTGAAGCGGTCGATAAACGCGACTTCTATATTTTCTATCACTACTTCAGGAGTTGACGCAGGATAACACTGAAGCAGCGTTTTGCCTTTGAAAGGATAGAATTATATTCCAAACATGTTTGGAATTTAAGTCTTGTTAAATATGTAAGATAATAATGGTTAGCCATTTTATTAAAATTATTTTATTTTTTATTTTAGCACACAGATATCGCTACAATGGGGCACCAAATACATATGTGCCACACAAATCTCATTAGACTTGTGTGAGGGCTGTGATACTGCCCGGATGTCCAAACCGAAGCAGGTGGTTATCTTAGAGGGTCACACTCGAAACCTTCGACCTGGAGGTCTAATCCACAAGACAGTGGAGCAACGTAAGGAGATGCAGTCCCATGGTAGCCGGTGACCAACGATTGATTCATATGCCATTTGTTCCTTCAGGATACTGGAGCCCATATGCACCATTTGTTTGAAATGAGGGTTTTCCAACTCCCCTAGGTGGACTCTCCATGTCCACCAACCGGGTTAAAGAGTCGAGTATTCGCTTTCCGTCCTCTCAATTTCGTAAACCACACCTCCGCCACGAGAAGGCAGTGAGTAGGACTTCTCTGGCAGAGGCTAGATACGCGTGGCCATGTGAGAGCATTTCGAGAGGGAGAGTGAACTCCCCTCACTCTCGGCCGTACCAGGGCATTTGAGGGGATTTTATTAAAAAAGAATTCAATAATATGATATACTAACTTTGCATTGATTTCACCTTGTTCTGCTAATAAAATTTCATTTTCACGTTCTAATCTTCTTATAGTTGATATAGATGAATGATTATCTGATAAAGGTGAACAATTTCTCGATATTATACTATTCATGAATGTTTCTTTTTCAAGTAGGGTATTCTCAGCAATTAATGCTCTTTCACGCCATTTTTTTAAAATTTCCACTTGATTGCGTAATTCTGAATTTTCTTCATCCGTAATAAGCCATTTAGCACGTTCTTGACTAAGATTTTTAAATGCAATTTTTAATCGATCATGTTCCATTTCTAATTTTGCTATATAACTAGCACCTTTCATAAATCGATCATAACTTTCTGGCATTTTAGTACGATTCGATTCTAATAGTATACGTTCTTCTAAGATTGTTTTCTCTGAAGTTAACTTCTAAAATTGTGAGAGAAAAAAAGAACAAAGTCTTTTCAAACATAAAGAATCATTAAGATAAATCATGAATCTGATAGATATTGGAGTTCTAATGTAAGAAATGTTAGATATTTAATCTAACCATATAAGTGTTCGAAATTTTCCGACTTCCAGGACGTTTATTTATTTAGTTAGTTGAACACAAATATTGTTACAAAGGGGCATCAGAGGTTGATTATGAATACAGTAGTCTTGAGTGCTGTTAGAGGTATGAGGGCGGTTATCACTTCCCGGTTGCCCACACCGTGGAAGGGTTCTTCTGGAGGTACATGAAAACGAAATTGGATTAAAGGTGGTCATAGTGACCTGAGAGCGTGACCGCAGTGCCCAAGGGACAACTGGATGAGGTCGGTCACACACAACCTTTTTATGAGTAATTTTTGTGTTAGCTCCGTACTTGTAGAGACCTTACCGCTGGAGACAGATATCCGTGGGATAAGGGGAGGTGTGTACTTTTAGGGTCGACCGTTTCTGACCCCACCCCTCCTTGTGGGAAGGCAGCATCGCTGTCATGCTGATTGTCTGAAGGAAACACTTTACTGCTGTCACACCTCTGTACAGTCAGCAATACGATTTCGCCTTCGGACCTTGGGTTTGTTGCTTTAAGTCTTACCGCTATTTAACCGACCTGTATGACATGGTAGGACCTTGAGGAACGGTTATTCCAGCCAGTATAGCTCGGCTGCTTCATCACGATAGACAAGCCCGACCACCACGTCAAGGTAGCAACAACGGTCGGGATCAGATACATATGCGCCCACATAATGAGAATGAGAATGTGAAGAGATAAAGAATGTAAGATGCGTATGGGGAAAAAGTACAACAATAAACAGAAATTAGTGTATAATAGTGAAATAACAATAATGGGAGGGCCAGTTCAATTAGAGAAAGTACAGTCACAGCGAGTTCTTCCACTTAAAGAAGTTACGTCCATTTTTATGAAGAAAGTTACAGCAGGATCTCCACTGGCTTCTATTCCGAACAGTATCTGATAACATATCTAGCTACTGTGTCACACCATTTCTAGGACCCCAATCAGGGAGTCGTGAAGGACAGACAAAAGCCAGTCCTCTACAACTTTCTTTCATACTATGACACCATGTCATACACTGACTACCTATCCGCTTTTTCCAACCAGTCCCAGCGTCGGCAAATAATGCACGACGTGGAATTCTCTGGGACGACATTCGTAGAACATGTCTAAGCCACCGAAGTCGATGTTTCAAGATGGTGACACTAACTGAATCATCGTCTCTGTTCCCGAACACACGATGCCGAACCTCTATATTACTAACATGGTGTTGCCACTGGATGTCAGCAATTCTTCCAGGATGTTAATAGTATACAAAGATAATTGAAAATGGTTATAAAAGGAAACTGCTTCACCATAAATTATGTAGAATGCTGAACAGAGATAAGATCCTATGGTAAGCTGGATGGTACACTATCGGCTTATATTGACCACAATGAAAGGTCTATATCTCCTACATCCTTGATTACCATCAATTCTAGCTAGCTAATAAGTAAACTAGACGAAATTGTGACTATTTAATCAATACATAGAATTATTTCACTTATATACATCGTTGGATAAATGTCAATGTCAGAAATCTTTTCAGATTTGATAATATAAACTAGTTAATTAATATTATCTGTGAATTTGATGATTAACTTAGCTAGTTATGAATAAAACACTGAAGTATATACTTTATATTTTAATTAATTAAGTAGTTTGTGACCAAATCATCTAAGACCTAATTTTTTCTCGTCAGAAACAATAACCACAATTAATTGGTTTTGATGTGAAATCTTTCATGTATCTGGGAAGCATCATTGATGAACAAGGAGGATAGGATGCAGACGTAACAGCAAGAATTCGTAAAGCAAGGGTAACATTCCTACAATTGAACAACATATGCAACTAAAAACAACTGTCTGTCAACCAATATCAGAGTCACAATCTTCAATACGAACATCAACACAGTCATACTCTACACAGAGCTGAAACATCGAGAACTGCTACAACCATCATCAAGAAGGTACAACTATTTATAAATAGTTGTCTACACAAGATACTCAACATCCATTGGATAGATACCATCAGCAACAGTCTACTGTGGGAGAGAATAAACCAGATTCCAGTTGAAGAGGAAATTAGGAAAACACGATGGGAATGGATAGGATACACATTACGGAAATCATCAAACTACATCATGAGGTAAGCTCTAACTTGGAATCCTGAAAGGAAGTGGAAAAGAGGAAGGCCAGAGAACACATTACATCAGGAAACAGAAGCAGATATGAAAAGGATGAATAACAACAACTGGAAAGAGCTGGGAAGGATGGCCTAGTACACGGTTGGATGGAGAGTGGTGGTGGGCGGCCTATGCTCCTCCACGAGGAACAACAGGCGTAAGTAAGTAAGTAAGTAAGTAAACGGTTCTGAATTAATAGACTCGACCGAAGGCATGACCAGTAAATTTTTATCAGAATTTCGAATTTAAGAACATCAAAATGAGTGATATTAAAAATTTAGAAGTGTATGTCAGTGATTTAACTACTCATTTTCAATTTACGAAATAATGAACCTGAATCTCATTCCACCTAATTTGGTTAGGATGTAGTGAATGAGAATATAAGTTGGGACAATCGAATGTATTTGAATACAAAATTACAGAATCCCTTAGTATAATCTGATAATCATACAGTAAAAAATACTTCGTTTGCAAAATCGTCTCAGACTTTATTGTTCTTTCGTTTGCACATCAATCATTCTTTATTCTCATTCTCTTCTCTTCAACCTTTTTAACCTTCCGTCACCAGACATTTTACTCTCAACTGATGATACATACTACTTATAACTGTCGACATCAGTAGCACACACCATAAGAGCGATACATTTGATTTTCATATTGTACAACTCCAAATCTAACAAACGAACATACATTTGAGATGTGATTTAGATTTTCCACTAAACTGTATGCCTTTCTTTACCAAAGTATTTCTAATATGTACATTTCCTAAGCTAGGAAACTCCTTTTATTATTTCCTAAATAACTGTTAGGTCCCAATAAGCATAATGAAATAATCGTATAATCTGATATTATATCTTCACCTTCATTACCTAATGAAGAGTTTAGACAGTGAATTTTCGGTATTAAGTTTTATTCTATTTATGTAAAACATAGATTATCCGTTATATCTTGTATCTTAAAACATAATCCAAGTTTCATAAATATATGTGAAACCTGACAGAATTAACTCCATCTAGAGCCCCTTCTAGGGCTACCGCCGTTCCCAAGCCCGGATAAATGAGGAGGTTTGGATATGAGGTTAGCGATCCCATCCCCTAGAAAACTAACTCACTAAGCGACAGAATTAATTCTACTGAAAATCGATATGCATAGAAACAACACTAAGCTTTGAAGAATGCGCGAAATGAAAAAAAGCACACACACACACACCAGGATCAACTTACGGAAACTGTTGCTTTTAATTCGGATAATTCTTTCAATTCAGTTGATTTTTCTTCTACATACATTTCTAATTCTTTTAATCGCCTTAATAAATTAAGGTAGAAATGAAATGTTGTTCTTTATTTTTTTTAATTAAACATTCTTACTGTGAACGTAAATCTAGTAAAGCTTCTAATTCTTTGACTCTTATTTGAAGTTGAGAATGAGCAATTTGTAAATCGGTAAATTTTTTTTCATAATTAAGTACTTCATCTCTTAAACGTTCAGTTTCCTGTAATAACAAAAGAAAAAATATATATATAATTTGATTCATTTCTCTAGATTATTGATTATAATGAGAAAGAAGATTGTATTAAACAAAAGATGAATAGTGGCTATCAATGGAATCCAGGATGCGTGTTTTGTCCTATTTGGTACTTGTCAGCTGGATGTACTTGTATCTCAGAGTTGATGTTCACTCTGGGACTTCAACCCAGTGCCATCCGCTTCAAACGTTATTGCCAAATTGGACGAAACACACGTCCTGGATTCCATTGCTAGCCACTATCCATCTTTGCTTATAAAGCTTTGGACTTAAGGCAATATCAAGGCAGTCCACAATCCTAAATAACAATAGGAAGATACAAGTAAACAATACCAAGTGAATTTAAAGATTGCATTAAGTTGATATTGTTATAAATTGAGTGTTAAACAAACTTAATATGTATTTACCTAGTGTCATATAAGCTGAACTATCATTTTATATCAAGCATAGTTTAATATCAATTAACAGAACTTATGTTTCATCACAGAAATTATTTATACAATAGAATTACTGCAATTGATATACCATGTAAAAGGTAATGTTGAGTCGGAGTTCGAATCAGCCGTTTCATGATTTAATGTTGTGCATAGACAAGTTGTGATGTCTGGTACAATGTCAAACCCATACAGGTTATTCTAGCTTCTGGGCAGATCAGTTTATTCATCCCTTCCAGGTGACATTTTGATTTTGTTGACTAGTCGCTTATTAACACTGATTGTTTTATATGAACATAAGTGTATGCGTTTATCCTAAACATCACGTGTCTGTAACTTATTTTTGTGTGACCATAAATATCGAGTCATGCTTGATCAAATCAATTTGTCTCACTCGGCTTCCCTGCTCCGCTTGTTATTCCGAAAGTCTATCTAACTAAATGAACGCTTGAAATAAATTCCTCTAACGCAACCCGTACCTCACTTCTTATTACCACCGACACACAAACGGGGTTTACCTGGGTAATAAACGGAGTTGAATGGGATATTTATGTTCATAGCCTATTCATACGTTCATTCAAATTAGAATCAAATCAGCAGGCCACAAAGAAAGGTGTATAACAAAACCCCATTTTAAACAATACTCTTTTTTAACAGATGGGAGTGTGCTAATCTAATTTAACCATTAGCTTGAGATGAGTAAGTTAACTAAGCAAAATTACTGAATTGTTTAGTAACTTGAAATGACAACACTATCAACCTGTGATACAATAAGTATAAACATATCTTTGTAAAAGTCAGTCAATTAATATCTCTACTATAATCAGGTGAAATTAATTAACACAATTCAAAACAACACTAAAAATTAAACTCACTAAAGTCAATGATGATCCAAAGCTACTGGATGATTGAATAATAGAATTTATACGATCATCAAGGTTTCGCTGAAAACTTTTCATTTTTGACTGATCTTGGCTTCTCTCAAATTCTAATAGTTGATATTTTCTTTTTAAAGAATTGTGCTCGTTAGCTAAGTTATTCCTTTCTGATTCAATAATCTAGAAAACTACATATAGACAACTTGATATTACCTCCTTTTCAGTTTTTAAATTTTTTATTTTCGACTCGTGTTTAATTTGAGCAGATGATAATGCAAATTCACTTGATGTCCTTTGTGCACGGACAATGGATAATTCAGATATTAAATCTGAGCCTGAAATATTCTAGTCATCAGTACAACAAAATAATTACCATCTATACTTTGACTTCTATAACGATCACGTAGGTCAAGACGAGAAATACTCCTTTCATCAGCCATATTTGTAGACATAAAAGAAAGACTCTAGAATAATAAATGAAACAGATAGGAACAATTGTAATTAGTTTATCTTGAAAATCTAAGATAAAAGTAAACTACTTTCTTTCGAAACCTACATACTACAGATTAAAATGACTGTATATTGCGGATACGCTGCAGTCAAACAAGCTGTTTAGTGGTATACTGAGGAAATATCATTCATTAGTAAGCCACAAAACAGTAGCCTAGTTAGTAATACCAAAACATCAGTTAACTACGACGCGGAGGAGCAGGTTATAACTTTTAGGGATACTAGGTTTACATTATTTAAACCAGTAGATAAGTGGGCAACGCGATGGCGTTTGAAAGGAACAGTAATGGGTTCGAGTCCCAGAGTGAACACCAACTCTGGGATGCCGGCGTAGTGTCTATGCCCCCAAATGCCCTGATACGGCCAAAAGTGGGGATAGTCCGCTCTAACTCTCGAAATACTCTCACATGGCCACGCGTATCTAGCCTCTACCAGAAAAGTCCTACTCACTGTCTTCTCGTGACGAGGGTGTTGTTTACGAAATTGAGAAGACAAAAAGCGAATGCTCGATGCTTTAACCGGGTTGGTGGATATGGAGAGTCCACCTAAACGAGTTGGAAAACCCTCATTCCAAACCAATGGTGCACATGGGCTCCAGGATCCTGAAGGAACAAATGGCGTATGAACCAAACGTTGGTCACTGGCTACCATGGGACTGCATCTCCTTATGATACTCTACTGTTTCGTGGATCAGACCTTTAGGTCAAAGGTTCTGGGTGTGGCACCCGAGCAGTATCACAGCCCTCACACAAATCTAATGAGATTTGTGTGGCGCATATGTATTTGGTGGCTTCTTGTACTAATACCTATGTATTCACATAAATAAATAATTTAAAACCGATAATGCGGTAATCGCCAAAGGTAAGCCTGAGCCAATTACAGAGATAGAGGAATATGTAAAATTAATTCCGTCCTTACGTCGGTGCCATCGATCTTCTTTTCAATAAAACATTACCTTACAGTGATACAAGCATATGCATGTCCTCAATAGTTCGCTATGAGCATATGTAGGTAACCATTAGTGGCGTATCATGTAAAAGTATAGCTGTGAACACCGTTACCCAAGAAGTCATAGTTCCTCTGCTACATACATTTCTGTAAGTACCATCTTCACCCTTAAACTTTCTGTATTAAGGCAGTAACGTCCCTTTTATGAATTTGTTTCGGCCCACAACTAAAAATTTCACAATTATGAATGTCGGCCAACTTAGTTCGATACGGTCATCTATTTTTCGCCTAAATATACACCGGATTGTCCTAAGACCAGGCATATATATGCATCGTCCCAAGTCGCCATACCTCACTAGCACAACATGGACATCAAATTCATAGCAGTTACTTTGATGGTAGTGATATATATACAGCAAGATCGCATATAAGGTTCTGATACAGGGAGAAAGAATGCACATGCGCATTGTAGTCTATATTTGCTACGACTTCATTAATAAAAATGCATTGTCAAACGAGTCAAACCCCTGTTTTAGCCCTTTAAAATAGTTCTTTGTTGATTGGAATCGAAAGTACACGCACTGGTTATGACTGTCTTGTAAGCTGACAAACAACCCAACCCCACTCACCTTGAAGTCAAAAAAGTAACACCTCTCAATTTCCAATATACAATATCTCTGTCACAAGCTTGTATAAACTAACTGAATTCTCTGTAATCGCTTCTTGTTGCTTCGGTATGTTTCCAGGTGTTTGATTATGTCTAATGAATAGTATTATAGCTACTTGACTTCCGTAATCAGTAGTGCAGAATGGTCAACACTAAATATATTTGTGGTACGAGCATTAAGCAACATATCGTCAATATACGACTGTCCACTCAAATGATTTAGACGCTAGCGACTTGCTTACCATCCACTGCAGCCTGGAACATACCGCACCTATGCCTATCTTTAAATTATGGACTGTAGACATCTTATGTTCACTCTATATATACATGTAACATATTTGCGTCAGTGTGATGACGATTTGCGGGTTTGTATATTTTGTAATTCAGTTATCAGGTAGTAGGTTGGTTGCAATATGAAAATGATAAAGCGGTAAATCAAATCCTATTGGATGATTGTTTCAAGGATAGATAATCAATTCACTTGATTGATAACGTATAGGAAGACGAAATTAAAAGAGGAGGAGAGGAATGGAGATGTTATTAAGAGATGTCGGAAACAGTTACTGTTTATGAGACGATAATAACCGTGGAATTTATGAGATATGCATCTGAAAACTGGTTCAAGAATGAGGTGACGCTTTAAAGGTGAGTATGGTTCATCAATTTTCCTATTGAAGCTATGCACTTAGGCCTCAGAGAGTATTCCAAATGAGGTCATTTTTAGATCAAACACGTAGGAGCGTGCCTAAGTGTTCGCCCTTTGATTTGCAGTCTTTCGAGAGTTATCTTGAGGAGTGTGGTGATGACGTTCTGGTAGCATGTTCGCGCAGGGGTGACTTAGGGTACTTAATGTGTTGCAAACCATCGTCAGATCACCTCTTATTCTCCTGTAGTTCAATGGGACTAATCCCAGGTGCTAAAGTCTATCCTGGTAGTATCCACTCTTTACCCCTATCACTCACTTGGTTTCTCGACTTTGTACACGGTCTAAGAGATTTGTGTCCTTTTTGAAGAGAAGGAGAGCAAAAATGTTATAGGATTCAAGGTGTACTTTCTAAGAAGAGTTAGGAGCAATTCTGTGATGATTGATCTAAGTCTCCTTCACATAAAGTGAAGGGTTGATTTTTTCTCGATTGCGTCCCCCATGTATTTGAGCCAGTATCCGAAATCTGGCTACTCTAGTCCTAGATCACGCTGTGAGGAGATAATTAGGAGTGGATTTCCATGGACAACGTGGATTGTTTGTATCCTATGTGGCCGAATGTTCATGACATGAAATTTTGACAGGTTAAGTTTCAAGATTGTAGGGAGGACACTCCACTTACTGTTCTATGTGTTCTGTCGCATCAGAAACTGCCATGCTTCACAAGCTCTTGTTATTCGTGATATCTGGAAGTAGACATATTTCTGTGATGACTGTGATCTTCAGATCCGATTGAGAGCATTTTTTCTGTTCTCTCCTGAAATATCCTCTAATCCTCTTAAAATGCACTTGATGGTTTATCTCCTCACCTGATGCTCCTCTACAATGACATCTGTTTCTGGATTTTTCAAAAAATTTCTGTTTAAAGTGGGTCGTCCAATTCTATGGTGACTGGCCACTGCTGGCTTTGCTTTCATAGAGGATACAACTAGTGTCCGTGTCCTATATTCTTGGTTTATAATCGAGGTCGACTGACACCAGAACATTTTATTTTATTGTCCAATCGATTCGGATCGACTATTACATGTGATGTGATTGGGGTGGTACTTCTTCTACTTGTTCCATGCATAAAGTGCGTCAGTTTGGTTCACCAGGTTTCTTAATTTCACAGCTAACAGATGAGGGGAACTAGCTATCTTCAGTTTGTCCACCAGCCGCTTGCATCCTTGAAAGTATTTAAATACTTAAACCTGATAGTAAAACCTGGACGTTTTCCTCATATTAGATCCAAACTAAGGTTTGGACTGAAGAATAACTGTCTAGGTCGGTTAGATACGCGTACTTGCCCGGTTGAAACCAAAACAAAGTGACTGGGTAAAATGACGGTTCTGAAATTCATCATAAATTTAAATGTACATTTTTACCTAAACAAATATAACCACCCAGCTATCCAGCCAATAATTGTTCAATTATTCAGATCGAAATCACAATAAGGAAGTTGATAAAGGATGCGAAAATAAATATTATTCTATCCTGTCTGCATACACCATGAACTGATTCGTTCAAAAGACAATATTTGGTTGCTTTATAACAATTCCAATTCTGGAAGAGTGCAAGTGAAGGTCCCTGAATCTGATCGAGGAGCTTTAAGATTTCTGTGCTGGCAGGAGGGAGACATGTCGAGGGAACCATCCGAGTTTCACATGACATCTCATCCATTCGATGCCACATCATCGCCGTTTTACGCGAACTTTGCCTTGAATAAGACGGCTTTAAGTTGTGTCCCTTTCTCGGACGATTCGCTAACCGTCCAAACCTACTATTAGCTACTCTCGCGCGGGATGCTATAAATTGAGTAAGCTCGTCAAAGGTTGGTTCTCTATTATCTTCAGTCAATTCATCCACCCAGTCCGCCCACTGGGCTTGCATAACTTGAGGTAAGAGTCCTACTATTCTCTCTAAGGTAATTAGAGAATTTAAGTCGGCAGTATACTTCATCTGTTTCAAAACCATAGAACAATTTTCCATCCTAATAGCTAGATTTGTTAGTTGCTCAGGATCACTGTAATCAACATTTGTAGTTTTGAATAAGTCCTCTAAAGTCTCCCGAGCGATTACATGCGCCTGTCCGAACAAACGTTTTAGAATTTCCTTGGCCTTCTTGTAACCAAAAGAGGCTTCCAACATAACACAACCCTCAATGGCTGTTTTCGCCTTACCCTTACAATAATGTATCAAATGAAGCAAACGTTGACCATCATTCTTAACCCTTGATTCTACATAGGTCTCAAACTCCCTTAAAAACTTCCAATAACCTCTTGGTTGACTATCGAAATAACCCAATTCAACCTTTGGTAGTTCTAGACCAACAACAGGCGCTATAGGTAAAACGCTCTTTCTTAACAATTCAAGCCCTTGCTTCTCCTTCAAACTAAGACTTTTCTACGTCATCTAACCTCGAATTAAAACTAGAGTCACTATCATGACAATCAATCCTATTCGAGTCTGAACCATGACACTTAAGGACATCAAAATGCACTTTGTTGGTAATAGGGGATTCATCATTAACACCAACGAGCTTTGATCTTGACTTCCTTTGACGATTGTTCGGCATCGCGAACGAACGACCAAATATTCCCAGAGACAATGATTGGAATCCATGAAACGAAAGCCAAACGAATTCGACCAAAATATTTGCTTAGAACTGTAAGATCCAAACTACGGTTTGGACTGCTGAATAGCCTTCCAGGTACGTTAGACACGCGCCCTTTCCCGTCGAAATCAAAACAAGTAATCGGGTAAATAGCGGTTCTATAATTCATCATAAATTTAAATGTAAATCGTTACCTAAACAAATATTACCACCCGGCTATTCAACCAATAATTGTTCAATCAATAAAATCTAAATTACAATAAATAAAGTAGTTGATGAAAGATGAGGGAAAATTACCAATCACAACAAATGAACGTTATTCTATCCTGACTGGATAGAACACACACAAAAGGAGGATCAAATCAATATGGCTACCGCCAAGAACAAGTGGCAAGTAAAACAACACTGATGCATTTCGGGAAGAAACACGAAAACTTAGTGAAGGCGTAATAAGAATAAAACTGTAATAAAATACAAATATTAACAATTCAAATGTAATCAAAAGACAACAATGTACAACTAAGGGGATCAATAGAAACAAGGGGCAAGTATATACATGGAGGGAAGTCCAATTAACAGTCCATTCCGTAGTTTGGATCTTACACTTATTTGCCGAAAATATACATGATCACTCAACATTTTAAAACGGTTGTACAGACCATTTTTTGAACTGCGTCGTCTATATATTGTACTGTCAGTAATCTTGGTGATTTATATGCTCGTGCTAAATTTCATGATCATTCCGTGTTCAGGGAATGTCCTTCTAGGAATTGCAGCTAGTGGCTATTTTTCATTAGCCAATATACATTTGATGATGGTCTGAATAGACAGATCTGCGTAGCTATTAGGTATCTCCGTAGGGAATAAGAACCTGTTGTCAACTTTAACGCAGAAAGTTAAAGAGCAAACTGACCTGATTAGACTTCACCTTTAATAAGTTGACATATAAGTGTTGTTTCAGCAGACAATTACGCTTCGGTTCACAGCGCGACATCCAGTTATATTAACAGTTCAGTTGTTCCAAAATATTCTAGTTACATAACAATATTTCATACATAAACTTCCTTTTAAGACGCTATCAACCGTAAGATAACCGAAAAGTCCCCGTTGAAAACACATGTAAAGTAACAAATATGCTACGTATTGAACTACCTAATCGAGTGTGGGGTGACTGCAAGTGTGTTGTTGTTTTCGCACAATAACGTAACAGCTAAAAGTAATTTGATATTTTTTACGACATAGGAGACCTTATTTCTCAAAGTATCTGCTTCACAAATAAATGTCTGTTGAAATATCCGTGAAAGAGCGAATATCCGGTTGTAATCACATGCTTTTGCTACAAATCTCTGCTAAACTCCGACTATTTACTATTCTGAAACCTTCATTCCCAGTCTATTACGACATGACGACATTCGATTCTATATAGATTTTCAAGAGTATGGAGAGTAGGACCATGAATTTGAGCTAGTCAGTGTGCAACAGGATGCTAGGTACAGACTCTGACTCCTTCAGTCAGAACTACTTCCACCAGGCTCTAGAAAAGTAATATCCTGCTTTAGCATGCTCTAAAATACACTGAATAGCATATTCCCTCCTGACATAGTAATTCTTAAAACGGTTTCTAATGCAATCGTCAAGGTTATCCTCGAAGAATTTCCCATCAAAACCCCAAAACCGGCAGGCGATCTAACCCCTTCTCCTCTTACAGCTTCTTAGATGGAGTTCTTCCTCCAAAAATGAAACCGCAACTGTCTCAAGAGATAATATAAGGTTAGGGCTAGGATTCGCTACGGATACTCATAAATCCCCATTTGTAGACTGATACATCAGCAATCATTTACAGTAAGACGTTATTACACGTCATTCCATCATCGTTGTAACTATTAATTAACTTTTTTGTCCTGAATAATCCGAGAGAATAAAACAAACAGAATATATCTCCATGATCAAAAGCCTTATCGTTTATTTAAAAAACATATAGTTCGTTATATCTACGTTTGACATACTACCAAGACATCATCACCAAACCCCTCAAGACAGCTGTCGAAAGACTGCAAATCAAAGAGCGAACACCCAAATATGCGCTCAAGTGAAAACTTGACAAACCCTATGGATTATCATCTCCATCTTAGACTGTCTATGCCTGATTCATGTTTTACAACTGACTACTATTTGCATAACGAAATATCAGTAACTACTTCGCAGATCACACAGTTTTCACCCTTATCTATACAGTTCGGTTATCTCACATTGAATACATTTCTAATTGGATATTGAAGTGGCCCGCACAATTCTAAACCCTTGTTCTGGGCGCGTTCAAGAGCTTTCTAATGTTAGTAGTTGGGACGTGTTATTGTATAGTTGCACAGTATTATTTTTGCACTTCAACTTATGGATTGTATGTAGGAAGATTGTTTCGCCTTAGTTCTTTTCGAAATAGCTAACGAACACGGCTAGTTGCCTGTAAGATTATCTCTATATATATCAGAATGTCTGTATACACATTGATTATGTTCTTAGTTATCACTCGTGAAACCCGAATGTAAGTAAATAGGATTGTGATTGGTCAGAAATTTTGAGTTTGATTCACTTGAAGGTATTTTCGTCGTTACTGTATCTGAGTTTTCATAAAGACAAGGAAATCGGACACAATAAGAGCAAATAATTAGTAGACAGTAAAAAAAGAATAAGTGTCTCTAACTAGTCGAACTCTGGCGTCCTTTCTCGCGTCCAGCTCCTGGCTCATTCGATTTACCCTCTATTATGGTTTAATTTTTATTTCAGACGTTCTCACTAGATTCTTTTGATAAGTATTTATTACTCTTTGTTCTGCTAACTTCATGTTACCGAGTAGGTCCTTTCCTACAGAGACAAATCATATTGACAAACGGTAGTCCCCAATGGAATTGCTAAGGAACAATGGGTGGCATAATTTCGTATATGTAAAATTCATCAAGGAGGAATAGAAAGTAATAAGTTAATGATGTATAACCTTGTTTGGTCTGTATCATTATCTAAAATAAACTTTTATGAGTACCCAATCAAACGTGTTCAAGTTATCAGACTGGTAGGTTTGTTTAGGAAAATATTCCTTTAAATTTCATTTTGAATCCCTCAAATAACTAAGTATATATGAAGACCTAGCATAATCTTCATTGAATCAAAAAAGGAGTTGAAAATCAGGTGAATAAAATCAGGATTTGATTAATATTTAACCAAATCAGTGCACATAAGTGGATGTTGTTATTGGTGACAGGTTTCGTACTTGTGTTGATTCTTTCTGTTTTATCATTCCCGTTGTGGAAGTAAGACATAAGTGATCTCATTGCATATTCCAATCAGCCTCTTTAATAGTCGACTCGATAATGTGAAGTAAAAATGAATAATAGAGTTGTCACCAGTGAAAGCATATACTGAGAACGATTTAAAAAATAAACTTCGATGTATCTAGGTCAATGTTAATTCAAAGCATAGTATAGCACTCTGAAATATATAAATAGCGTGAACAAAAAATATAACTTATAAAAACGTTCTTACCATATGTCCTGATGCCGGCGAGGGTGGGAAGAGTTGGCTCCCTCTCCAAATGCTCTCACATACCCACGTGTATACGGCCACTGCCAGGGAAGTCCTACTCACCACCTCGAACCACTGGTGTTGTTTGCTAAATTGAGAGGAAGAAAAGAGAATACCTGACCGGGTCGGTGGATATGGAGGACTCACCTAGGGCAGTTGGAAAACCTTGGTTCCAAATCAACGGTGCACATGGGCTTCAGGGTCCTAAGGAAACAAATGGCGTATGAAACAATTATTGGTCACCGTTTACCATGGAACTGCATCTTATAACGCTGCCCCAATGCCTAGTGGATTAGACCTTTAGGTCAAAGGCTTGGGGTGTGGCACCCTAAGAAAACCACTTGCTTTGGTCTGCGCACCCCGGTAGTATCACAGTTCACACACAAATCAAGTGACTTGTGTGGCGCATATGTATTCGGTGCTCCTCCGTACCAATGTGTTCAAATAAATAATATTCATTGTTTTGGTTATAAACGTGCTGCTGGACGAAAGGAAAAGGGGGTTGCTCATTGCTCTTGGTTGTATCAGTCATATCTAAAAAGTATACGTTTTAGTGCGTTTATCAGAAGACGGCTAGTCGTGGCTGAGAAGAACCGTCCTGTTTACTAACTACTGCTAGTGTATTGCTGTTCTAGCCCAAATTTCTATCTGTTCACAGATGAAGCTACGTTTGGACTAGTTCTTTCTACAAATTGGTGAACAGTTTTGATGAACAGGGTATCACTAGATTATTAGTATTCGATGGTGCGTCTTCAAAGTATCGCTCATGTATTTTTGGACCACCAAGTTTGTGACCCCGAGATTAGACATGTGATAGGTAAATATTACAATGAGGTTGAAATAGTTGAGATATGCGTTACTTATGTCTAACCACCGTCTACATAAAGTGGCGGTGTATTGGTTCTGAAGAAAGTTAGAGGCATTCAAATCGATATAGTACAGTTCGTAGGGTCACTGACAGTTGCGCCGAGCCGTGTTAATAACCGTAAACTACTTACCTAGTTGGAGTCCGCGTGATTATCTTAACCAATGGTTAGACTTGGTGATACGGCTTAGAATGGTTCACAGTGACGTTTTGCTTTAGAGTCTGAGTTATGGATCTGCCTTATATCATTTTTCCTATTCCTAATCTTTTCTACTTTACTACTGATATTGTTAGCAATTCTATTACTCAGGGATTTATTTTGAAATAATTTTATCTTTTAAAGATCCTCGTCATTATACTTATTTGATCGAATTGTAATTGCACTATTATTTCTCTCTCATCCTGTTTGACCCATATTTATTCTGATCATGGGTCTTAAAATTTTACTTAACATATAAGTTGATTCAAGTTTACATTCTACATGAGTTATATTAACATTAACAATTTTATTGTATTTTGTATATCACAATCCTAAATTCACATGCTTTAAACGATATACTTTGCCCTTAACCTGGCCATTTTTCGGATTATTAATTTGGTTATATAACTTGTAAAACCTGAAGAGAATTTATCGAAAAGAATATTCTTCGTTCAAATACTAATCTTTTGATTTTATCTTCGTTCTAATATGGCATGGCTATTCAAACTGATGGGCGTATATGTCAGTTTCTTTGTTGCGTATGGCTGACTGACTTATCCTTCAGATCATTAAAGAATGTTTGTTCTCTAACCATTCATTATCCTTATTATTTAAAGAAATCTTCAATCGGGAATTGATGTCATCCGGAGAAACGCTGACAAAAAATAAGGGACCACTAAACTGTTCATTCCTCCTCGCTCCGAACTCTTCAACAGTACGCACCTATGACTTTGTAGGAAATCCAACCAAAGGAAATCTGTTCATCAGATAATTGTTGACATTGACTAGTTACTGTGAATTAGTGCATATTTATACATTCTTAACCAGTAGGTACGGTCGAGAGTGGGGGGAGTCCGCTCTCCCTCTCCAAATGCTCTCACATGGCCATGCGTATATACCTTCTGCCAGGGAAGTCCTACTCACTGCCTTCTCGTGGCGGGGGTGTTTTTTACAATAATGAGAGGACGAAAAGCGAATGTCCGGCGCTTTAACCGGATTCCAAACCAATGGTGCACATGGGCTCCAGTATCCTGCGGGAACAAATGACGTATGAACCAATTGTTGGTCACTGGCTTCCATAGGACTGCATCTCCTTACAATGCTCCACTGCCTTGTGGATTAGACCTTCAGGTCGAAGGCTCGGGGAGTGGCCCCCCAAGAAAACCACCTGCTTCGGTTTGGGCATCCGGGCCGTATCACAGCCCTCACACATATCGAATGAGATTTGTATGGCGCATATGTATTTGGTGCCTCCTTGTACCAATGTCTATGTGTTAAAATAAATAAGTTCATAGTAATTGTACATTTCAATGGTTATCTGTTACTTTCTTTGTTTTAGTAATCTTCACCGTTATGTGGTATGAAATTCTTCCAGCGCTTTCAATAGTAACCGGAATAACATTTGCTATTCCACCTTTATTAAGTGTAACTAATTATGCGTTTCTTGGTAGAGTAAGTTTTTCCCATTGGAATTTTTATTTATCTCATTTTATTTTAGTGGTCTCCACCTAGTTTATTTCGATTTAAACAAGACTTCTTTCTACATTTACGTGATAAAGATCTTGAAGGACCACTTTTATTTGAAGTAGGTTAAATAAAATTCATTGAATGTATTCTTTAAAAATATTTTCAAGGATTCAGAGTTTATCATCAAGGATTAACGAGATGTTTATTAACTGATAATGTGCATCTCTATGTAGATTTTAGCAAAAACTAAATTTGTTGATTTACAATGTTTTGTTTTGAATTGATTTGGCTTGTCCCATTGTTGGTGCCTCAGTCGAAAAAATCTTAATTAGGAGAAATGTACATCTTGGACTCTCTACCACTGACCACATTATATCCGTTGTTTATCGTTTATCTTTGTGCAATGGTTTTTTAGTTTTGCGGATATTTATTCAAGGTTATTACAATACCGGAAAACGAGAATAATACTACAAAGTTCCAATGTTGTAGCTTGAATCTCTTGGATATTAAAGTATTGATGAAGACAGCTGTAAATTATTGTAGATAATATTCAGTAACATTCTTGTTAAGTCATGCACTGAATATGAACCACTATTTCTTTCTTATGGTTTATATAATCTACAGTGATTATCTCTTTATTAATAGTTGCACGTCCTAGATTCCGCTACTAGCAACAATCCATCGTCGAAAAAAGTTGTGACAAACTGGCTATATCGAAGTAATCCGCACATATACCAACAAAATTTGATCAAAATCCAGTCCTGCATATCAAAAACAAAATAATTCGAACCTTTACTAATAAAAAACATAAGCATCATACCCACTGAACAAGTTAGCAGCCATCTCAGTAGATAAAGCATTGGTCTGAATGCATCTACCCTATGATGACTAATTCTGAGCTATATCACGTCAATATGTGACCAGTATTAAATATATTTTAAAAACAAAAGATTTTGATAGTTTGCATTCCTGACTGGTGGTGATTCTTTTTGTTTATTGTATCAAGCGTCGTACAATAAAGTGCCATTGAATCTCATCACGGATGCAACTGCACTACTGTAAACAAATCTTAGTCATACTTTTCAAGATTTCGAACCACAGATCATGCATTATCGTTCGGCAGAGTATAATTAAAAAGTCTATACTTTTTAGACACGCATTAGTCAGCAAGTCATCAGGTAATGTTATTTGTAAGGTGTATAATTAACAGAGATATGGTTATGTAATCGCACATTTTAAAGCAGTATTAGATATGATTGTCAGATGGATGACTATAATTCGTTTATCAGAAGTAATAGTGTATTTTGGTTAGAAAATCACAAAGGTGGTCGGTTTTCCACAACCTAATACTAAAACCCTGTTCCTAGTGAAACTAATTGTACTACACCATAACAGAAGCACAAATTCACAATTGATTGATTTATATTTATTGTAGACAAGAAAAAAATACAGGATTACAAAATGCTTTCACAAACTTGTTCGCGCTTTTTTCGTTTTCTTGTGCTGTGTGGCTTTTTGATTATGTTCTACAGAGATGTAAAAGAAAACAAAAAGGGAATTACTTAGTTCCATTTGATGGACTCCATTCGGTCACTACCGAATGATAGTGATAATATGGCTGTACTTCTCTCCGCCTAGTTATAACTAACACTGACCAAGCAGTTTAACGATCAAACACTCTATGGATCACAACTTAAGTATATTTAGTAGTTTGTACATTGCTGCTAAATAGTTCTGTAATAAAATGTGGTAGATATTCATCCAATGAACATCAAACTGATGAAATGTGAATCTCATCTTCTAAAACAAACAGAGAGTGAATCGAACGCAAATTTACTCATGTAACTTGAATCTACCTAAGTACAAGCTTTTTGACAATCGGCTTTGAGTTACGCTTTAAGTGCAGTGACTAGTTATGATGTCTGATGAAATCGCGATAGAAATTCAGAAATCTCGGCAGGTTTTTATCAACTTGGGTCACTCATAGCGTAGGTGAGATAACTGTCAACCGACCAATGGACGAGTTTACTGTACAGTAGTTTGTTTCATTCTACTTTATGATTGTGAAACATGGCCCTTGGAAGTCGATGATATTCGTAGGTCGTTCGATCATAGGTGTCTTACACATTGGAACTACCGAGTTGGGAATACTGAAGTTAAACACAGAGTACTAGTTAAGGTCGTGTAAGTGGTGTTCTAATTGGTGATTTAGTCAAGTAATAGTTAACGGGGTAAAAGTCGTAACAGGTAGCGAATTTTTATCGACTAACATGGCCAGGGCATGTGATACTTATGTCCATCCACTAATTGGTGTAAGAGTAGAATGTAAGAAAACTATGACGGCACACCAGTTAGACTAAGTCATTTAGGTAGGTGCAGATTATTTGGTTCGAGTCCGTATCATTGTCGTGACCAATGGCTGGAGCTTCTAGGTAACGCACCTGAAATGGTGTGAGTCCATTCGCATTTTGCCTTCCTGTAGATCGTAAGTCTTTAAATTTTCCATACATTTGTTTATTTTGATAATTTGTACTTTCTCGCATCGCACCTTCGATGCATAATCTTTTCTATTACAACTACATCTACTACTGTGGAATTCGCTCTGACTATATCATCTCGATGTGCCAGTAGTGTGTGGCAACTTAAAACGATTTACACATGTGGATGTTATACATTGCGTATGACTGACTGAGTCATGATTTACGGTTGCCTAAACTGAAGCAGAGGAATAGGCATTTCAACTAGCTATATATATACTAATCAGTCTGATTACATTCGACTGAACCATTCAGAACATACAAAATAGATTACCTTCATTCGGAGATAATTTTCTTTTTTGCAACCGATTAGATGTGTGAATTTCGTTCTCACTGGAATTATTCATTTCCAAAGGTTGAGATGTTACATCTAGTAGCTTGGATTTCTTTTTTACTGGACCATTCCATGCCATGCCAAGAGCATTACGAGTGGCTTTATGCAAATTACGTCGTTCTCGAATAGCACGAGCGCCTAACGATGCACGACTGCATATAATTTGAATGAGTTGGTGATTTCCACCACCAAGTTCTTGGGTAAGAGCAGATTCAGTTGACTCAATTAATTCAACTAATTGATCAGGTCCTGCCTTTGCCATTCCAGCTGATACAGAGGCAACAAGACTGTTCGCACTCTCTGGTCTAATTGTACCTGACATGAGTGCACGACGAAGGCGAGCCTTTAAAACAAACGAAAGGAAACAATATATCAACTCACAAATTTATAAGATGGTTAGAAAATAGTCTACATCTGAGAATGACATCGGAAAACATGAAGCACTAGACAGTCTTTTTGCCCTAGTATGGGGATTCAGTGGTGTGCATCCACGATTTCCTGTAAGGGTTGAACCTACAATCTCCAGACATCGAGTCAAGTGTGTAACTTTTATACCATTGAGTCCCTGTGATCCGGAATTTGCGATGTCGTGTGGCAACCATCACTTTTTATCAGTGATGCTTATCTCATTCTCAACATGGTTGAACTAGGATTCTGAGAATTCCCCTTTAAGTTGTTCAATTATGTATACTCGAATGCACATCACACAGTAAACGATACAGAAAATAAAAACCGTCCATCCAACCCACCTGTGCTCTTCTTTGTCTTGATTTCGCTCTGACCGTAAGTTCTCTAGAAAGATGCATACCACGTAGTCGTATTCTAGCGCCAATATCTGTTGTATCATCGTTGACAGCTGAAGCTAACGATGAAGCTGCTGTAAAAGCTAATCGTTCACGCTGACGGAATTCTCGACTTATTAATTTCGAAGCAGATCTTAAGTAGGCGAAATAAGCTGGAACTTGTTTTTCAACGGATGGATTTTCATCTGATTGATTGTCAGAACCACTTGAAGGTTGAGTATTTAGTGAGAACATATCAAATAATTGCGTTGTATTCGGATGGGGTAGACGTAATAAAAGGCCGGTAGTCAATTTCAACGCCAGTAGCCTCTGTAAAAAAGAAACAGGAAGGTGTACATGAGATTCGAAAGTTTCAAATTAAGTTAGGTGATAAAACAGAAGTCGAAATCATGAGTCGATTGAAGCTAGACCACCATAGAAAACCTGGAAGCACTGGACGGCCGACCCGTCCTAGTATGGGACTCCTCAGCAGTGCGCATCCACGATCCCGCACCACGCGGGGTTCGAACCCAGGACCTACTGGCTTCGCGCGCGAGCACTTAACCACTAGACCATTGAGCCGGCATCCATCGGTGTTAATGTCTAACTTCAACCAATCCACGAATTTGCGCCACCGTACACTATTGTCTTCAGTGAGTTGTTATCTCCCAACAGACCTGGTTGAAGTCCACTGGTAACGGCTTCTCACTAGAACTCCTGGAGTTTTTCCTGAAGTCAGTCACTAGTGAGCAGGTGATTATTATTATCAGAATGGGTTTTGTGGAGAGTTTTAGAAATTTCACTTGAATCATGATTTCAACCTGTGAAATTTCTAAAACTCTCCACAAAACCCATTCTGAAAACAGAAGTCGTAATGCCATTTCGACTGTTAAGTATTATTACATTCACTGGCTTCTATATGACGGATGGAAATGTGTAGTGAAAATTCCATATCTCGATAGTTGTACGAGTATTGATGGTGGGTTGGGTGTAAGTGATGGAATCAATCTACATATAGTAAAAGTCATGTCAGCTTACATTGATCTAGATCGTTTTGGTGCTATTGTGGTGTTAGTTTAACTGTGAAGGGTTCGGTTTACAATAGTTCCATGAGAACAATCCGACTCCTCTGAAGTGATGATATTTGATGGCAACACCATGTTGGTAATAATGACGTTCAACAATGAGAGTTGGGACGCAATGACGAGAATTCAGTGATTGTCGTCATCCTGAAACACTAGGTTCAGTAACCTGGACATCTGTTATGAATCTAACCCAGCATCTCCCACGCAATGTAGTGAACAGGGACACGAGTGGGGACAATCGAATGTATGTGACACAAAATTACAGAGTATCTCACTAAAATCTGAGAACTATACAGTAAATAGTTAATTTACAAAGTATCAATCCATCGTCTCGAATTTGATCGTCCCTTTTGCGAATATCAGTCTCAGATTCTGTTGTTCATACCAATTGCGTTCCATTCCCGTTCTTTCCTTATCGATCTTCTACTGAAATAGATTCTATGTCTGACCATCATTATATACTACTTATGTGGATATAAGTAACCCACAACACAGTAGTGCATCACTTTTCGAAGTTGGTACAGAGCGAAATAGGCGGGGTCAATTTATGACATTCTGCAGCGGTATGAAAGAACGCTGACGACCATCACTTTTTATTTAAGGTTCTAAAGATTATGTGTATCGCTCATAACTAATACATGATTGATAATAATAATAATAATAACAATAATAATAGTAATAACTTCTCCATTCAAAACACTATAACAGTCAATTAGAGGATTTGAAAAGAAAGAAAAGAAAAAAACCGAACACAGTCATCATTATAACATACTTGACAATAATATTGTGGTCTATTGTTTAATTCATCCAATGCAATTTTATTAGCAATACGAAATATTCTCAATACTGGTTTACGTCCAACACTTAAATGTAATAATTGTCCAAGATAAATTAAATTAGATAATAACTGAATATCAAAGAGAAATAGAAAAGAAAAAGAGGGGATAAATTAAAGATAAGAGAGAAAGATTGATAATTATGAACAAATCAGTCAGTCAGCAACATCGTGGAACGTCGTACGTACGTACATCAATTGGAGTTGCTATACCACATTAGCATAAATATACAATTATCGAATCAAATCCCATAGTGGTAGAGGTAATGTACTGGGAATATGCGACATATATCAGTGTTACAGGATTTAGTCCAATGTCAATGGAAACAACGATGAACACCTAATACTATTAGAACTTGTGGTGTGGAAAAAAGCAATGTTAAAACACGAGTTTATTTACTTATTTGAACATATAAATATTGGTACAAAGAGGCATCAAATACATTTGCACCACATAAATCATTCTATTTATGTGAGGGCTGCTATACTGCCCGAGTTCAGACCAGTGGGTAATAATTGGTTCATACGCCATTTGTTACCTTAGGATCTTAGAGCCCATGTGCACCATTGGTTTGGAATGAGTATTTGCCAAGTGTCTTAGGTGAATCCTCCATATCCACCAACCCGGTTAACGTGTCGGGCATTCACTTTTGATGCTCTCAATTTCGTAAACAATAGTGATGCCGCGAGAAGGTATTGAGTAGGACTTCCCTCGCAGTGATTGTATGCACGTAACCGTGAGAGAGCTTTTTTTTGGGGGGGGGGTCCAGAATAACACAGTAAAATTGATTGATTCAACAGAGTTGGAAGCAGTTTCTAACTAAGCAAAATCAATATTTACAATTGATGTCAAGATATTTGAAAATAAGCCCTATTAACTCATATTATTATTATTATTATTATGAACTGATGACAACAGCTTTTAATTATGTCATTATTAGTCTATATATTTGAGAAGGTTCAGTTACATGAAGAAATTATGATGAATGTAATGTTCTGTCTGAGCTGGATGGTTCAATTATGAAAATTGTATTATTCGTTGAACAATATCATCAGGTTTCAACTTGTCATGGTAAAATAATAATAAAAAAAACACAACTTTATGACGCTTAACTATTTAGAATGTAAAGAGGTAATTTTTAAGGGAATATTCGAATTGGAACTTTACAGTCCATGTTTAATTTGACTAACTATCTGTCAAGACAGTCCTGTCGTATGGGGCGGAAACTTGGAGAACTACGAAAATCATCATACAGAAGATACAAGTGTTTATTAACAGTTAACTATGCAAGATACTTCGTATCCGTTGGCCAGACACTATGAGCAACAACCTACTGTGGAAGAGAATAAACGAGATCCCAGTGGAGGAAGAAATCAAGAAGGAGCGCTGGAAGTGGATAGGACACACATTGAGGAAAGCACCCAACTGCGTCATCAACGCAAACCTTCACATGGAATCCTCAACGTCAAAGGAGAAGAGGAAGACCAAAGAACACATTACGTCGAGAAATGGAGACAAACATGAGAAGAATAAACAACAATTGGATAGAACTAGAAAGGAAGGCCCGGGACAGAGTGGGTTGAAGAATGCTGATCAACGGCCTATGCTCCTCCATTGGGACTAACAGGCATAAGTAAGTATCCGTTAAATGTAATGGGGGTAATATCTTCCATTTCATAATGAATCCATTTAAAGTAAATAAACAAGCATAAATGATGAGAAAAACTTACCGCATTTGACCATTCTTCTGAAATCGGTACACGTGCATCAACTTCCAATTGAAATAATGAGTCGTTTAGTATTCTTTGTAACTAAATTTTTTTAAAGAGAAAAATAGGCAAAGTGAAAGCAACACAAGAAATGAAGGAAAACAAATCTTGATAGGTAGATGATGATGATGCTCGGTTGTATGTTGAGATCCATTTGAATGAAGAGTATGATGAGATTAGATGTATGTCACTAGGTAAAGATGGCGAATCAGTTGATGAGGGTGTAATAATTGAGATATGTATTACTCATACCTTGAACACATAATACTGACCAGTGTAAGTGTATGTATGAAGAAAGTTGATGGGAAATATTAAATTAAAATGTAATATTAATACATAAAGTTATTGATCTAGAATTGTTCACAGTTAAGCAGATATATTCACTCTTTATTCCTTAGTATATAATTCATTCCCTGGTAACTATTCATCAGAATCTCTTTACTGAACAAAACTAATTTTATACAGTAAGGAATTAAGTATTAGCATCAGAAGAGATTTTATGGATATTATAGTAATTTTAATAGTTAAGGTCATGAGTCAATTGAAGCTAGACCACCATGAAAAATTTGGAAGCATTGAATGGCTGTTTCGTTCTGGTGTGGGACTCCTTCTTGGCAGTGCGCATCCACGAACCTGCCCCGTGAGATTCAAACTCAGGACATATCGGTCCGTTGAAAAAAATGGACAAACAATATCCTACTACTACATGTTTAGTGTTAAATAGAAGTCAGGTAGTATCGATAAGAAACCATACACAATAACTGTAATCATCAGGAAAGCAATGTTCTCTGTTGCATTTGAACTTATAATAGTTAGTGCGACAATCAGGGATGTCAAGCTATTGATCATAAAAAGAAATCCTTATCAATAAAGTCTATCCGAGACATTAAGTACAGATAGCACGAAAGTGGTTACTCTAAAGCGACCGAACCTGCTACCTTAACATGATTAGAGTTATCTGTTATGATGATCCGATTTTTCACCACCTATAGCAAGCCAGTATTTTCATAGGCTTTTTAACAATACACGCAGATGAGCCGTTATAACTTATGGCCTGTGTGCCTTGATATTGTACAACGTAACGATACCGCCAATTAGAGAGCAGTGACTTATCGATCGGACCAATGACGCGTAAAACCCGTACGAACAGTCTAGAGTCCTGATTGGTCCGGCTTTCCACCTAGCCCAACCAGTTAAATCCAGAACACCAATTTCAGCCTCTGCAATATCGAATCATTTATTTCAAGCATACTGAGTTTATATACTAACCAGACAGACCATACCGTACCATAAAATATGAAACAACATTTGTACAAGAATTAGTCAAATGTGGCTGTGAATGAGGGAGGTAGTAATTAATAGACAAGGTATAATTCAAGAATGTAAAATCGTATAGTTACAATTCATAGATCAAAATAAGGCTTATAATAAGAGGGGCACGAATATGTATAGTTTAGTTATATACCAATTATACGATAACAATATACACATAGTATTGGTCCATAAACGGATCCCAAAAGTTACCATTTATTATGCTTATCGGGGCATAAGATAAGCGAAACTACCATCAATCTAGTTTTCATTTCTAATACTTCAAGTATCTTTTCATGTGATATGGACAACGGGAAAGTGAAAATCTTCTATACACCTTTAACAGCATTTACGTATAACATATCGCTGCTTTTTTCATTTCAAAATGAATCCGTTTAAAGAAAACAAACAAACAAAATGGTGGAGAAATCTTACCACATTTGACCATTCTTCTGTAATAGGTACACATGCATCAGCGCATTGCTCTCAAATGCCCTGGTACGGCCAAGAGTGGGGAGAGTCCACTCTCCCTCTCCAAATACTCTCTCACATGGTCACGTACATACAACCACTGACAGGGAACCCCTACCCACCGCCTTGTCGTGATGGGGATGTTGTTTATGAAATTGAGAGAATGAAAAGTGAATGTCCGACACTTTAACCGAGTTCATGGATATAGAGAATCCACCTAAGAGAGTTAGAAAACCATGATTCCAAATCAATGGTGCACATTGGTTGGCTCCAGTATCCTGAAGGAACAAATGGAGTATGAACCAATTGTTGGTTGCTGCCCACTATGTGATTGCATCTCCTTGAGTTACTACTCCACTACCTTGTGAATAAGATTTTTGTTTGTTTGTTTGAACACATAAATATTGCTACAAAAGGGCACCAAATATATATGCACCACAATTTTGTGTGAGGGCTGTGATACTGCTCGGGTGCCCAGACCGAAGCCGGTGGTTTTCTTAGAGGACCACACCCCGAGCCTTTGACCTAAAGGTCTAGCCAACAAGGCAGTGGAGCATCCTGAGGGGGTGCAGTCCCATGGTAGCCGGTGACCAAGGAATTGGTTCATACACCATTTGTTCCCGGAGGATACTGGAACCCATGTGCACCATTGATTTTGGGATTCGGTTAAAGCGCCGGACATTCGCTTTTCGTCCTCTCATTTTCGTAGACAACACCCCCGCCACGAGAAGGCAGTGAGCAGGACTTCCCTGACAGAGGCTGTATACACGTGGCCATGTGAGAGCATTTCGAGAAGGAAGGCTGGCCCACGCCACTCTCGGCCATACCAGGGCATTTGGGGGCGAATTAAACCTTTATATCAAAGGTTCCGGATGTAGCCCTTTCCCCCTAAGAAAACCTACCTGGCCCCACCCTTCTAGTATCTATGTTTAAATAAAATAAAATAAAATAAATAATATCACTCATAATGAACTTACTACTTTATTGAAATTTGTTTTATTTTTTTGTAATTTTTTAAATATAGCTGATCGAACATTTAAACCAGATAATTCAGTATCTATATTATTCTCATTGAGTTGTTTTATAAAACGATCTTGATTTGTAATGATTTCTAATTTTAATAATAAATTTAAACAACGTGTTGCCCATTCACGTGTTTCACGATGTCCTACAATTAATAAACTCATTTTTTTAGTTTTATTTTCTATATTCTTTGTTGTTGTGTTGGGGGTGGGGGTGGTGGTTGTTGTTGTTGTTGTTTCCATAGAGAATAATGTACTATATTGTTCACGACGTTTATTCAATTTCTTACGATGTTTCTTTGATTGAAATTCAGTGATTGGACATAATTGATTATTATTATTATTATTTAATTTAGGTCCATTTAATAGAATACGCCAAAATGAAGATGATTTAATTGATGATATATATGTATTGATATTGTTATCTGATGTATTCGGTGAATCTACTGTTGTTGATTCAGTGATTAACTGATAAACCAATTTTAAAGCATGCTCTAATGTATGAGCAACTAAGAAATATTGGTTGTCAATAGCCTATGTATAAAAAAAAAAGAGAAATAAGATAAGATAGAAGAGATAAGCATTTAATAAAGAATATAATGGATAATACTATTTTTAGTATAGTTGGACTATTCACGAGACCATAGCAACCGATGGTTAGAAACTATGAATGACATGGTTCAAAATTGTTTGCAATGGTGTAGGTGCATTCACACTTTTTGTGTTCTACTAAATTTTAATCTTCTGAATTCTTCATGTCCCTTTCTCTTTTTTTCTCTTTCAAAATTTATTTCACTGGACTATACTCTTTGAATAAGATCTTCAAACTCGAGATTATACTTTTACTACCTCTACCACTATGGGATTTGAATCGACAACTGCATCTCTGTGCTAATGTGGTATGCCAACTTAGACTGATGTACGTACGTACGAAGTTCTATGTCGTTAATTGACTGACTGATAATTGAACTTTGATCAGTAGTGAAGTAATAGTGAGGTTAGACGCAGGGTATTAGGGAAGGATGGTAAATCAGTCGATGAGGTTGTGAATCTTCATCGACTGAGATGGTTGCGCCACGTGTTACGTATGCCCGAACACCGATTACCACGACGTGCAATGCTGACTTCTGTTGGGAATGGTTGGAAGGAAGTTAGTGGCGACCAAACCAAAACGTGGCATCAGTCCACAAAGTCACTAACAATCTAGTCTGAGCCATGTTGGTAGATGCAGAGTACTTGGTTGGGGACTCTTGGTGACATGACTCAGAATCCATCACAATGGTGTCGGTGTATACACTCTCTGTCTTCCCTTAAACTAAGAGATTAAAATCGCTTCATATCTTTCTTTCTACGAACTAATTCTTTCTTCCTGTACTATATCCTTATTGCAATCTTTCTTTTATATATTACCACCTCTGAATTAGCTACTTTTATGAATCCGGTGTCCATCTTGTTGTGTTAATGAGGTATGGCAACTTGGACCGATGCATAAATGTGCCTGATCCTACGTTGTAGCTGACTGACTGTGTCAACGAGATGTATCTGATTATTTAATGTATCGTCACATACAACTATTTAGGATGTATAGATATTTCAATCTAGAATATTAATAATTTGATAATACAAATCGTCATTTTTGTTTAGATTGAAGTATTTCTACAATTAGTTCTTTTGTTTGAGTAGTATCGTTTTTAAACAATAAATTAGATGTAGTCTCTTAATGATAAAAATGTTCAGTTGACTGTTATAACCATAAGCCCCCAAATGGTACGGCCGAGAGTAGGGAGAGTCCGATCTCCCTCTCCAAATGCTCTCACATGGCTATACGTATACGGCTACTGACAGAGAAGTCCTATTCACTGCTTTCTCGCCTTTGCGGTGTTGTTTACGAAATTGAGAGGACCGAAAAGCGAATGTTCGTTGCTTCAACGGTGCTGATGAATATAAAAGTTCAACCTAGTAGAGTTGGGAAAGCTTCATTACAAACCAATCGTGTATATAGGCTCCCGTATCCTGGAGGAACAAATGATGTATGAACCAATCGTTGGTTACCGGCTACCATAGGACTGCATCTCCTAACGTTGCTCCACTGCCTTTTGGATCAGATCTTTAGGTGGAAGTCTCTAGGTGTGGCTTTGTAAGGAAACTACGTGGTTCGGTTTGGGCGCCCGGACACTATCAACGCTGACACACAAATCAAGTGACTTGTGTTGCGCATATATATATTCGGTGCCCCTTTGTATTTAAATAAATAAGTGTAACCATAAAATCACTGTGATACAATTAGTTAGTGACACACACTCATACAGACCTCTATTTCGCTTGAATATATTTGCAAACAGTATCCTCTAAAACAAAAATATAGTTTTGGAGATAATAAATTCAGTACATCATCATCAGATTGATTAACCTTTCGTTTAATTCAAAAGTAACAATGTTGTTCAATACTGATATATTAAATCCAAACAACTGGATACTGGTTTCCGGAATGTAAGATCGTGGATGCGCACTGCTAAGGAGTCCCACAATAGGACGAAACGGCCGTCCAGTGCTTCCAGGTTTTCCATGATGGTCTAGCTTCAATTGACTCATGATCTTAACCATTGAAATCACTACAATCTCCACAAAAACCCATCAGATCTAACATAGCATATGATTATGTCAAATGCATTACTTTAATTCTTATGGTTGTACTCAACAGTTATGTGATCATTTCGAATGCCTTGTATGTTATATCTCAATAATTTGCCTATTTACTCAATCCTATTTCATTATTCTCTTGATCGATAAATATTTGAGACGTGCTGATTAAGCGACATGTTGGATTCATTCCAATAAAATGCAGATCTAGACAGTTATAATAATATAATCCTGGATTCATTGCATCATGATTCTAGTTATCACTGTCGATGTACATTAAACACAACAAGGCGAAGCTATAATTTATGAACGAACCAATCAGATTCAGGATGATAGGTCTCAGATTTTGGTGCAGAATTCATTCACCTAATTGTCTAAGTAGAGTCCTGACATTTTATCTGATGTCAGTCTGTGATGGAAATCATAAATCTGATTCCTAACCCTAACCATCAATTGTAAATCATAATCGTTATTCTTCATACTGCTTTATAACCATCATTTAGCCATAGTAAGTAGGTGGACATTCTCAAGGTCACTTTAGCGTCCCTCAAAGGTCGTCCATAAATTATAGTCTCACCCACAACCACAACCACAACAACCAAATCGTCTTCTTCTGGTGATAATAACATGATATAGATTGTTCCGTGTAAACGGTCGTTGTAACACGCTGATTGAAACATTCTTAGCCAATCAAAACAAGCGAATAAATAGGGAAGAACCTCGTATCTTTCTATGAAATAGCTTCCCCATCATATGTTATGTACTAATTTGAGAAGTATAGTGTCTGAAGAATACTAAACAAAAGAATGAACCAAGTCAAATAAATAAGGTTTAACAGATGACAATCTAATACTGATATTGTTTCAATTGAATTATGTTCATTTAATCATTGATGAACATGATGGGTCTGATGCAGATGTGAAAGCGCGGATCGGTAAAGCAAGAGCAGCATATTTACAATTAAAGAACATCTGGAACTTAAAACAATTATCTGTCCACCAACACCAAACTCAGAATTTTTAATACAAATGTCAAGACAGTTCTAGTGTATAGGGCCGAAACTTCAAGAACTATGAAAGCTATCATTCAGTAGATACAAGTGCTTATTCAAAGTTGCCTACGCAAAATACTTCACATTTGTTGGCCAGACACTATGAACAACAACCTACTATGGGAGATAATAAACTAGACTGCAGTAGAGGAAGAAATCAGAAAGAAGCGCTAGAAGTGGATAGCACACACATTGAGGAAAGCATCCAATCACGTCATCAAAGCAAGCCCTCACATGGAATCCTAAAGGCCAAAAGAGGAAAGGTAGACCAAAGAACACATTACCACGAGTAATGGAGACAGACATGAGAAGAATGAACAGCTATTGTATAGAACTAGAAAGGAAGGTTCAAGACAGAGTAGATTAGAGAATACTTGTCAGCGGTCTATACTCCTCCATTGAGAATAACAGGCGTAAGTAAGTAAGTAAGTAAGTAAGTAAGTAAGTAAGTAAGTAAGTAAGTAAGTAAGTAAGTAAGTAAGTAAGTAAGTAAGTAAGTAAGTAAGTAAGTAAGTAAGTAAGTAAGTAAGTAAGTAAGTAAGTAAGTAAGTAAGTAAGTAAGTAAGTAAGTAAGTAAGTAAGTAAGTAAGTAAGTAAGTAAGTAAGTAAGTAAGTAAGTAAGTAAGTAAGTAAGTAAGTAAGTAAGTAAGTAAGTAAGTAAGTAAGTAAGTAAGTAAGTAAGTAAGTAAGTAAGTAAGTAAGTAAGTAAGTAAGTAAGTAAGTAAGTAAGTAAGTAAGTAAGTAAGTAAGTAAGTAAGTAAGTAAGTAAGTAAGTAAGTAAGTAAGTAAGTAAGTAAGTAAGTAAGTAAGTAAGTAAGTAAGTAAGTAAGTAAGTAAGTAAGTAAGTAAGTAAGTAAGTAAGTAAGTAAGTAAGTAAGTAAGTAAGTAAGTAAGTAAGTAAGTAAGTAAGTAAGTAAGTAAGTAAGTAAGTAAGTAAGTAAGTAAGTAAGTAAGTAAGTAAGTAAGTAAGTAAGTAAGTAAGTAAGTAAGTAAGTAAGTAAGTAAGTAAGTAAGTAAGTAAGTAAGTAAGTAAGTAAGTAAGTAAGTAAGTAAGTAAGTAAGTAAGTAAGTAAGTAAGTAAGTAAGTAAGTAAGTAAGTAAGTAAGTAAGTAAGTAAGTAAGTAAGTAAGTAAGTAAGTAAGTAAGTAAGTAAGTAAGTAAGTAAGTAAGTAAGTAAGTAAGTAAGTAAGTAAGTAAGTAAGTAAGTAAGTAAGTAAGTAAGTAAGTAAGTAAGTAAGTAAGTAAGTAAGTAAGTAAGTAAGTAAGTAAGTAAGTAAGTAAGTAAGTAAGTAAGTAAGTAAATAAGTAAGTAAGTAAGTAAGTAAGTAAGTAAGTAAGTAAGTAAGTAAGTAAGTAAGTAAGTAAGTAAGTAAGTAAGTAAGTAAGTAAGTAAGTAAGTAAGTAAGTAAGTAAGTAAGTAAGTAAGTAAGTAAGTAAGTAAGTAAGTAAGTAAGTAAGTAAGTAAGTAAGTAAGTAAGTAAGTAAGTAAGTAAGTAAGTAAGTAAGTAAGTAAGTAAGTAAGTAAGTAAGTAAGTAAGTAAGTAAGTAAGTAAGTAAGTAAGTAAGTAAGTAAGTAAGTAAGTAAGTAAGTAAGTAAGTAAGTAAGTAAGTAAGTAAGTAAGTAAGTAAGTAAGTAAGTAAGTAAGTAAGTAAGTAAGTAAGTAAGTAAGTAAGTAAGTAAGTAAGTAAGTAAGTAAGTAAGTAAGTAAGTAAGTAAGTAAGTAAGTAAGTAAGTAAGTAAGTAAGTAAGTAAGTAAGTAAGTAAGTAAGTAAGTAAGTAAGTAAGTAAGTAAGTAAGTAAGTAAGTAAGTAAGTAAGTAAGTAAGTAAGTAAGTAAGTAAGTAAGTAAGTAAGTAAGTAAGTAAGTAAGTAAGTAAGTAAGTAAGTAAGTAAGTAAGTAAGTAAGTAAGTAAGTAAGTAAGTAAGTAAGTAAGTAAGTAAGTAAGTAAGTAAGTAAGTAAGTAAGTAAGTAAGTAAGTAAGTAAGTAAGTAAGTAAGTAAGTAAGTAAGTAAGTACATTTTGATCTGTAATCTGACTTACTTGATCACTGATTGTTAATGATGTGAATACGGATAGATTTTTAGCCCATTCAATTAAAAATATTAATTGAGTACGTATTGATTCACAAATATCATTAATATTAGCTAAATTATTTTCATTAAACCTGGAGAACTACGAAAGCCATAATCCAGAAAATACAGGTTTTTACGCAAAATACTTTGGATCCGTTGACCGGACACTATTAGCAACAACCAACTGTGGGAAAGAACAAACCAGATCCCAGTGGAGGACGAAATCAGGAAGAAGCGCTAGAAGTGGATAGGACACACATTGAGGAAAGCACCGAACTGCATCACAAGACAAGCCCTCACAAGAAACCCTCAAGGCCAAAGGAAAAGAGGAAGATCAAAGAACACATTACGCCGGGAAACGGAGATGGACATGAGAAAAATGAACAAGAATTGGATGGAGTTAGAAAAGAAGGCCCAGGACAGAGTGGGTTGGAGAATGTTGGTCGGTGGCCTATGCTCCAGTCAGTCAGTCAGCTACACCAGGAGTAACAGGCGTAAGTAAGCAAGTAAGTAAGTAATCTAATACTGATATTGTATTAATTGAATTATGCTCATTTAATCTTATTGTATTTGGATTCTGTTTAACACTGTTGTGAATTTCACTTGGTTTAATTGTTTAAATATACATTCAAGAACATTTGCATTCGTGTTCTGAATTAATCTAGTCGTCTTTGATTATGGAGTGAAATAGTACGACAAATAAAGATAGTTTAAGTATTTTCTATGTATAACTGGATTGAAATTTCATTCCAGTCTCGAATAGTTTAACCATGAGCAATCACAATCATACATGATATCGAATCTATGCGGTTTGTAGATCTCGTTGCAAGCATGATACCTGTAGCCCTCAAATGATGAATTAAGACCTAATAATCGAGATTTCCAATTTCAGTTGAATTAGAATGGATAATGAACCTAGTGGTTAACAGCACCAACCTCCCGTAACTTAACTCGTATACTCACCTTAATATTGAATTCCTTACTAAGTGATAAAGTGGATGATTTTTCAATGTACATGTCTATTAGTCACACGTTTTAGTGTAAGCAAATTGTGGACATTATTGCATTTTATAGTGTACGTCTCAAACTTAAAGTCATGAAACATTGAACAGCTTTACCATTTTAGTATGAGACTCTTCAGGAATATGACACAAGACTAGGAGGCTCTAGAAAAATTATTATTATGTGGGCAAGACTATCGTTTATGAACAAACCAATCACGTATAAGATAACAGGTAACGGATTTTGGCGCAAAAATTCACTCAACCATTTGGATAAATAGAGTTTTGTCATTAAAGCTGATATCAGTTCGTGATGAAAACTCTAAATGTAATTCCTAACTATAAATGATAAGTCTAATTCCTCACACTGGTTTATAACCCTCACTTAGTCTTAGTTATTAGGTGAACACTCTTAAGGTCACTTTAGTATCACTCAAAGGTCGTCCATAAATTATGGTCTCACCTTAATGTTCACTGTTGAAGAACTACATATAGAGATGAAACTTTTGTTTAGTCTTTAATAATTTCAAATGGGTTTTGTGGATATTATAGTAATTTCAATGGTTAAGATCATGAGTCAGTTGAAGCTAGACCAACACGGAAAACCTGGAAGCACTGGACGGCCGTTTCGTCCTATTGTGGGACTCCTCAGCAGTGCGTATCCACGACCTCGCCCCCTGCGAGATTCGAACCCAAGACCTACTGGTTTCACGCGCGAGCACTTAACCACTAGACCACTGAGCCGGCATACAACGGTGTTAATGTCTAACTTCAACTAATCCACGGAATTGAGCGACACATTCACCATTGTCTTCAGTGAGTTACTATCTCACAACAGACCTGGTTGAACTCCACTGGTCACTACTTCTCAGTAGAACTCCAGGATATACCTCTTGAAGTCAGTCACTAGTGAGCATATGTTGATTAGTATTAGAAGAGGTTTTGTGGATATTATAGTAATTTCAATGGTTAAGATCATGAGTCAGTTGAAGCTAGATCACCATGGGAAACCTGGAAGCACTGGACGGCCGTTTCGTCGTATTGTGGGACTCCTCAGCAGTGCGCATCCACGACCTCGCCCCCTGTGTGATTCAAACCCAGGACCTACTGGTTTAACTAAGATCAATTTGCCATGTAACTAGTAAATTACTCATTTCAATGAAATGAAGGGTTTCTTTGAAATACTTACCGATTTTGAACATTTAAGTTCTTTGTTAGATGATGTTGAATGAGATTGTATAGTATCATTAGAATGTTTATTCTTTTCAATATTTTCATTATTAAATGTAGCAGAAGTAAATGGATCAACATTTGTATCTTCATCATAATCTAAATCTACATTGTCAACTTCATCATCATCACTGAAATCTATATCTCCTTCATCATCATCTTTTGACAATTTCGAAGCATCATCATCATCATTATTATCATCATCGTCGTCGTCGTCTGAATAAACATTTGTAGGCAATTCTATTTCACTCATCCATTTCGCATCTTCTTTTATAATTTTTGATAAATTACATTCTTCTTTTGGTGTTTTCATAAATCTCGTATTATATAATTCATTTAAACCAGTAGATATCATTAATAATGTATTCGATTGTATCAATCGATCTAATTGGATCATACCACATGGTAATATATCATTACTGATAATATCGATTAATTGATTACGATATTGTTTAATCACTAAGCTTAATGGACTATTATATAATGAGATAATGATTTGTAAACTAAGTAAACGTGCTGAACATCTTGTTATTGGTGGAGCAGTTAAAAATCCTATTACATAATCATTCAAATAATTATGTACTAAATCTAATGGTAATTTATTAAATAATAAATTAAGAAAATTTAATAAAATCCGTCGACATTTCCTTGATGATTCACGTTCAATAGCAACGCTAACATTTAAAAAGATCATTTCATCTAAATATTGATTTTGTTTACCAATAAAACGTGTAATTGGTAATTGATCAATAAGATGATGCAATAAATCAATTGCTGATAATCGTCCAATTGATTTTTTATATTCTAATTGTTTTATATAAAATTGTATAAATTGTTGTAGAAATTTTAATTGATGCGGATAATTTAATAAAAATGTTATTAAACAATGACAGGATTCTTTACGTATTTGTTCCGACGATGATGTAATTGATAATAATTGTAATCGATAAAATAGATTAAGTAAACGTTGTCCACCACCACTACCCGTTTTAGGATCATAATTATGATCGGATAATTTAGCAATAATTAATCCTTCATTATTGATTGATAAATTAGGATCTTTTATAAAAGATCCTAAAGTATCATTCTCATTGGTTTGAATAATTGGATCACGTAGACGACGTTTTAATATTGAATGAAATAATGTTAATGATGAATTCATTGATTCATTTTGATTATGCGTTAATTCAATATCGACAATATTTAATAAAGTTAATAATTGTATTTTAGATAATGGATAATTAGATTGATGATTAACTAATAAAGCTAATGTACGATATAAATTCTTGGTGAAATATTGTGCATGGCAACTAATCGATCCAATTTTATTTGAGAATAAATATGATTGATTACTTAATAAATTAAATAATTGATTACCAATTATATGAATATATTCAGAAAATTTCGATATTTGATTGATTATTGATTTGGATGATGTAATCAATAAAAATAATCGTATACATTTAATAGTGATATTTAAAACTTGAATATATTTCGATTGAAGACATGTAATAATCGATGGAAGAAATTGATTTAATAATTGTAATTGATCTAATTGATCTTGTTTTAACCATTGATAACGTATCAGGCCAATAAATAATGATAAACCACAACATACTAATAAATATGATTGTTTTAAACCAGATTGTGTAATCAATGAATGATATTCACGTTTTGGTTCATGATTTAATTCTAAATAATTCCAACGTGGTTCTAATAATTTCGATTGAGATGGATACCAACCGGTGATCATGTTACTATGCTGATCAGTATCGATTGTTGTTGTTGTTGTTGTATTGGTTTCATTGAAATCTAGATTAGTGATTGTAATTTCTTCAAGATTATCATGAACTAATTGTTGAAATAATTCAATAATAAGATTTAAATGAGATTGAATATATTTATTAGAAAATAATCCAGTTTTCATTGGAAGACGTGTTAATGTACATTCAAGTCTAGCTAATGCTTTATGTCGAAATCGTATACCACAACCGACAGAATCATTTGATGATGATGATGATTTATTATTATTATTGAATATGGATCCAAGTGAAGTACCGGATGCAGCACAATGAAGTGCCATTTTAATATCTGTAAATAATTGAATAATACCTTCATTTGATAATAATCTACATAAACGTGTAACACCTTCTGGAGATTTAAATCCATTTCCTTCAGGTAAATCCATATGAATAGATCCATTTAATTCATTCATATTTGTATTTGATAATTTAGCTGAACGTCTTGAATCAATTTCTTCAGCTAATCGTCCAATCATTTCATCTAAATAAAGTCGACTCATAATACGACCAATATAATCTAATTGACCACATTTATAAGATACTTCACCGGATATGATAGCTTGTTCTACTTCATTAAATACACGATGTAATGTATATAATCTTACTTGCCAATATGTATAACCACCACGATCTAATTGTTGATGAACAATGTCAAATAATTTATTTAATCCTTTACTTGGACCTAATAATCGTCCAATACGTGATAATGATTTAATTGCTTCATAACGTATTTCATAATGTATATCACGTGATGGTCTTAAAATATCCATAATACGTAAAATAAGATGAGGTAAACGTGATTCAAGATATCCTGATGGTAAACGTCTTAGCAACATCACTAATGATATAACTAATGAGATTTTCAATGGTTGATTCTGATTATCCTTTTTTTGATGCTGATTATTATTCTTTAATTCAGTAGTATTATTAGTTTTTATTGGTTTAATGATAAATGGTTCTAATCGTTTAATCACATTAAGCATATAATTAAGAATCATTGAATTTTCTCCTTGTTCAGTAGAAACTTTTTGTTTCCTCTTTAAATGATCATCAATATCTTGTTTCTTTTCTTTGGTTTCTTCATCATCCATTTGTTCTCTATCGTCGTCGCCGCCGTCATCATCTATTGAAGTATTCCATTTCGGTGGTTGAAATGCATCAATTATACGTATCATAATTTGTGATATTAAATGAATATTTATACATGAATTTAATCGATGAATTATTGATTCTATTAAAAATCGATAATATTTCCAATCAAAATGTTTTGCTATCCCTTCTATAGCATCTAAACAATAATCAATTAATTTTTTATGATTATCTGATAAATTATTAGTACTATTATAATCAATAGATGAATTGAATTCTGATTCTAAATAAAACCATATAATTGGTAAAAAGATATTACGTAAATCTTTTTGTGATATAGGGAAATTGTTCTTATTACCCCTATTGTTACTGTGATTATTAGTTGCTAAGGGATGATTATTCAATTGACGACGTGATATAATCGTTAATGGATTATGTAAAAATAATGCTAAACGACGTATTGCACAACATTGACGTATTAATGTACCACTTTGTAAATTCATATAAAAATCATTATTCATTGAATAATTATCTAATAATAATGCTAATGAATAAAATCTTCTCCTTAATTGATATGTACGTATAATACAATTTAATAAACGTAATAAATGTAAACGTTTTGTACTAGATAATACATTTATATCTTGTAAATATTTCATTAAATTTAACCATAAACCTTTAATAATTAATTCATGATAATAATGATCTGTATCTATGGTAACATTTGGATCTTGTTCTTGTTTCATTAATAATCTTGATTGAATAGATTCAATACAATGTATTGTATAATCTAATGCAATATCACGTAAATGTAATTCATCATGACTTATTGTATAAATAGCACAATTTAAACCAGCTTGATGTAAATATAATAATTGTTCTGGTGGATTATTGATTTTTATTAATATACATAATTCAATAAGTAAATTGTAACCATTAGCACGTTGATGAATATCTGGTTGATCAATATGGGTAAGATCCCATGAATTTAACTACAAAAAAGAAATAAGGATAGATAGATATATATATGTAATTAATAATGATTGGTTAATACAAATCGGAGAGAAAAACAATAATAATAACAACAACAACCGGAGTTCTATACTCCCTCCCCCCCCAAATGCCTTGGTACGGTTAAGGATGAGAAGGGTCAACTCTCCCTCACGAAATGCTCTCTCAAATGACCACGCGTATAGTCACTACCACGGAAGGCCAACTCACTTCCTTTTCGTGTCGCGGGTGTTATTTACGGACAGACCACCGAAGGAAGTTGCAAAAACCCTCATTCCAAACCAATCGTGTATATGGACTCCCGTATCCTGAGGGAACAAATGGCGTATGAGTCAATAATTGCTCACCGGCTATCATGAGATTGCATCTCATTACGTTGCTCCACTGCCTTGTGGATCAGACCCTTAGACCGAAGGCTCCGGGCATGGCTTCTTAAGAAAACCACCTGTTTCGGTTTGGACACCCAGAACGTATCCCAGCCTTCATATGAGTCGAAGGATTTATGTGGCGCATATCTGTTTGGTGCCACCTTGTACCAGTTTATGTGTTTGAATAAATAAATAATACATACATACATACATTATTAACAGCTTACCATTAATAGTACATTTTGAGTTAGATTATTAATTGCATCAGTTGATTGATTATGATCTGATAAATATTTCTTGAAATATCTTAAATTATTATTAACTTGATCAGTTTGTTCTTTACTATCCTCTTTAGTATTCTTATTTAACTTTTCAATCATTTCAATTAGATTTAATGGCCAATTTGTTAAACGTGATGTACAAACACCGACTACTTGACATAGGAGACTACGAGCAATACGTGATTTAGAACAAACAAATAAATCCAATATTTTTCTGTAAAAGAAAAAAAAAAGAAACAAACATACGTATACATTGTTAGATCCAGACAAAGAATAAATGAACCATAGCTGTTGCTAGGACATTATTTATGGACTACATTAATGCACATAACCCTATTGGATAACGGATACAGAAGGCTCGACTAGCTTTTGCCAACTTGCATCATTTATGGCGTAGGCGAGATATCCGTCTATCAACCAAAGGACGCGTTTACTGCGCAGCAGTTCGTTCCGTCCTACTTTATGGCAGTGAAATATGACTGGTAAGAGTAGAGGATATACGTAGGTTACTAGTATTCGATCATCGATGTCTTCGAAACATTGCTCGTATATCCTGGGACCATCGAGTAAGTAATGCAGTTGTTAGGAAACGAGTACTAAGTAAGGATGGCAAATCAATTGATGACGTAGTGAAACTTCATCAGTTGAGATGGCTGGGACACGTGTTCCGTATGCCCAACCACCGACTGCCTCGACGTGTGATACTCAATGGTATAAGAGTAGGTGCATCCAATCTTTGTATTCACCCAAATTCTAATCTCCTGAATCCTCCTTGTCTCTTTCTTTCTCTTTTCAAATTTATTTCACTGGATTATAATCCTTGAATAACATCTTAAAACCCTAATCTTTCTGATTACTGCTTATAGTTTTACTACCTCTATCACTACGGGATTTGAATCGACAATTGCATCTCTATGCTAATGTGGTATGGCAACTCGAACTCATGTACGTACGTACGAAGTTCTACGTTGTTACTGACCGACTGATTGGATAACTATCCAGTAACTATATTATAGGTATATTCGTATTTCTTTTATTATAAACTTTGATTTGACCTATTGACTACTATTATACGATGTACCATTCTTAAGTTATTTCCAATTTATTAGTAACAGTTTCTCATAATCACACCCACTTTCGGCTTGATCTTGTATAATTATTATCTTCTGTTTTACAATGTGACACGGTCTGATCTGCTTATATATATAAACAGCGTATGTTCGAAATAGATGATTCACATGGTGGAAGCTGAGATTGTGTTCTGGACTGAAGCGTACAAGGCTGGACGAGAAGAACAAATAAAGATTCAAAGTTGACTCTAGGCTGTTATGCATGTGTATACATTCTTATTTCTTTATGAAGGTGAACCGAGTATATTGTTATATTCAACGTAGGACCAGGCACATATATGCATCGGTCGAAGTTGAACGCGAAATCCATGGAATTAGTTACTCCAATGTTAGTAATATATAAAAGATCAGTGGAGTTCAACCATGTCAAATACTCAACAGTTATTGACTCCAGACAATGGGAGATGGTTGCATAATATTTTCAATTCATTGTAGTTATAGAAGTATACCAATGGATACTGGCTCAATGTTCGACGTTTCAAGTTTCTGCGTGAGATAGAGTTCTTGGATTTGGTTCTCTGTAGTGAGAGTCTCACACTAGGAAGAAACAACTGTCTAGTGTTTTCGGTTTTTCAGTGGTACTGTAGCTAAAGTCGGTTCGTGAAACTCAGAAATTTGTTTTAGAAAAATTATTACTATTTAAACTCACTTTAAATATTCAGTAATATTAGTTGTAATCTGTACAAGATGAAGAATAGATTGTATAAGTTCTGCTTCAACCACTTCACCTGTAGCCATCTGTAAATCATAACGTATAGCTGATTCATCGGAATTCACTAAAAGATTATTAGCAACACGATGTTTAAATGATGCTGATTTAGTGGTCAAAGTGGTATTACGCAATGAACGAATTGATGAACGTTGAAGTAATTGTAATAATGCTTGAAGTAATCGTTCACTATCAACTGATGACAAACAATTTATATTGGTATACTGATTCATAACTGCATGATTATTACTGTTAATTGAATGACAAGGTAATTGAGCTAAATAACTGACTAATTGAAATTCACGTTGTAAACGTAAACCTGATTGTGGTTTTTTGCCAAGATTTGCAAAAAATGTCGATTTCACTTGACATAATTCTTGTAAACGTCTATTTAAATAATTGACTAATTCCGAATGGAAAGATTGTAATAATACACGACCTGTAGTGGATACATCTATTAAGAAAAGGATATATTTATATATACATAGATGAAAGAAGGAAACTATAGATTTCAACAATAATACACTTTCGGTCATATTCACAAAAAACAACCTAATGTTAGGTGATTGGAATGGATTAACAAGAAATTCGAAATTGTAGGCTTCATGCTAATTGAGACCGGTCAGTGAGATGTAGTAACTGAAATCTCTGGAGAAATGGTAGTTCACATATGAGATGATTTGGCTCTTGGAGCTCTCAAGCTTCAGTATGCCTTATCAAAAGCGAATATACAAGTTTGTAATTGATAAGTAAATTGCTTTAATCCCATTTATGCTAATGATCATAAGTGTACAAGATGTACATATATGCCAACGAAAACTGATTAAAGATATTAATAAAATAATACGAATCATTTCAAAGTGAACCACAACTCATACCCTTATAAGCAAAGATGGATAGTGGCTAGCAGTGGAATCCAGGACGCGCGTTTCGTTCTGTTTGGGACTCGTCAGCTGGATGTACCTGCATCTCAGAATTGATGTTCACTCAGGGACTCGAACTCAGTACCGTTCGCTTCAAACGCCATCACGTTATAATGCTTGTAAATTAAGGCAATATCGAGGCATACGCACAGTATGCACATATGCCAATAAGAGACTAATCAATTTCAGTCCAAAAACATCAATGGGAAGATTCAAGTAAAACAATATCAAGTGAATACAACTCATATCCGTTGTAAAAGTGAGTGGGTATCTGGACTTGGTATTTTGAATGAATAATGGGCTTGGTATCTAAAGTGACCAGTACTAGGTCCGAGTCCCGGAGAGAACATACAATTTAGGATGCGGCTAAATTCAGCTGATGAGTTAAAAGAAAAGAAAACGAAATACACACCTAAGATTCCACTAATAACTACATTCCATTTACTCTATATAAATATAACAATGAGTCAACTTGTAGCCTCTCTAACTACACATAATTTGTCGAAGCATCAAAGTGTACATGAACATAGACTGCTGAAATTAACTTGTGAATATCGTCAAGAAGGAGAAAATACAATACTCTAAAAGGATATATATACATTAGATATTGTTATATCCTAGTGAAGATTAACTTAAGGGTAACTTCTGAGAACTGTTAATGGAGTAATATGAGATATATAGGCAAACCTATAATTTGTGGACGAACCAATCCCGTATAAGATAACAGGTCTTGAATTTTGGCGTGAAACTCACTCATCTATTTCAATAAATAGGGTTTTGGCATTATAGCTGATATCGGTTCATGATGAAAACCCTATATCTGATTCCTGACATTAATCATCAAAGATCAATCATAATTTTAATTCCTCATACAGGTTTATAGCCTCCATTCGGTTTTCATTATTAGGTGGACACTCTCAAAGTCAATTTAGCGTTGCTCAAAAGTTGTCCATAAATTATAGTCTCACTGTAATTAAATTGTATATATCCATATTCCTCTTATTATAAGCTTCATTTTAACCTATGGATTACAGTTATTATTATACAATTTACTGTTCTTAAGTTATGCACAGTTTATTGACTACAGTCTCCCACGTTTTGACTTATATATTTGAACACTTAAATATTAGTACAAAGGGGCACCAAATAGATACGCGCCACATAAGTCACTTGATTTGTATGTGGGCCGTGATACTGATAGGGTGCCCAAACCGAACCACGTGGTTTTCTTAAGGAGTCTCATCCACAAGGCAGTGGAGTAACGTTAGGAGATGCAACCCTATGTTAGCCGGTGACCAAGAACTGGTTCATACACCATTGGTTTCTTCAGGATACTGTAGCCCATGTGCACCATTGGCTTGGAATAAAGGTTTTTTAACTCCCCAACGTGAGCCCTCCATATCCACCAACCCGGTTAAAACACCGGACATTCGCTTTTGATCCTCTCAATTTCTTAAATAACACTCCTGCCACGAGAAGGTAGTTAGCAGGACTTTCCTACCAATGGTTGTACACGCGTGGCTATGTGAGAGCTGACTCTCCCCACTCTCGGCCGTACCAGAGCATTTATTGGTTGATCTCTTGAAAATTTTATTTCCAATTTTATGTTATAATGTATTCCGTTTGGTTAGTATACAAATCAAGTATGTTTGTAATAAATGATTCGCATAGTCGAACCTTCTATTGGCGTTCTGAACTCAACTAGAAGAGTTAGGATAACAAAGAATTATTAAAGACTCTAGGCTACTCATATAAATTGAATATGAATGGTTTAGCACAATAATAAGACTGTCTAAGTTGGACTCGGATTGGTGAATTTATTTATTTATTTGAACACATAGACATTGGTACAAGAGGGTACCAAATATATATGCGCGTGCGTGTGTGGGCTGTGATACTGCCCAGGTGCCCAAACCGAACCACGTGCTTTTCTTAAGGGGCTACACTCGGAGCCTTTGACCTGAAGGTCTGATCCACAAGGCAGTGGAGCATCATGAGGAGATGCAATCCCATGGTAGCCGGTGACCAACAATTGGTTCATACACCATTTGTTCCTTCAGGATACTGGAGCCCATGTGCACCATTGATTTAGTTTGAGGTCCGGTTAAAGCGCCGGACATTTGCTTTTTGTCCTCCCATTTTCGTAAACAACACCCGTGGTGCAAGAAAGCAGTGAGTAGGACTTCCCTGGCAGAGACTGTATACACGTGGTCATGTGAGAGCATTTCGAGAGGGAGGGCGGGCCCACCTCACTCTCGGCCATACCAGGGCATTCGGGGGGGGGGGCAGGATTGGTGAATCAGTCATATGATAATAACATGGAAACAACAATAATAATATCAATTATGAAACAATCGATACTACTTACCAGGTAGAAATGTTAAATTATGGATAATTTCTATAAGCTTTTCAATAATCTCATTCTTCAATTTCAATTTAGTATTAGTAGTATGATTAGTAGTATTGTTAGTAGTATTCATATTCATATTTAATAATTTAAATAATGTATCCAATAATGATTGATTAAAAAATTTCTTACATAAATACCCATTATAGATTGTTGATTTAGACCATATATAACATAATTGTATAATTAAATGATTTAATGATAATGTAGAACTATGAATTAAATCATTTAATAGAAATGTATTACAACAAATTTCTTTGACAATGATTGAACGATCTGCTTCCGCCTCTGCTGCTGATGATGATGATGACGAAACAATTTGATCCAGATCATGATTAATGATCGTTGATTTACCCCAAAATTCAATTTCACATAACCAATTGGATGAGAATAAATGGACAAGTAAATTGATAGCAGCTAAACGTACAGCTTTTAATTGAGATGTTAAAGGTAATCGATTATGATGATTATGATTAGTTGATTCTAATTTAATCTTTTTTACTTCATACACCATAGCTAATAAAGATAATGCTAAACGTAATAGAATATCAGCACGTTGAATATTATTGGAAAGTTCTATTGGATTGGAATTCTCAACAAGATCGTCTTCATTCTCATTTAAATGGACAATATTTAAACGATGACCCATATAATTTAATGTTTGATTGATAATTTGTGATAATCTGTTAGATGATGGAAACATACAGAGGAAGAGACAAGGCATAGAAAAATATTAGAGGTAAATGAAGAGAGAGAAACCTCTTAACTGGTTAAGTCTGGATTATTTTGTCGTATATAACCACCCATGACCTGTAAGTTGTTTGTTCGCAATTTGTACAAACTTACTTATGCCTATTACATATCGTGGAAAAGAATAGATTCACCATTAGCATTCTCGATAGCCTCCAAATGCCATGATACTGCCGAGAGTGGAGAGAGTCAGCTCTCCCTCTCCAAATGCTCTCTCACATGGCCACGCGTATATAGCCTCTGCCAGAGAAGTCCTACTCACTGCCTTCTCGTGACGAGGGTGTTGTTTACGAAATCGAGAGAACGAAAAGCGAATGTCCGGCACTTTAACCGGGTTGGTGGACATGGAGAGTCCATCTAGGGGAGTTGGCAAACCCTCATTCCAAACCAATGGTGCACATGGGCTCCAGTATCCTGAAGGAACAAATGGCGTATGAACCAATTGTTGGTCACTGGCTTCCATGGGACTACAGCTCTTTACGATGCTCAACTGCCTTGTGGATCAGACCTTCAGATCGAAGGCTCCGGGCGTGGCTTCCTAAGAAAACCACCTGCTTCGGTTTGGGCACCCGGGCAGTATCACAGCCCTCACACAAATCTAATGACATTTGTTTGGCGCATATGTATCTGGTACCCCCTTGTACTAATATCAATGTGCTAAATAAAATAAAATGCATACAATTCCAAACGCAGTGTGTTCTTTCGTCTTCCTATTTTTGGTTTCGTTTCACGATTTTAAATTAGCGCTTGCCTCGTGAAGCAGTTTGGTGGTTTCCGTAATGTATGTCCTATACACTTCCAGCATCTTCTAATTTCCTCTTCAGTTGGAAACTGATATGTCTTCCCCACAGTAGGCTGTTGCTGATGGTATCCGGCCAATGGATGTTGAATATCTTGTGTAGACAACTATTTATAAATACTTGTACATTTTTAACGATGTAGTTGTAGTAGTTCTCTAATTCTCAGCTCCATACAGTAGAACTGTGTTGACTTTCCTATTGAGAATTTTGACTTTGATATTGATCAGAAGTTGTTTTAGGTTCCATATGTTCTTCAATTGTAGGAATGCAGCCTTTGCTTTGATAATCTTTGCCTTTATATCTGCTTCCAAATTGTACAAAAGTGTTATGCAATGACATTTATCGTTTCTAATGATCATAATTGAGCTTTTGATTGTATAATTAGTTGATAAATGTATCATTGTACTTGCATATTATCCTTATTGTAAGCTTTCAATGGATAGATCTATTAACTGTCATTATACGTTTTACAATTCCTCAATTAACACTAATTAATTATGTCCAATTTGTTTGCTACACTCTCTGTTAAATATGGCATGATTGTGTTCGAGATATTATATCTTGTTTTGTGTGATTTTTCGTCTAATAACTCATGTATATGAACTAATGAATACCTGAGATAGTTGTTAGATGACTTCTCTTTGAACTCAGGGCAGTGTATCATAAAAAACTCGTGAATTGCAGACTAATAGGAGTGTAGCTTACATTCAGTCAGTCAGCTACAACGTAGGATCAGGCACATATGTACATCGACCAAGTTGCCAGACCTCGTTAACACAACACCGATTTCATAGAAGTGTTTAATTCAATGGTAGTACCATATGAAAAAGATTGTGTATAAGGATATAGTACAGAAAGAAAGAATTAGTTCGTAGAAACAAAGACATGAAGCACTTGTGATCTCATAGTTTAAAGGAAGACAAAGAGTGTATACACCGACGCCATCGTGATCGATTCTGAGCCATGTCACCAAGTCTCCAAATATTGGTGACGATAGTCATGCAGACCCCAACCAAGTAGTCTGCATCTATCAACATGGCTCAGACGAGAAGTTAGTTAGCACTCATGACCACTGTAGCTTATATTGGCTGAAGATGAACTATGCAGTTTAGAATGTGTAATTATTCAAGTATAGGGCGTTACAATGGAGACGGAATAGTGTATTAGGAATGGAAGTTAGCATTTGATACAGATAAATATTTAAAGTTATAAAACTTTCTGTTTGTTATTCCGTACGTAGGATGTTAGAAAGGAGTGTTCTTTTACAACTTATCATGATCTTCACCAAAATGCCATATGACTTTTGTGTATCAAAAATAATTCACTAGAGGAGACAGCTAAATCCAACTTAGTTAATAAACTTCAAAGATTATGAATATTAAACTTCACTAATCAATCAATATGAAACGTACGCATGTAATCGAGACCAGGATAATGTATCTTTACCATCAATTGTATGTTGAACACGTTGTCTAGCCGATTGAATACAATCACTTAATGAGATGGCGGTAGAACTAAAAGTACTGGTAGACAACTGAATACATTCTGTTTCTTTGACGAATGGATCTAATAAAAAGCTTAGAAATAAATTCAATTCAGAATTTGTATATTGTGCTAAATTAGTGAATACAGCTGATGTGAATTGACCTTTGGACAATTGTAATCGACCGTATAATATACTGGAGAAAAAATTAAGAGAAAATGCATAGACTGTTCTTCAGTTTCCTGTTTATGAATGAAATACATGAATTTAGAAGAAAAAACATCAAATTACTGGAAAAAAATCCATACTTGAATAAATAAGTAACAGAATGAACGTCTATCAGATCTCTGTTGTTGCCGAGGGAATGCCACAAAAATGGTAGCCGACGAAACTACCGTATGAACTACTATTGATTAGAATTTGTACCTAGTGTACAATTATCAAATAAGAAGACTATTATGTTGTTGTATTCCGTTTATCATAAACTTCCATTTGCCTCTAAATACCACTGACGTTGGGGAGAGTCTTTTCTACACTTGAAACTCTCGTACATGGCCTCGCGTATATAGCGATTGTTAGGGAAGTCCTGCTCACTGTTTTCTCATGACTGAAGATTTGCTTAAGAATTTAAGACGAAAGGAGAATTTCCGACACTTTGTAGGTACGAATGGTCCACCTAGGAGAGTAGGAAAACCCTGATTTCGAATCAAGGGTTCACATTGGCTGCTGAGGAAATAAATGGTGTTTGAACCTATAATTGGTCAATAGCTAACATAGGGCCCCATCTCCTACCGTTGCTCTACTGCTTTGTAAATAAGATCTCTAGGTCAAAGGCTCGGGCAGAAGTGATTTTAATCTCATAGGTTAAGGGAAGACAGGGAGTGTATGCACCGACGCCATTGTGATCGATTCTGAGCCATGTCACTAAGAGTCTCCGACCATCGGTTACGATAGTCACGCGGACCCCAACCAAGTAGTCTGCATCTACCAACATGGCTCAGACTAGAGGTTAGTGTCTTCAAGCACTGGTGCCACATTTTGGTTTGGCTGCTCCTAATTCTCTTCCAACCATCTCTAACACCCGTTAGCATTGCACGACGTGGTAATCGGTGTTCAGGCATACGTAACACGTGGCCCAACCGTCTCAGTCGATGCAGATTAACAACCTCATCAACTGATTTACCATCATTCCCTAATACCCTGCGTCTAACCTCACTATTACTTACTCGGTGATCCCAACAGACACCAGCAATATTTCTAAGGCATCTGTGGTCAAATACTAGTAGCTAACGGGTGTCTTCTACTCTTAAAGGTCATGTTTCGCTGCCGTAAAGTTCAGGTGTTGACGCAAACCAGTCCTGAAGCAACAACTTGCATTTAGAGGGAGAGAAGCGCATTCCAAACATTCTGGCATTGTTGCTTAGTGTTACCAAAAGACTCTGCATTTTGTCAGAGTCGTCACCAAACAGGACTATATCATCCGCGTATTCTAAGTCGATAAGTGGACCTCCTGGTAGGAGATCAATACCCGAGAACTCAGTCGACGAGAGTGTTATTTCCATCAATAGGTCTATGATGAAGTTAAACAAAAATGGAGAAAGTGGACAGCCTTGACGGACACCACGTGAGGTTGCAAAAGTAGATGACAGTTCGCCATAAGCTCTGACTCGACTAGTAGTGTTCGAGTAAAGAGTCTTTACAAGCTTTATGTACTTCTGAGGTACGCCTTTCAATGACAGACACTGCCACAGAATCTCGCGGTCTACAGAGTCAAATGCTGCTTTTAAGTCAAGAAAGACCACCATTGTCGGACGTCGATAAGTATGCCTGTGTTCTAATGTTCTTCCAAAACGTCCCCAGTTCCAATTTGGTCACGAACAGCATTTCAGTCACCACACAAATTGAATGATAACTACTTAGTGTGCAATATGTGTACTGGTGCCCATTTGCACCAATTTTTGTGTTTAAGTAGTAAAAGTAATAATAATGATAATAATCTTCCGTTTGACTCGTTAGCCTGGAATATATGCTTTATTACTCCGAAATTATCGCTAATCAATTATTTACAATCTGCCCAGTCTTACTTCCACTTACCACCTGTTTATGCGCAACTATGAATTTGTATTTTATAGTGTGATTTAGTCAGGCATGTCCGCATATAAACCCATGAGTGTTTTAGATAGATACCAGGCTGGATGGTGGCTGAACATATGAAAATAGGAGCCTGGTAACTATCTTTTCCCTCAGGCTAGAGGTTAGGGAATAGGTGTGGGCATAGGCGGATTGATATGACTTAAGCTTACATTAGTTCCAAGTTTACACTGTCGATCGTGACGTATCGTTGGACAATACTTAGGACGCCAGGCCATAGACCGAACAGCATACGCAGTACAGAAAAATTATAATCGGAATTCTAACTAGTTCCAACACTTAAAAAGACTGAATGGATATAGAGGACCAACCTAGGGGGGTTGGAAAACCCTCATTCCAAACCAATGGTGCACATTGGCTCCAGAATCCCGAGGGAACAAATGGCGTACAAACCTATTGTTGGTCACTAGCTACCATGGGACTGCATATCCCATAGGTGGAAGGTTCGGTGTGTGACTCTCTAAGAAAACCACCATACAATTTATCACATCTGTTTTTGGATTTCATTTGACTCCAACCTCAAACGCTACTCTCCGTTTGATTTTTTTTTTTGAATACCATTTCCAAATCACCTCATATTTGTTTTTGAACAGATATATCTGTATAGTTAGTATTGATAATATTGGTCATTTTAATTCGTTCCATTATCAATGTCAATTGTTTCACATTATATCATACCTTATATGTTACACTTGAATACACATGAATGTTTTTAAGCAGTTGATGAGTAACCATGAAATATAATGATATTTTTGGTCTCTAATTGGTGATCCGTCAACGTAATCCAAAATATATTTTTTATATTTGATGGTAAGCCATATTTTAAACTTATGGACTATTAGTGATAATACAAACTGGATTCCTAAACGTTTGACTCAAATTTATGTCTTCTTTTAACAGTTGAAATCACAAGTCGATCTAAGTTAGACCACCATTGAAAACCTGCAAGTACTGAGTGGTTGTTTCGCCCTAATATGGGACAAATAAAGGTGCACATCCATGATCCCACACACAGGACCTTAGGTTTTGCGCGCGAACGCTTAGTCTCTAGATCACTGAGTCGATATCCAACGGTGTTAATGTCTAACGTCAACTGATCCATGATCTTGCGCAACCCTTCATCCATTCCCTGCGGTGGATAACTGTCTCACATCCAACAAAGATTGGACTTTACTGGTCACGGCTTTTCACTAGAACTCCAGGAGTTACATCTTGAAGCTAATCACTAGTGAGCACATGTTTGTTATCAGTATGGGAATTTGTAGAAATACTACACGATAAACAAACAATTTTAACTTTTTTACAGAATCATTTACTCAGCTTTCAAGTAGCATTTTTTTATATATAATAAAGACCAATGATGATAATTGGTTGTCTAAACTGATTGAGAATTTGAACTTATGACCTATTTGTAGATTCGAACAGGAATAGAACGATCAATCTTGTTGGCATAATGTTGGCATTTTTTTAATTTGATTGACGGTGTTTTACTTCCTCAATAACAAAAACTTTGGTTACCATATATGGGGATCATTTACGATCACAATTGATTACCAACGACTGATAATAAACTTCAACTGTCGTGATTTTGATTCTCTAATCTTCAAGTAGTTTGTGTTGATGATGTCGTTCAGAAGAACGATGAAAGCTCCACGGCAAAACTATACAACTCAGAGAACTAAACTCCATCCAAATCATTCATCTGAGTTACAAATCTTCCCCATCAATTCATCTGTTATAAAAGTATCCCCTATACGAATTACAGTTATGATTAACTTTTCAATATCTAACCAGTTGAAGTTCATAGATAGAATATTTTGGTGAAAAAAGTCAGTATGAACGGTTGAATAATTCTACAATATAGTTTCCCAAAAGAACCAACCATCCAATTAATGATAACCATGAATACATCGAGGGATAAAACATATGGATTACTGAATAGGTAGTAGTTGACTATCCACTATCCAAACAAACAAATTGTGTGACGAAGGACTAACTCTATATATGTATCTAGACACGATAAGTGTGTTAGATAATTTCATGTATATTTTTACATTACAGATATATAAAATGTAATTGGAAAAATTACCGTAACAAAACTTCACCAATTTGTTCACGATGTTCCGAAGAGTACAAAGATGTGTCCAGTCGAAATGTTCGCACTGCATCACGAAATGTTTGTGGATTAATAATCTTTTCTATTTGTTCTCTGAAGGATAAAACATTGTCATCAAAAAAAGTTGAAATTACGATGTATACAATTCATGTATAAACTATCATATGCAAGTTAGTGTTTATTGAAAGAAAGGTAGTTGGTTAGTTTAACTCTGCCTTTTCTAGGGTTACTGCGAGTCGTAAGCCCGGGTAAAGGAGAAGGGTTTTACATGTGGTTGGCAAGCCCATCCTGTAATAAACAAACTTGTTAGAAAAACGCTAAGCAGAATAAACAAATAAAACCATTTAGACTCTGCTCTGGGAGTTGAGGGATCTTCATTCAGAAGAATTATGAAGTCTAATGGTGGAAGCCGAGATTCTTCAGAATTCATAAGGTCGACGCCCCTTCTATCAAGTAAGTTTGTTAGTGTACGTAGCTATTGATGGACAACTGTTTCACAGTTGACATGGCTAAACTACACCAGTTACGATTTTTCACTAGTAATCCAAGAATTCCATCTTGAAGTTGGTCATTAATGTACACATGAATATTATTAGTATACAAGGGGACGGTTGTGTAATTTGTAGCATCTTCACAGTTAATACCAGTCAGCCAGCTACAGCGTAGGATCAGGCACATATATACATCAGTCCAAGTTGCCACACCTCATTAACACAACAAGATCAACACCGAATTCATAGAAGTAGTTAATTCAATGGTAGTACCATATAAAAATATTGTGTATAAGGATATAGTATTGAAAGAAAGAATTAGATGGTAAGACGAAAGATATAAAACAATTTTAATCCCATAGTTTAAAGGGAGACAAAAAGTGTGATCGATTCTCAGCCATATAATCCAGTCTCCAACTATTGGTTACGATAGTCATGCGGACCATAACCAAGTAGTCTCCATCTACCAACATAGCTCAGACCAGAAGTTAGTGATTTCAAGGATTGACACTACGTTTTGGTTTGGCCGCCCCTAACTTCCTTCCAGCCATCCCAAAAACAGTTATCACAAAATATTAGCTGAATCGTCGAACTGCTTAGTAATTTCAATGTCGAATCCATTTGCCATTTACAAATCTCAGTTCTTGTGAAATGAGTCAGTTGTTTTTGGTTTGTATTCATTCTACGATTTATTGGCAAATATGAATTTGTGCATATATCATTGGAGAATAACATATTAAACAGGGAATTGATTATCAAGATAGAAAATTTTATTAACACTATAAGGTATCAGAGATTATTGATTGAAATCATGAACCGATTGGTGTTAGACCACTGGACGGTCATTTCGTCTTATTGTGGGACTCCTCGACGGTGTGCATCCACGATCCCGCTCGCCGGATTCGAACCCAGGGCCTTCAAACACGCAAGCGAACATTTAACCTCTAGACCACTGAACCGGCATCTAACGGTATTAATGTATAACCTCAAACAATCCACGAAATTGCGCGACCATATTCCAATATGCTGAGATAGATGCCTGTCTCTACTTGAAACGGATTAGTTCTACTGGTCACCGGTTCTTTGACGTTGAATTGCCTCAAGAGTTAAAAACTGAAATATCAGATTGAATCGTGAAAAAAATGATGTAAAATAACGTAATACTAATAATGACAAACAACTAACTTACTGATAATTATTAATTGCCGACTGTTTATAAGCCAGTAAACATTTGAATGCTGCATTTTGTACAGTGGGTTGTTTAAATTTTAATAACTTTTGATAGTAAGGAAAAAAAGAAGAAAGAAATTAGAAAAGAGAAATAATATTGGTGATAATAAACGAGAAACAATTGATTACGCAATCAAAATGAAAACTGTTATCAGATAAACATTGGTACAAGAAGGCACTGAATACAAATGCATTACACTGGGGGAGGGGATAAAATACTACTTGGATGCTCAAACTGAACCACATGGTTTTCATAGGTCACACTATGAACCTTTCACCTAGAAATCTAATCCATAAGGCAATGGAACAACTTTAGGAGAGTAGTTTCATGGGTGCTGGTGACCAATAATAGGTTCATACGCCATTTGTTCACTCAGGATACTGGAGCCCATGTGTTCCATTAGTTTGGAATGAGGGTTTTCCAACTCTCCTAGGTCGATCCTCTATATGTACCGACCCGGTTAAAGCACCGGACATTCGCTTTTCGTCCTCGCAATTTCGTAAAAACACCATCGTCGCGTGAAAAAAGTGATGAATTGGTTCAATGTTGCATAGATGAATATATTTTTAGTATAGTGAAAAGAGTAATTAATTAACCTTGAAAAACAGATTACTTGCTCCTGTCATTGCAATCAAGGTAAAGCCTCGCGTACAAAAGCGTGTTCACATAAATCGCGCTATGATATTAGATGTATGGTGAAGGAGTCGTAAATAATGTAGTAACAATAATAATCAAAAACATGTGAATCACTGAAAATCTGGTTCTTAAAGACAATGAATCGATTTGCACCATTCAAACCGTAACTGACCTCGTGTAGGATTGAGATGTACTTACAATTGACCGATTATTGAGTAGTGACCAATATCAAGTATAATAAATACTTCTTAGTGCAGACTGTTACGTAGGGTGACACCGGATCGAATCAGAGAGAGGACATCAGTTCTCTCAAGATTACAGTTTGAACTGGCTAACCAATCCCAAATAGCATGAAACCTAGGATAGTGCAGGGATTCACAGCAACTACCTCCAACTACCACCTCCTTACTTCTCAAAAGACAGTACACGATGTAGAATCATTTAGATTAGTAGTGTGTACATTGCAACATGAATTTCGATAAAAAGTAAGAAAGACTTAACGAATATGACATTGGTCAATAGTCACCTATCAATCAATTGTAAACATATGGCAGTTTAGCAGATAAAGATTTGGAACAAAGTATTTATCTAATCGTAACTTTTCTAAATGCGCATATTTACAACTGAAGAACGTTTGGAACTCAAAACAACTATCTGTCAACCAACACCAAGGTCAGAATTTTCAATACAAATGTCAACAACAGTTCTACTGCTTTTGACGGAAAGTTGGCGAACCACTAAAGCCATCATCCAGAAGATACAAGTGTTTCACAGGTTGAAATCATGAGTCAGTTGAAGCTAGACCACCATTGAAAACCTGGAAGCACTGGACGGCCGTTTCGTCCTAGTATGGGACTCCTCAGCAGTGCGCATCCACGATCCCGCACCACCCGGGGCTCGAACCCAGGACCAACTGGCTTCGCGCACGAGCAATTAACCACTAGACCACTGAGCCGGCACCCAACGGTGTTAATGTCTAACTCCAACCAATCCACGAAGTTGCGCCACCGTACACCATTGTCTTTAGTGAGTTGTTATCTCACAACAGACCGGTTGAACTCCACTGGTAACAGCTTCTCACTAGAACTCCAGGAGTGTTTATTAACAGTTGTCTTCAAAAAATACTTCGGATTTGTTGGCCAGACACTATCAGCAACAACCTAATATGGGAGAGGAAAAAACCAGATCCAAGCACAGGAACAAATCAGAAAGAAGCGCTGGAAGTGGATACGACACACATTGAGGAAAGCACTGAACTACGTCATCAACACAACCACTCATCACATGGAATTCTCAAGGCCACAGGAGAAGAGAAAGACCAAACAACACATTACGCTGAGAAATGGAGATAGACATGAAAAGAATGAACAACAATTGTATAGAATTAGAAAAGATGACCCAGGACAGAGTGCAATGGAGATTCTTGGTCGATGGCCTATGCTCCATTGGGAGTAACAGGCGTAAGTAAGTAAAGTAAAAAAAAACTTATCTAATCAAGGTCTTATCGAATTACTGTCAAATTGTTTCAATACCTATGAACATTGACTAGTTGATTATTGTTTGTAATATACTTACTTGGTAAATATTTTGTTTGAATTCTTTCTCCATATAAATTGATTTGATATTATTGAATTGAGAGTACAAATTCAGGATAGTCAATAGAAGTCTATAAGAAAAACAAATTGTGAATTGAAACGTTAAGATTATGTGCAATTTTATTTTGCTAATTTCCAATTGAAGAGATCATTGAAAAAAAAACACAACCTGGAATCAGGTTTTGTCCTAGTAGGTAACTCTTCAACAATGTGCAACAATGCAAGACATTCGATTTTCAGGCGTGAGCGATTGATCGTTGGATCAATGCCCAAGTGCCCAAACCGAAGTAGGTGATTTTCTTACGGAACTAGCTACACATGGAGCCTTCGACCTAAAAGTCTAATCCACAAGACAGTGGAGCAACATCAAGAGATGCAAACCCATGGTAGCCGGTGATCAACGATTGGTTCATACAACATTTGTTCCTTTAAGATACGGGAGCCCATGTGCACCATTAGTTTGGAGTCAGGGTTTTCCAACTCCACTAGTTATATCCTCCATATCCACCAAATCGGTTAAAGCGTCGAACATTTGTATTTAACAATAATAAGACCAATACTCACTGTTCTGTTGACTTATTTAAACCAGATTGAATAGCAGAACTAAAAAGAACAGAAAAGAAAAGAAAGAAGATACTTTAGAATTGTTTCATTCAATGTTCATCTTATTGATGTAAGTTATCGTAAGCTAAAGACCTGAATACGTATTAACCTACGAAGTATTTCCATGGAGAATTGGATTTGACAACATTAAAGTGAAAAACAAATTATAGACTTATTTTGGAGTTCGTGTTATGAAGTCGTTAATCAAGAAAAAAGTTTGCATTATAGTCTAATCAGAGTAATGAGTTTTTCATCTAGATTGTCTAGTAGCAACGACCTTCTGATAAAGAGAAAACAGACCGACATCAATACTTAACGATCATTGAAAAATAGTCTCAAAGTCAAGCGCTAACTTTAAGAGGCGCTAAAGATTGTCAAGGTAAGAGTATATAATAGGGACTGGATGATTAGAGTTGAGAATGAGCTTTTTAAGCTATTGTAAGAAATTCCAATATCATTTATGATGAGCAATAGAAAAACCTTGGTATACTGTTCAAAACGTTTAAAATGATAACGGCTAATTACTGATTGTCACTACGGAGTTAAAACGATAATGTTAAACGTGAATGAACTGAACACAAAGTGCATATTGCATGGCTACCAAGCACTTCTACACTACATCTGATGTTAGCTCGTTATGGAGAACTCTGAACCTCTAGTTCTTATTTATATCAAGAACACTGTATGAATACTTCAAAATCAATCTGAGTCTTTATAAAGGTTTAGTAAAGTAGACAAACTACACATTCAAAACGAGAAGAAACAAATTGTTATCTTCAATCTTACCTAATTATATTCAATAATAATGGTGTAAGAAAATGTGTATATTTTGCAGCGATTTTCCAACGTAAACACTGCCATAAACATAATCGATAAGATAACCAATCTGGACGTTTTCTCGATTCAATAACTAACCAATGATTATTAGGTGTTTTTCTTTGTACACTATATAAATCTGGACGAATTGATGTGAACCATATGATGGCAGTTTCATATGAACATGTGTAGAGATTTGTTTCCTTAGAATCTGAAACATTTGATAAATCTGAAGAATAGAAACAACAAATTAAGTGGGCAGGGTGGGGTACAACGGTTTGGTGATTTATTTATTTAAAAACACATAAATCTTTGAACGAGGAGGCACCAAGTAGATATGCGTCACATAAATTACCCCGAGCCTTCGACCTATAGGTCTAGTCAACAAGGCAGTGGAGCAACGTTAGAAAATTTGGTTCCATGGTAGCCGATCACCAATAATTGGTCCATACGCCATTTGTTTCCTTAGGATTCTGGAGTCCATCTATACCATCGCTTTGGAATAAGGGTTTTCCAACTCTCCTAGGTGGACTCCTTGTCCACCAACTCGTTTAAGGCGCTGGACATTCGCTTTTCGTCCTCTTAATTTCGTGAATAACACCCCAGTGGAGACAAGGCAGTGACTAAAACTTCTCTGTCAGTGGTTGTATGCACGTGGCCATGTGAGAGCATTTGGTGAGGGAGAGCTGACTATCCTCATTCTCGGCCGTACCAGGGCATTTAGAGGCTAATATAGATATTCCAAAGGACAGGACCACCTGTTATGAAACTGAACAAGATGTTTAATTAGTGGTTATCCGTCACAATCTTCATAATTTATTCTCTTGAGATTAATATATAGATCGTTGTAGTTATTATTATTATTATCCCTTAGCTCAATGCCATGTACGGATTGGTGAAAACATATGACAGTCTAATTGACTAATCGCTAAGTAGTGACTAATGTCGTGTGTATCAGGTCCTACTTATTGCTGACAAAATCCTGTCGATCGAATAGAAATGTGGCCACTAAAAGTCTAAGTGACTCGATATTGAGCTGTTATTGGTTGGTGGTTGGAAATAGTCGACACGATAGAAATTGATCAGAACTAGGAAGGACTTCATATACTAGCCAGTAGTCATGTAACCATATTAGAAACTGATCGATAGGATTCTATATGCACTAAGAAATACTTGAGGGTCGTTTCCTCCCAGTATGAAACTCCTCAGCAGTGTGCACCCACGATTCCGCACGCGGAACATGAACCCAGTAATTTCGGTCTCGCATACGAATGCTTAACATCTAGACCACTGAGCCAGCATCCAACAGTGTTAATTTATAAATTCAATGGTTTATGCGTTGTGGTTGTGTTAGTCATCTATTTATTCTTCTATCTTATTACACTAATCGGAATCAGGGATAAATCGAGTAGTGTTCCAGTTGACTCACATATTTCTAACATCCAAGGTTGGAACCAGTAAGCCTGTCATATCAATGCCTTCATCTAGATCAAGACAAATTCTCTCATGTATATTACTGAATAGATCGATTAAGGACGTAATAGATAATTTAACAGTTTACTCAGAACATTGAAAAGATAATAATGAATGAAAGAAAATCGATAGATAGATACTAACCGTCATTGTTGCTATGAACAATTTTTGTCTCTATATCCATTAATAATGGTTGAAATATACTCCAGAATAAATTTCTACATTCAATATTCCAATTTTTCTCTTTAATCTCTAATTCATGAGATGAATTTTCATGTTTAATAGATTTTTTCTTTAATAATGAATTTGATTCACAATAACTTGCAATAGCCTCATTTATTGGAGACCAAATAGCAGTGAATTGAACATGAAGTAGACCAAATAAATAATGAATAGCAATCTGTATAAAGATAATTAACAACATACATGTATATAAGTGATTATGTGTTATTACACATCAGCAACAACCTATTATGGGAAAGGAAAAAACCAGATCCAAGCACAGGAACAAATCAGAAAGAAGCGCTGGAAGTGGATACGACACACATTGAGGAAAACACCGAACTACGTCATCAACACAACCACTCATCACTTGGAATTCTCAAGGCCAAAGGAGAAGAGAAAGACCAAACAACACATTACGCTGAGAAATGGAGACAGACATGAGAAAAATGAACAACGATTGGATAAAACTAGAAAGAAAGGTCCAGGATAGAGTGGGTTGAAGAATGCTGATCAGTGGCCTATGCTCTATTGGGAGTAACAGGCGTAAGTAAAGTAAATTGAACACATATCGTTTGATCTATATTGTTGACTGAATTTCACAAACCAAATAGCAATAAATGACAATCAATTAGTTGAATGACTTCATATAACTCTTAGTTTGAATGTTAAGCAGTTGAAAATATTCTATAAAAAGTCATGGATTCAAGATACATGCTTGGAAGTACCGCTATTTAATAATTTATATCTGTAATATTCAAAGAACTGATGTTGTTTCTAGATGAGATTTTAATATGAATTAGCCACTGTTGACCAGTCAGAGATGTTACAACTAGATTGACTGTAGAATGAAGTATATTACCTTGATGGATGACGAATATAAGCAAGAACGAATACAAGATCTATAGATTCCTGTCAAATAGTTTACCTTATGAAGAGCTCTAGGTTAGCTGGTTACACATATGAGCCTTGACATATACAACAATTATTTACGTATTCATCACAAGACGGATTGGGTTGCTGAACCCATGCCCAACTCTTCTCCTTTACTCGGGAGTAATCCTAAAAGAGCTACAGGCAGAAGCAACTGGAAAGCAGGGTTCAGGAAAGAGTTCAATGAAGAATGCTGGTGAGTGGGCCCGTGCTCCTCCACGATGGGCACTTCATACTGGAAACAATTTTTAAATAAATCAATAATAAACGTGAATATACATATATATAACTAACCTCAGCGGCTTGTCGACAATATTTCACATCACGATCAGCATGTAATTGAAGTATATGCATTAGAAAATCACGTACAGTTTGATGTCCAAGTTGTATTTTTTCAGCTTTTAAACATCTTTCAATAATATTTTGTACAGTAGAGTTATATTGTTCATCATTTGAACAATTATTATTATTATCAGTAGAATTGCTTAAACCACCATTGATTACGAATAGAATTCTTAGGACATGTAATCTTATCTGGGTAAATAAGATAAGTAATTTAAAAAAATATGTAATAAGGATGAGGAAAATTTTCTTAAAAATAACAAGTAATTTCTTTGTGTAAAAAGTCCCTAAATGCCCTGGTACGGCGGAGGGTAGGGAGAGTTAACTCTCCCGCTCGAGGTGCTTCGCATATACAGCCATTGGTAATGAAGTCATACTCACTGCCTTCTCGTAGTGGGAATATTGTTTATGAAATTAAGAGTACAAAAAGCAAATGCCTGGCACTTTAGACGAATGGGAGGATCCACCTAGTGGAGCTGAAAAACCTTGAATCCAAGCCAATAGTGCACATAGGATCCAGGATCTTGAAGTTAAAAAATGGATTATGAACCAATCGTTAGTCATGTGCTAGCATGGAATTGCATGTCGTGACATCGCTCCACTGTCTTGTGGATTAGACCTTTAGGTCAAAGGCTCCGTGTGTGGTCCCCACTTAAGAAAACCACTTGTTTCGGTTTCGGCACCCGTACAATATCCCAGCTCTTACACAAGTCGAATGATTTATGTGGCGCATATCTATTTATTACCTCCTCGTACCAATATCTATATGATTAAATAACTGAATAAATAAAGTTAAACAAAAAAACAACCCCATATGATGTAACAATTTACCTGATGACTTGAAGACATTAACAATGGTAATAAATTTCCATATAGAATATCTTGATGATTGAATAGATATTGTTTATAATCATTATTAGTAATCAATAAATGAACGAGAATATCAATAATACGTAAGAGGATACAACAATATTCTGGATATAAATTATGATAAGATCTGAAAACAATAAAAAAAAAATTATCAAGAAATATAAAAGGAAAAAAACACTTCTAAACATTGAGAGCTTCATTAAATCAACAGTTCAGTCAGTCAGTAACAACGTAGAACTTCGTACGTACGTACATCAGTTCGAGTTGCCATACCACATTACCACAGAGATGCAGTTGTCGATTGAAATCCCATAGTGGTTGAGGTATGAAGAGTATAAGCATTAATCGAAAAGATTAGGGTTTGAAGATGTTATTCAAGGAGTATAGTCCAGTGAAATAAATTTGGAAAGAGAAAAAAGAAAGAGACATGAAGAATTCAGAAGATTAGAATTTGGGAGAGCACAGAGAGTGAATGCATTTGTGCCATTGCAAACAATTTTGCGCCATGTCATTTAGGGTCTCTAGCCATCGGTTGCTATCATTTTGCGGTCCCCAACCAGGTAGTCTACACCTAATAACATGTCTCAGTCCACTTGTGTCATGTTTTGGTCTGACCGAACCTAGCTTTCTTCCAACCTACTCCTATACCATTAAATCAACATCAACTATCGAATTATTACCCATAGCAACAACAATCATAAGAAGCAACAAATAATAAAAGAAAATAAGGATGTAAATTGTTAGTGACAGTAAGAGAATTTTGACAAATATGGATTGTATTGTATAACGATGATGTTTAGAACGTTTAAATGACAGATTATGTTTGAATGAATAGAGATTGCAAATTTCAATAGAGTAATAGAAACTAATTATATCTAATACAATATCTAAATCATATTGTGTTATCAGTCAGTCAGTAATAACATAGAACTTCGTACGTGCGTACACCAATTCAAGTTGAAATACCACATTAGTACAGAGATACAAATGTAGATTGAAATCCTGTGATGGTAGAGATAGTAACAGTATAAGCAGTAATTGAAAAGATTAAGGTTTGAAAATGTTATTCACCATTCACCATATTGTGATATATACTACTTATGTCTATATAAGTGGTAAACAACACCTATCAGAAACGAAATGCTTGGCAGCCAAAGGATTAAAATACCGAAGAGAAAAGAACAGCAACACAGAGTGACTGTTGTAGCAATGAAGGAACAACCAATTTCGAAACAACTAATAGACATTTTATGAATAAACAATTGAAAGTATGGTTCAGGCAATAAGACAAATAATTCTGCAATAATGAACTAAAAACATAACGATTACAGCAACCTATGCTCATATTCACTACAATATCATATAACTATCTTAACACTAAAAACAACATTATAATAAGAAAGACATTTCACGATGTGTGAAGAAAACATTGAAAACACTATAATAATAACAACACAATTCATTAAAAAAACAAACATCATAAGAACAACATCACTAATTACTGAAGTAAGGCTGAAAAATACGAAATAAAGACCAATGATTCAGGAAAAACAAGTAGAAAGAAACAACAAACCTAATTAATAGAAACACATAAACAACCAACAACACTATCGTCACGAATGCAAAAATCACGATTCATACTTAACATGAATACAAACACTCTCAGAACATGTCAACCCTCAATGATGGACTGCCACAGTCATAGGCAGTAAGAGGCAAGGGTAACACTCAATATTGCAGCAACCGAATTCCGATAGACAATAACATCTACCCGAGAGTGCAGCTGCGTCAACTGCATCCACACAATTCAACACAATCACATATCCAACACAATCCATACACAAACAATCAATATCGCTGAGCTCCAACCCGAAAACAGAGATTACACTCTGTCGGTGTGATACACAGCTCTACATTTATGCCCAGTACACAATGTATTATGGGCAACAACTGACCATATTCATTCAACCACAATCACAAACGTTCCACAAACAAACTACAACAAACACACATACACACACACACACACACACACGAAAACCTAATTAACATAAACACATAAACAACCAACAACACTATCGTCACGAATGCAAAAATCACGATTCATACTTAACATGAATACAAACACTCTCAGAACATGTCAACCCTCAATGATGGACTGCCACAGTCATAGGCAGTAAGAGGCAAGGGTAACACTCAATATTGCAGCAACCGAATTCCGATAGACAATAACATCTACCCGAGAGTGCAGCTGCGTCAACTGCATCCACACAATTCAACACAATCACATATCCAACACAATCCATACACAAACAATCAATATCGCTGAGCTCCAACCCGAAAACAGAGATTACACTCTGTCGGTGTGATACACAGCTCTACATTTATGCCCAGTACACAATGTATTATGGGCAACAACTGACCATATTCATTCAACCACAATCACAAACGTTCCACAAACAAACTACAACAAACACACATACACACACACACACACACACACACGAAAACCTAATTAACATAAACACATAAACAACCAACAACACTATCGTCACGAATGCAAAAACCACGATTCATACTTAACATGAATACAAACACTCTCAGAACATGTCAACCCTCAATGATGGACTGCCACAGTCATAGGCAGTAAGAGGCAAGGGTAACACTCAATATTGCAGCAACCGAATTCCGATAGACAATAACATCTACCCGAGAGTGCAGCTGCGTCAACTGCATCCACACAATTCAACACAATCACATATCCAACACAATCCATACACAAACAATCAATATCGCTGAGCTCCAACCCGAAAACAGAGATTACACTCTGTCGGTGTGATACACAGCTCTACATTTATGCCCAGTACACAATGTATTATGGGCAACAACTGACCATATTCATTCAACCACAATCACAAACGTTCCACAAACAAACTACAACAAACACACATACACACACACACACACACACACACACACGAAAACCTAATTAACATAAACACATAAACAACCAACAACACTATCGTCACGAATGCAAAAACCACGATTCATACTTAACATGAATACAAACACTCTCAGAACATGTCAACCCTCAATGATGGACTGCCACAGTCATAGGCAGTAAGAGGCAAGGGTAACACTCAATATTGCAGCAACCGAATTCCGATAGACAATAACATCTACCCGAGAGTGCAGCTGCGTCAACTGCATCCACACAATTCAACACAATCACATATCCAACACAATCCATACACAAACAATCAATATCGCTGAGCTCCAACCCGAAAACAGAGATTACACTCTGTCGGTGTGATACACAGCTCTACATTTATGCCCAGTACACAATGTATTATGGGCAACAACTGACCATATTCATTCAACCACAATCACAAACGTTCCACAAACAAACTACAACAAACACACATACACACACACACACACGAAAACCTAATTAACATAAACACATAAACAACCAACAACACTATCGTCACGAATGCAAAAACCACGATTCATACTTAACATGAATACAAACACTCTCAGAACATGTCAACCCTCAATGATGGACTGCCACAGTCATAGGCAGTAAGAGGCAAGGGTAACACTCAATATTGCAGCAACCGAATTCCGATAGACAATAACATCTACCCGAGAGTGCAGCTGCGTCAACTGCATCCACACAATTCAACACAATCACATATCCAACACAATCCATACACAAACAATCAATATCGCTGAGCTCCAACCCGAAAACAGAGATTACACTCTGTCGGTGTGATACACAGCTCTACATTTATGCCCAGTACACAATGTATTATGGGCAACAACTGACCATATTCATTCAACCACAATCACAAACGTTCCACAAACAAACTACAACAAACACACATACACACACACACACACACACACGAAAACCTAATTAACATAAACACATAAACAACCAACAACACTATCGTCACGAATGCAAAAACCACGATTCATACTTAACATGAATACAAACACTCTCAGAACATGTCAACCCTCAATGATGGACTGCCACAGTCATAGGCAGTAAGAGGCAAGGGTAACACTCAATATTGCAGCAACCGAATTCCGATAGACAATAACATCTACCCGAGAGTGCAGCTGCGTCAACTGCATCCACACAATTCAACACAATCACATATCCACCACAATCCATACACAAACAATCAATATCGCTGAGCTCCAACCCGAAAACAGAGATTACACTCTGTCGGTGTGATACACAGCTCTACATTTATGCCCAGTACACAATGTATTATGGGCAACAACTGACCATATTCATTCAACCACAATCACAAACGTTCCACAAACAAACTACAACAAACACACATACACACACACACACACACGAAAACCTAATTAACATAAACACATAAACAACCAACAACACTATCGTCACGAATGCAAAAATCACGATTCATACTTAACATGAATACAAACACTCTCAGAACATGTCAACCCTCAATGATGGACTGCCACAGTCATAGGCAGTAAGAGGCAAGGGTAACACTCAATATTGCAGCAACCGAATTCCGATAGACAATAACATCTACCCGAGAGTGCAGCTGCGTCAACTGCATCCACACAATTCAACACAATCACATATCCACCACAATCCATACACAAACAATCAATATTGCTGAGCTCCAACCCGAAAACAGAGATTACACTCTGTCGGTGTGATACACAGCTCTACATTTATGCCCAGTACACAATGTATTATGGGCAACAACTGACCATATTCATTCAACCACAATCACAAACGTTCCACAAACAAACTACAACAAACACACATACACACACACACACACACGAAAACCTAATTAACATAAACACATAAACAACCAACAACACTATCGTCACGAATGCAAAAACCACGATTCATACTTAACATGAATACAAACACTCTCAGAACATGTCAACCCTCAATGATGGACTGCCACAGTCATAGGCAGTAAGAGGCAAGGGTAACACTCAATATTGCAGCAACCGAATTCCGATAGACAATAACATCTACCCGAGAGTGCAGCTGCGTCAACTGCATCCACACAATTCAACACAATCACATATCCACCACAATCCATACACAAACAATCAATATCGCTGAGCTCCAACCCGAAAACAGAGATTACACTCTGTCGGTGTGATACACAGCTCTACATTTATGCCCAGTACACAATGTATTATGGGCAACAACTGACCATATTCATTCAACCACAATCACAAACGTTCCACAAACAAACTACAACAAACACACATACACACACACACACACACACGAAAACCTAATTAACATAAACACATAAACAACCAACAACACTATCGTCACGAATGCAAAAATCACGATTCATACTTAACATGAATACAAACACTCTCAGAACATGTCAACCCTCAATGATGGACTGCCACAGTCATAGGCAGTAAGAGGCAAGGGTAACACTCAATATTGCAGCAACCGAATTCCGATAGACAATAACATCTACCCGAGAGTGCAGCTGCGTCAACTGCATCCACACAATTCAACACAATCACATATCCACCACAATCCATACACAAACAATCAATATTGCTGAGCTCCAACCCGAAAACAGAGATTACACTCTGTCGGTGTGATACACAGCTCTACATTTATGCCCAGTACACAATGTATTATGGGCAACAACTGACCATATTCATTCAACCACAATCACAAACGTTCCACAAACAAACTACAACAAACACACATACACACACACACACACACACACGAAAACCTAATTAACATAAACACATAAACAACCAACAACACTATCGTCACGAATGCAAAAATCACGATTCATACTTAACATGAATACAAACACTCTCAGAACATGTCAACCCTCAATGATGGACTGCCACAGTCATAGGCAGTAAGAGGCAAGGGTAACACTCAATATTGCAGCAACCGAATTCCGATAGACAATAACATCTACCCGAGAGTGCAGCTGCGTCAACTGCATCCACACAATTCAACACAATCACATATCCACCACAATCCATACACAAACAATCAATATCGCTGAGCTCCAACCCGAAAACAGAGATTACACTCTGTCGGTGTGATACACAGCTCTACATTTATGCCCAGTACACAATGTATTATGGGCAACAACTGACCATATTCATTCAACCACAATCACAAACGTTCCACAAACAAACTACAACAAACACACATACACACACACACACACACACGAAAACCTAATTAACATAAACACATAAACAACCAACAACACTATCGTCACGAATGCAAAAACCACGATTCATACTTAACATGAATACAAACACTCTCAGAACATGTCAACCCTCAATGATGGACTGCCACAGTCATAGGCAGTAAGAGGCAAGGGTAACACTCAATATTGCAGCAACCGAATTCCGATAGACAATAACATCTACCCGAGAGTGCAGCTGCGTCAACTGCATCCACACAATTCAACACAATCACATATCCACCACAATCCATACACAAACAATCAATATCGCTGAGCTCCAACCCGAAAACAGAGATTACACTCTGTCGGTGTGATACACAGCTCTACATTTATGCCCAGTACACAATGTATTATGGGCAACAACTGACCATATTCATTCAACCACAATCACAAACGTTCCACAAACAAACTACAACAAACACACATACACACACACACACACACACGAAAACCTAATTAACATAAACACATAAACAACCAACAACACTATCGTCACGAATGCAAAAACCACGATTCATACTTAACATGAATACAAACACTCTCAGAACATGTCAACCCTCAATGATGGACTGCCACAGTCATAGGCAGTAAGAGGCAAGGGTAACACTCAATATTGCAGCAACCGAATTCCGATAGACAATAACATCTACCCGAGAGTGCAGCTGCGTCAACTGCATCCACACAATTCAACACAATCACATATCCACCACAATCCATACACAAACAATCAATATCGCTGAGCTCCAACCCGAAAACAGAGATTACACTCTGTCGGTGTGATACACAGCTCTACATTTATGCCCAGTACACAATGTATTATGGGCAACAACTGACCATATTCATTCAACCACAATCACAAACGTTCCACAAACAAACTACAACAAACACACATACACACACACACACACACACGAAAACCTAATTAACATAAACACATAAACAACCAACAACACTATCGTCACGAATGCAAAAACCACGATTCATACTTAACATGAATACAAACACTCTCAGAACATGTCAACCCTCAATGATGGACTGCCACAGTCATAGGCAGTAAGAGGCAAGGGTAACACTCAATATTGCAGCAACCGAATTCCGATAGACAATAACATCTACCCGAGAGTGCAGCTGCGTCAACTGCATCCACACAATTCAACACAATCACATATCCACCACAATCCATACACAAACAATCAATATCGCTGAGCTCCAACCCGAAAACAGAGATTACACTCTGTCGGTGTGATACACAGCTCTACATTTATGCCCAGTACACAATGTATTATGGGCAACAACTGACCATATTCATTCAACCACAATCACAAACGTTCCACAAACAAACTACAACAAACACACATACACACACACACACACACGAAAACCTAATTAACATAAACACATAAACAACCAACAACACTATCGTCACGAATGCAAAAATCACGATTCATACTTAACATGAATACAAACACTCTCAGAACATGTCAACCCTCAATGATGGACTGCCACAGTCATAGGCAGTAAGAGGCAAGGGTAACACTCAATATTGCAGCAACCGAATTCCGATAGACAATAACATCTACCCGAGAGTGCAGCTGCGTCAACTGCATCCACACAATTCAACACAATCACATATCCACCACAATCCATACACAAACAATCAATATCGCTGAGCTCCAACCCGAAAACAGAGATTACACTCTGTCGGTGTGATACACAGCTCTACATTTATGCCCAGTACACAATGTATTATGGGCAACAACTGACCATATTCATTCAACCACAATCACAAACGTTCCACAAACAAACTACAACAAACACACATACACACACACACACACGAAAACCTAATTAACATAAACACATAAACAACCAACAACACTATCGTCACGAATGCAAAAACCACGATTCATACTTAACATGAATACAAACACTCTCAGAACATGTCAACCCTCAATGATGGACTGCCACAGTCATAGGCAGTAAGAGGCAAGGGTAACACTCAATATTGCAGCAACCGAATTCCGATAGACAATAACATCTACCCGAGAGTGCAGCTGCGTCAACTGCATCCACACAATTCAACACAATCACATATCCACCACAATCCATACACAAACAATCAATATCGCTGAGCTCCAACCCGAAAACAGAGATTACACTCTGTCGGTGTGATACACAGCTCTACATTTATGCCCAGTACACAATGTATTATGGGCAACAACTGACCATATTCATTCAACCACAATCACAAACGTTCCACAAACAAACTACAACAAACACACATACACACACACACACACACACGAAAACCTAATTAACATAAACACATAAACAACCAACAACACTATCGTCACGAATGCAAAAATCACGATTCATACTTAACATGAATACAAACACTCTCAGAACATGTCAACCCTCAATGATGGACTGCCACAGTCATAGGCAGTAAGAGGCAAGGGTAACACTCAATATTGCAGCAACCGAATTCCGATAGACAATAACATCTACCCGAGAGTGCAGCTGCGTCAACTGCATCCACACAATTCAACACAATCACATATCCAACACAATCCATACACAAACAATCAATATCGCTGAGCTCCAACCCGAAAACAGAGATTACACTCTGTCGGTGTGATACACAGCTCTACATTTATGCCCAGTACACAATGTATTATGGGCAACAACTGACCATATTCATTCAACCACAATCACAAACGTTCCACAAACAAACTACAACAAACACACATACACACACACACACACACACACACACACGAAAACCTAATTAACATAAACACATAAACAACCAACAACACTATCGTCACGAATGCAAAAATCACGATTCATACTTAACATGAATACAAACACTCTCAGAACATGTCAACCCTCAATGATGGACTGCCACAGTCATAGGCAGTAAGAGGCAAGGGTAACACTCAATATTGCAGCAACCGAATTCCGATAGACAATAACATCTACCCGAGAGTGCAGCTGCGTCAACTGCATCCACACAATTCAACACAATCACATATCCACCACAATCCATACACAAACAATCAATATCGCTGAGCTCCAACCCAAAAACAGAGATTACACTCTGTCGGTGTGATACACAGCTCTACATTTATGCCCAGTACACAATGTATTATGGGCAACAACTGACCATATTCATTCAACCACAATCACAAACGTTCCACAAACAAACTACAACAAACACACATACACACACACACACACACACGAAAACCTAATTAACATAAACACATAAACAACCAACAACACTATCGTCACGAATGCAAAAATCACGATTCATACTTAACATGAATACAAACACTCTCAGAACATGTCAACCCTCAATGATGGACTGCCACAGTCATAGGCAGTAAGAGGCAAGGGTAACACTCAATATTGCAGCAACCGAATTCCGATAGACAATAACATCTACCCGAGAGTGCAGCTGCGTCAACTGCATCCACACAATTCAACACAATCACATATCCAACACAATCCATACACAAACAATCAATATCGCTGAGCTCCAACCCGAAAACAGAGATTACACTCTGTCGGTGTGATACACAGCTCTACATTTATGCCCAGTACACAATGTATTATGGGCAACAACTGACCATATTCATTCAACCACAATCACAAACGTTCCACAAACAAACTACAACAAACACACATACACACACACACACACACACACACGAAAACCTAATTAACATAAACACATAAACAACCAACAACACTATCGTCACGAATGCAAAAATCACGATTCATACTTAACATGAATACAAACACTCTCAGAACATGTCAACCCTCAATGATGGACTGCCACAGTCATAGGCAGTAAGAGGCAAGGGTAACACTCAATATTGCAGCAACCGAATTCCGATAGACAATAACATCTACCCGAGAGTGCAGCTGCGTCAACTGCATCCACACAATTCAACACAATCACATATCCACCACAATCCATACACAAACAATCAATATCGCTGAGCTCCAACCCAAAAACAGAGATTACACTCTGTCGGTGTGATACACAGCTCTACATTTATGCCCAGTACACAATGTATTATGGGCAACAACTGACCATATTCATTCAACCACAATCACAAACGTTCCACAAACAAACTACAACAAACACACATACACACACACACACACACGAAAACCTAATTAACATAAACACATAAACAACCAACAACACTATCGTCACGAATGCAAAAACCACGATTCATACTTAACATGAATACAAACACTCTCAGAACATGTCAACCCTCAATGATGGACTGCCACAGTCATAGGCAGTAAGAGGCAAGGGTAACACTCAATATTGCAGCAACCGAATTCCGATAGACAATAACATCTACCCGAGAGTGCAGCTGCGTCAACTGCATCCACACAATTCAACACAATCACATATCCAACACAATCCATACACAAACAATCAATATCGCTGAGCTCCAACCCGAAAACAGAGATTACACTCTGTCGGTGTGATACACAGCTCTACATTTATGCCCAGTAGACAATTTATCCTGTGGAACAACAGGAAAACTCGCTATATTCATTCACCACGAATCGGAGCCTTTTAACTAGTGCTCTACTCTTCGCTGATGGTTTGATTTTCCTATCTTTATATCTTGTATTTAAGTGAGGTGTATAATGAAGGAAGAAGTATTGTTATAATGAGATTTGTTTTAACACACTATGTATTTTAGTTGTTCCCTGAATACGATTAATCTACTTGAATACACTTACTTGGCTAGTGAAATCAATTGTTTCAAGGATAATTCATCAGGAGTAATTTGAAAAGATGTGTTACAATGATTTGTGCGTAATTGAAGTTTTTGTACAGCTTGTACGACTGCCATCATTTGGAATAATCGCTCTTTGTTTTCTATGGTTATTCTATTTTCTATTTGAAAAGAAAAATATTACATGGATAGTGTGTTTTGATTAATTCTGTGGAAATATAGTTCTTAATGAGGAGTTTATTTGAAAAGATAAACATTGGTACAAGAAGGCACCAAATACATTTGCGCTAAGATATTTCCCGGGTGGTTTTCTTAGGGAGTCACATCTCGAGGCTTTGATCTAAAGGTCTAAACCATAAGGCAGTGGATGAACGTAAGGAGATGCAGTTCCATGGTAGCCGATCACAAATGATTGGTTTATACGCCATTTGTTCCCTTAGGATTATGCAGCCCATGTACACTATTTTTGTTTGGAATCAAAGTCATCCAACTCCACATCAGGTGGATCCTTTGTATCCACCGACCCAGTTAAAGCGCCGAACATTAGTTTTTTGTCCTATCTTTTATTAAACAACACCCCCGCCACGAAAAGACAGTATAAGTTAGTAATCGATTAGTCAAAAGCTTTCAACATCAAATATGTATTTCTTGGATAGTTTCAACAAACACAGAAAATTAAATCACCAATATACATAAACAAAAAGAAAGAAAATAAGATGTAATTCTAACCTGAACTGAACTCAGTAGAACAATGTAGAGTATTTACAAGTGTTGTTAATGTATTAGCCAATAATTTTAAAATATTTTCCACTGGTAATGGTCTGTTGTATAAGAGAGATAGAGGAAAAAACATATTCAACTTGGTTAGGATATACTAAGTTTCAAATGTGATAGATATCGGCGTAGAATATTGAAAACACAATATCGTGTCAAATCAATTCAAAAGATGTTAAATACTGCTGAGGAATCCTGTAAAAAGACGAAACGGCCATCCACTACTTCCCGGTTTTCCATGGTGGTCCAACTTCAATTGACTCATGATTTCAACTATTGAACAAGTTACAGATTTGAATCATGATCAATATGCATCGATTTTGACAGTTATGAAGTATTGTTGAAGTCTTACATAAATGAAACTAACCAATGCTGAATAATCAAATTACAGTTAACCATATACAACTTTACACTTGTTACATATGAGGATCGGTTCAACTTCCCATAACACATTAGCACAACAAAGTAGAATAATCAAGATTAATATCAGGATTGTAGCAGTAGCAACAGTATCGTTAGTAGTAGAAAAGTTAAGGCATAGAATAATGAAAAAAACTGTTATAAGGAGATTCTGGGACTCAAATTTATTATTATTATTTTTTATTTATTTAAACACATAAACATTGGTGAAAGGAGACACCAAATACATATGCGCCACATAAGTCATTCGATTTGTGTGAGGGCTGTGATACTGATCGGTGTCCAGACGGAAGCAGGTAGTTTTCTTAGGGGGCTACTCTCCCTGAGCCTTCGACCTAAAGGTCTGATCCACAAGGCAGTGGAGCATCGTGAGGAGATGCAGTCCCATGGTAGCCAGTCACCAACGATTGGTTCATACTCCATTTGTTCTCGCAGGATACTGGAGCCCATGTGCACCATTGGTTTGGAATACGGTTAAAGCGCCGGACATTCGCTTTTCGTCCTCTCAATTTCGTAAACAGCACCCCCGCCACGAGAAGGCAGTGAGTAGGACTTCCCTGGCAGAGGCTGTATACGCGTGGCCGTGTGAGAGCATTTCGAGAGGGAGGGCTGGCCCACCCCACTCTCGGCCATTCGAGGGCATTTGGGGGCTGAGACTCAAATCACTTCGAATCTCTAGACCATGTTTACGGTAATTAAATGGATCTGTTTGTATTTGGGATAAATTATTTATACCAAAATAATTAATGGGAGAGGAATCAAACATTTATTCATCATTACCATGGAGCATGTCCTTTCCAAACCGAGGTGTTTATACAAAGCAAAAACAGCGGAACAAACATAAAGAATACAAAATGTAAATCACTCGGTGATCTTGGGATTGATTCTGAGCAATACCAATCAGCATCTTCAACTAATGATCGTGTCGACCATGTGATAAAAAATCCCAGGCAGATGGTTTATATCAAAACGTACGGTTAAAGTCAATATCCGTAAGTTAGTTACCGTACAGATGTCAACTGATTGTTATCACCCGTAAAAAGTGAAAGTTTACTTGACAACAGATAATAGGGAAAACAATAAGGAAAACAAATGAATTAAAACACTTACCTAATTAGTGGTAAACAAAATATTGGGATTGATAAAGGAACTTGTAATTCAGTTCTACATCCACAACACTTTTTGTCAATTGTGATATTACGTTCTGAAAGTAAACGAAGTGGTGATACGAACCAATCAATAATATCACGAACATCGGATCTCAATGTTGTATCATCATAAATTGAACCAACAATATAAGTGAAATCGATAGAAAAACAGCTGAAATCACAAATCACACCATCTTCAAATTGGATTAATTCTTTCACAAGTCCTATTCGAAACAATGCATCAAATATACACAATGTACACGGAGAAGGATGATTAGCATTACGAAGATTATGAATATCCAAGAGTAGATGAATAATATTTGGTGAAACATCCTAAATAACGAAAAGTAAACAAAAATAAAAAAAGATTAAACATTTAAAGATCTCCATCACATTACAACATCAGTAAACTGTACGAAGCATATCTGGTAAGCTAATTCTTCGTTCAAATACAAGTCTTCAATACGATGGGGATCAAATGATCACAAAACACCAATGACAAACAAATATTCATCATGCAAATCCTAAACAAAAACAAAAAGAGTAAACTCGAAAAAACCGTAATCAAAGCAAAACAAACAGAAAACAAAAACTCGTCATTCCAGATATCCGTAATGATAGCAAACATCGAAACCAACCACGACAACCACAGAAACACCGAAAAACAAACACTGACAAAAAGGAAAAACCAAAATAAACACTGGAAAAAAACAAAAACCCAAATTATATCAACACCACACTTACAATTTAGACAACAACACTAATATTGCAATATCATCATGTGGAAATAATTCCAACACTATCATATCGCATGTCTATTTCGCACACAGTTAACACTGCACACGTGGACGTAGAACCGAATGCAGCTGACTCTGATGTGCACTCAACAAACATCAACCAAACAACATAACCAATCTATACACAAATCAATCAACCAGTCAAACAATCACAAACAAACAAACAAACAAACAACACCTACCACAAATACACACATATTAACTAATCACAAACAACACAGATACACAAACATCCACTACACAATTACACACAATCATGTATCCAGATTGGTTCACACACATGTCCAGTATACAAAACATGTGTAGATCGATCAGGACTCATCCATTTCCCCCACGAAACATAAGATCAACACTAAGTGTGATCACTCGATCATGGGGCAACAACCATACCACCTCAAACACATTCACTACCTACCTACCACATACTCCCACAAACACAACTACCACTAATCAATCCCTCTACACTAAACAACATCACACGCAACAATCACAAATAACAACATATCAACACCACACTCACACTTTAGACAACAACACTAATATTGCAATATCATCATGTGGAAATAATTCCAACACTATCATATCGCATGTCTATTTCGCACACAGTTAACACTGCACACGTGGACGTATAACCGAATGCAGCTGACTCTGATGTGCACTCAACAAACATCAACCAAACAACATAACCAATCTATACACAAATCAATCAACCAGTCAAACAATCACAAACAAACAAACAAACAACACCTACCACAAATACACACATATTAACTAATCACAAACAACACAGATACACAAACATCCACTACACAATTACACACAATCATGTATCCAGATTGGTTCACACACATGTCCAGTATACAAAACATGTGTAGATCGATCAGGACTCATCCATTTACCCCACGAAACATAAGATCAACACTAAGTGTGGTCACTCGATCATGGGGCAACAACCATACCACTACAAACACATTCACTACCTACCTACCACATACTCCCACAAACACAACTACCACTAATCAATCCCTCTACACTAAACAACATCACACGCAACAATCACAAATAACAACATATCAACACCACACTCACACTTTAGACAACAACACTAATGTTGCAATATCATCATGTGGAAATAATTCCAACACTATCATATCGCATGTCTATTTCGCACACAGTTAACACTGCACACGTGGACGTAGAACCGAATGCAGCTGACTCTGATGTGCACTCAACAAACATCAACCAAACAACATAACCAATCTATACACAAATCAATCAACCAGTCAAACAATCACAAACAAACAAACAAACAAACAACACCTACCACAAATACACACATATTAACTAATCACAAACAACACAGATACACAAACATCCACTACACAATTACACACAATCATGTATCCAGATTGGTTCACACACATGTCCAGTATACAAAACATGTGTAGATCGATCAGGACTCATCCATTTACCCCACGAAACATAAGATCAACACTAAGTGTGGTCACTCGATCATGGGGCAACAACCATACCACTACAAACACATTCACTACCTACCTACCACATACTCTCACAAACACAACTACCACTAATCAATCCCTCTACACTAAACAACATCACACGCAACAATCACAAATAACAACATATCAACACCACACTCACACTTTAGACAACAACACTAATATTGCAATATCATCATGTGGAAATAATTCCAACACTATCATATCGCATGTCTATTTCGCACACAGTTAACACTGCACACGTGGACGTATAACCGAATGCAGCTGACTCTGATGTGCACTCAACAAACATCAACCAAACAACATAACCAATCTATACACAAATCAATCAACCAGTCAAACAATCACAAACAAACAAACAAACAAACAACACCTACCACAAATACACACATATTAACTAATCACAAACAACACAGATACACAAACATCCACTACACAATTACACACAATCATGTATCCAGATTGGTTCACACACATGTCCAGTATACAAAACATGTGTAGATCGATCAGGACTCATCCATTTCCCCCACGAAACATAAGATCAACACTAAGTGTGATCACTCGATCATGGGGCAACAACCATACCACTACAAACACATTCACTACCTACCTACCACATACTCTCACAAACACAACTACCACTAATCAATCCCTCTACACTAAACAACATCACACGCAACAATCACAAATAACAACATATCAACATCATACTCACACTTTAGACAACAACACTAATGTTGCAATATCATCATGTGGAAATAATTCCAACACTATCATATCGCATGTCTATTTCGCACACAGTTAACACTGCACACGTGGACGTATAACCGAATGCAGCTGACTCTGATGTGCACTCAACAAACATCAACCAAACAACATAACCAATCTATACACAAATCAATCAACCAGTCAAACAATCACAAACAAACAAACAAACAAACAACACCTACCACAAATACACACATATTAACTAATCACAAACAACACAGATACACAAACATCCACTACACAATTACACACAATCATGTATCCAGATTGGTTCACACACATGTCCAGTATACAAAACATGTGTAGATCGATCAGGACTCATCCATTTCCCCCACGAAACATAAGATCAACACTAAGTGTGGTCACTCGATCATGGGGCAACAACCATACCACTACAAACACATTCACTACCTACCTACCACATACTCTCACAAACACAACTACCACTAATCAATCCCTCTACACTAAACAACATCACACGCAACAATCACAAATAACAACATATCAACATCATACTCACACTTTAGACAACAACACTAATATTGCAATATCATCATGTGGAAATAATTCCAACACTATCATATCGCATGTCTATTTCGCACACAGTTAACACTGCACACGTGGACGTAGAACCGAATGCAGCTGACTCTGATGTGCACTCAACAAACATCAACCAAACAACATAACCAATCTATACACAAATCAATCAACCAGTCAAACAATCACAAACAAACAAACAAACAACACCTACCACAAATACACACATATTAACTAATCACAAACAACACAGATACACAAACATCCACTACACAATTACACACAATCATGTATCCAGATTGGTTCACACACATGTCCAGTATACAAAACATGTGTAGATCGATCAGGACTCATCCATTTCCCCCACGAAACATAAGATCAACACTAAGTGTGATCACTCGATCATGGGGCAACAACCATACCACTACAAACACATTCACTACCTACCTACCACATACTCTCACAAACACAACTACCACTAATCAATCCCTCTACACTAAACAACATCACACGCAACAATCACAAATAACAACATATCAACACCACACTCACACTTTAGACAACAACACTAATATTGCAATATCATCATGTGGAAATAATTCCAACACTATCATATCGCATGTCTATTTCGCACACAGTTAACACTGCACACGTGGACGTATAACCGAATGCAGCTGACTCTGATGTGCACTCAACAAACATCAACCAAACAACATAACCAATCTATACACAAATCAATCAACCAGTCAAACAATCACAAACAAACAAACAAACAAACAAACAAACAACACCTACCACAAATACACACATATTAACTAATCACAAACAACACAGATACACAAACATCCACTACACAATTACACACAATCATGTATCCAGATTGGTTCACACACATGTCCAGTATACAAAACATGTGTAGATCGATCAGGACTCATCCATTTCCCCCACGAAACATAAGATCAACACTAAGTGTGATCACTCGATCATGGGGCAACAACCATACCACTACAAACACATTCAATACCTACCTACCACATACTCTCACAAACACAACTACCACTAATCAATCCCTCTACACTAAACAACATCACACGCAACAATCACAAATAACAACATATCAACATCATACTCACACTTTAGACAACAACACTAATATTGCAATATCATCATGTGGAAATAATTCCAACACTATCATATCGCATGTCTATTTCGCACACAGTTAACACTGCACACGTGGACGTAGAACCGAATGCAGCTGACTCTGATGTGCACTCAACAAGTATCAACCAAAGAACATAAGTAATCGCAGTCAGTCTATCCGTCTATGCATCAATCAATCACAGGGAAAGAATTTCAGTGCCTATATGCTTAAGTGATGTCATCTCTCTTATTTGGCTTTCTTGTTTTATTATTAAACGTGTTTTTTCGATATTTCCTTGTTATTTATCATGAAACCGTTATTGGTATTGAGTTTGTTATTTCACTGTTATTTATTTTTTGTCGTGTTGAAGCTGTTATATATTAGTTCATTTGCTGTCGATTGTAGCCTACTTTCTATGTTGTTTATCATTACTCTGAGGACTTTAGCTGTCGCTCTGGCGTCGTCTATTACCGCAGGAAAATGAAATTGTGTATTGAGAGTGTGATTGTTTTTCGCATTATGGAGAGTGAAATACGAATTTATATTTCTTGTTAGAAATAGTAAGGTCATCGAATAACAAAAAAATTTAATGTTAACTTACTCTATCAAAGTATTGCCAATTTGCCAAGTTTTTCAAAAGTTCAAACCGACTTTCTAATGTTTGAGTTTTACACTGAATTACCTAATTTTGACTCAAGTTTAAATAAAGAATCAGAACTTACTGACTTTACGAAGTCATAAGGATTGTATCTTGTAGATACAGACTGTAGGAAAACGCAACATAAGTTGAGCACGTCTGGTGATGAATAACAGTTGTTCAAAGTTATAAGGATCTAGATAAAAGAAAATTATAACCCACAAATAAACATCTACTTGGTAGCTAATGACTATGTCATGTTACTTGAACCAAATTACAGAGTTCAATTTCAGTAAATAGGAAGTTCATAGAAATCCGTGAGTTAATTGCCAGCATTACTGTCAGGGAATAAAAGTTGGTTTATTTTGACTACAGGGGTTAATACGTTTGTAAATATAATGGGAACTTTTGACACAAACTGCTATTAATAATGAGCTGAAACAATTATTTTATCCTACTTTAACCTGGGCAGATATAATCAACATAGCGAGAGAACGGGAAGAGAATAACCGGCGCTCAAACTGGGTTGGCAGATACGAGGAATGTGCGAAGGAATGAGGAAGAATCCTAAAGTCAGAGAACATAGACCATAGGGTCCTGACAAATTAGGTGATGTTGTAACCAATATTTGATTACTAGCTACCATGCACTTGCTTATCCTGACGATGGCCAACAGTTCTGTGGATTAGACCTGTAGGTCAAGGCTTGAGAAAGTGACCCAAGAAAATCATTTATTTCGATATAAGAACCCAGACAGTATCCTAGAGCATGCACTAATATGAACACGCTTTTGCTCCGCATGGCTGTTTACATAAACGACATTTGCAATCGCCTAGTTCCAAACAAATTCCTCATATTCATACTTTTTATTTTGAATGCTTTTACTTTCATTTTCCAACTCAAATTTTGTTATTAAATACTCGAAAGTATGAATATTACCATCGAATACTGAGTCAGGTTTTCCGAAACCACGTGCGCCATTTAGTTTGGCCTCCAACGATCGGACACTGATGCAGTTCAGACAACAGGTGGGTTTGTATCTTAGTAGTCTTAGCTTCGATACATACTGTCTGTACGAGACCGTATTCAAGACAAATGATATGTTACATACTCGTTTTCTATTTGTCAATTTGAAAAGCTTGTTTACTGATCTCGTCATGATATTAGAGCTGTCGTGACATTAATCTATGATCCAAGCGATCAATGATGTCTGTGTAATAGCTCACAGTGAAATACCAACGCCAGTAAATTTGGATGAAGATACCACAGGATCCTGGGATAGCCAGACACAAAACAAACTTTTTACGTAAACAGATTAGTCACAAACCTGCAGCACTACACTGGTCTTAAATACGGTATCGAACAAATATCAGGCATAGTACAAATAATTCAAGAACAGATAAATTATCGGATTAACTTGAAGAAGCTATTATTAAGTTGTTTTAAGATAACAAATCAAACTTTTATGTATCAACATTTTGCTTATTTGTGCCTGGTACTATATTTGAAAGGTAGCAGAGAATAAATAACTGCGTAAAAAGGAAACTGACCTTGCTAATATTTTCTTCAAATAAAGACATAAATTCAGATTTCGCAAGTGACTGGATGAAACTAGTCAGAAGTGTGAGATATTCGCGAAAATGCTGAGGATTAGGAGAAGATGATAAGCGCTGGCATTGACGAGTCAAATGTTGAATAACGTAGTTTATTTGTTCAGAAGATGGAGACCGCTTTACCAATTGTGACAGTGAATAACTGACAGCAATAACGCTTTTCGAAACTGAACAGCAGTCGTCCACTGGTCTTGTCATCTTCATGGAGGCATTGCTAACATCTGGTGGGTTATTTTCATTTTTGTGGCTATCACAATCCAACTGTACAGATTGTTTACTATCGCAGCTTAAGCTAAACAGAGAATCTAATAAACAAGGAAGAATCTAACAATTCCAAGATGTAAAATGCATTACCTCCAAAGAAGTCGTATGCACTTTTTCACCGACACCTGACAACATTTCTACTAACACAGCTCCAAGGCACTGAATATGATTTTTGAAAACTTTAAAATTAAATCAAACCTCAGGATTTTCAATCATTTCTTCCAAAGTATGGAACAACGCAATTTTATCCACAAACTTTCTGAACAAAAAGGCTAAACATTCAGCTGTAAACCTTGGGATGTCAGAAGAGCAGTGAGATAGCAAGGGCAGAAAGCACCTAGTGTGACTGGTAGAATAAGAAATGACAAGTACTTTAAAATTTTCCGAATGTTCTTAACCATAGGTCGATGTAAAAAATAAACCAAATGTGACAAGCACTCGAAACAATGAGCCAGAAACTCTGCATTCTTCGAATTTCTTATTATAGCACTAACAACCAGAGGTAAAAAATCATCAATGTGGTTGAAAAAGTCCTCCCTAATATCACATGCCAAATTAGCGACTAGACTACAAAAATATCATATAATATCACGAACTAACTCTAAAGCTGGTGGCAAACAAGTATCACCTAACTGTTCCCAAAATGTTTTCAGCTCTTGACATATTAAATCCTAGAAAAAATAGTATCAATAAAAAAGAATTACTTGATGAAAAATAATTAACTTCAGGCTTAAGACGTATGGAGCGATCTTCCTTCGAAATGCAACTGAAAGCTACAGAAAACCGCTTGAATACTTACTGAACTGTTCACTTGAACTACTATTTGTCCACTTCTCAACGGCTGAAGCAAAATAACTATCTAAAGAATCCTGAGAAAATGTATAACTTGTTGCATCAACTTACCTCGCCATCAAAGTGATTGGTTTTGAATGATACAACAACCTTCCTTTTAATTTCATCTCTATATCTCATAAACTAAATCTTTAAGAAATCACATTCTTGACATACACGAAATGTATTATCACCTTTCATAGCATGCCAGTTAGTAACGCAAGGCTTGACTGATGCGCCCACCAAAAATTGAAAAGATCAGCGTGGTCGCCAGATGGATCATGATCGGCAAAGCAGAAGGACCAGACAACATTCCAGTAGATGCACTGTAAAAAAAATGTAGCAATAACTGCAAATACATTCAACATTATCTTCAATAAGATTTGGGATGAAGAACAAGTACCAACAGACTGGAAAGGAGGACACATCATCAAGATATCAAAGAAAGGTGATCTCATCAAGTGTGAGAACTAAAGAGGCACCACCCTTCTCTCAATACCAGGTAACTTCTTCAACAAGGTATTGTTAAACAGAATGGAGGACTCCGTAGACGCCTAAATTCGAGACCAACAGGCTGGATTTCATAAGAATCGATAGTATACCGACCAGATCGCAACACTACAGAACATTGTAGAACAATCACTTGAATGGAATTCACCACTCTACATAAACTTGACTGCAAGAATGCATTTGGTTGCACTAACAGGTCAAAACTATGGCGTGCCTGAGAAGTTAGTCAACAACATACGGAATTCTTATGATGGATTAAACTGCAAAATCATGCATGAAGGACAGCCCACAGACTCGTTTGAAAGAAAGAATAGAGCCAAACAAGGTTGCTTACTCCTAACCTTACCCTTTCTCTTTCTCCTGATTATCGACTGGATCATGAAGACGTCAACATCTGGAGGGAAACACGGAATACAGTGGTCATCTAGGATGCAGCTGGACGATCTAGACTTCGCAGATGATCTGGCTCTCCTATCGCAATCGCAACAACAAATGCAGAAGAAGACAACCAGTGTAGCAGCAGCGTCAGCAGCAGTAGGTCTCAATATACACAAAGGGAAAAGCAAGATTATCCGATACAACACAACATGCACCAATCGAATCACACTTGACGGAGAAGCTTTGGTGGATGTAAAGACCTTTACATATTTGGACAGCATCACGGATGAACATGGTGGATCTGATGCAGATGTAAAGGCACGGACAGGCAAAACAAGAACAGCCTATCTACAACTGAAGAACATCTGGAACTCAAAACAACACAACTCAATCAACACCACAGTCATGATTTTCAATACATATGTTAAGACAGTTCTACTGTATTGAGGCGGAAACTTCGAAAACCCTCTACTTCTTAGATATGACAGTGGCTATAGGCTTCGTTTATCCAGTCGAGCATCATGTAGGAGCTTTTCTATTTCAGCATTCAGCATGGTTCAGTTCCCTGAACCTTTTCTAATAACTTACTGTCTCTTTTTAGACAGGGACTAGCCGCTTGTAAGCAGTACACGAGTTTATGACGAACAAAGTGTTAGCATCGACATATCTGAAGGCCCTTCATATTAGACATAGCATTCTATGAACTTTGACATTTGTAACACAGAGGTGTGAAGTAGTTTTAAAGTATTATATAACGATGAATCGTGGATCATTGCGTGACTGGACAACAGGTAGCTCAATATTATTCACAGTGTATGTATCTGTATCTTTTTTACCGACATGCATCATAGTGTACTTGGAAGCATTCGACAGCAACCGCAAAATTTTAGACCATTCAGATGATTTCTCTGGACAATTTTGAACCTACAAATCTTGACGTCGTCAGCACATGACAAAACCTATGATAATAGGAAACTAAGACGTTCATTTGTAGTGGCATTGGACAATAGCCACACAATCCACAAAGCTGTGAACACGAGACTACTCAGAAAATAGATATTCAATATTTAACGCGGAGAAATACCTAAAAATGGAGAAGGCGCGAACAAGGAATTGAATGGACTGTTGTTGATCGAGTGGCATGGCTCGGCCATGCAGGCGTGGTCTCTATTCATATTAAATATATTGTTCTTTCTCTAAACTTAACCTTCTTATACATCATGTATTGGTAATTGATACGATACAGTGAGTTGGCGTAGTCGATGGTGTGACTTCCACGTAAGATCTTATAGATTAGGCAGTTATATCATGACGAATCTACAAATTTAGGATTAGGTCTATTATTAGAGCAGTACTAATATCATAGTAGACCATAATTCTACATTGGTGAGCCCAACTAGAAAAACGCAACCTATTATTATTAATCCTTATTTCCACTTCAACTTTCTCGATCGATTTTATATTTATGTTAACACTGTATTCTAATAGTCCTCTGATTAATGCTCACATGCATTATCGTAATGTTATATTGATTAGTCCTCATGACAAACTAGCTCAATCGATAATAAAAACTGGTCGTCTATATTAACTAATTAGCTTTGATGATTTGTTAACAAGCTGTAATAGCATTTACATGCTTCAGCGACATAGTCTTGTTTAAACATCAAGCTCTAGCAAATATGACCTGTAAATAGCGTAAATATACATTGACTAACAATGCGATCAAGGACTAAATAGTTATCTGGATCTAATTCTCAGTGTTCCTTCACTTAACACCTCATCCTGTTTTAAACGATGCACTATCCTGTAATATCTTTTCTTCTGACCACTGCCTGCCTAATTTCATATTCTCGAGTTCCATTGCCAAACAACGAGGATGACTACTCCAAAAACATACGGTGAGTTCCAGCTATAAGTTTTCTGCAATCATAAGTTCATTTTAGATGGCACACACAATTATCTGGATTCATTCAGTTGTTCTGATCAGAGCGAGTCCCAAAGACCTCAACAGCATCAAGCACCCTGGAAGTGATTGCCATACTGTATGTTTTATTCTGGATGCTTTTGGATCATTACTACTCACGAATGGCGTTATATATGTCGTCCACTGAATAATCTAATTTTCAAAAATAATCCAGGCGAGTTCAACTATTTTACTGGATGATTTTTTTTACTTAACATGTATATGTTTTCCGGTTCCTTTTGCTATATATTTGTAAGTGTCCCTAGGCTAAATGCAGTAACTTCTTATGGAATGTTTATAACGCATCATATTCCTGCCTGAAGTTTCACAAGCAGTCTAAACTTTAAAACTATTTTCTGGTCATGTTCATTATTTTTAAATCGTCATATACGTCAACAACCTGCATGTTAACCTGGCCCATACATACGTTACACTATATCTCCATGTCTTCTAAATTTAGAAATCATCTGATCGCCTTTAACATTTATCAATAAACCCATCATAGTCGTTGTTGCTAATCGTATTTGGGTTTATTGCTTGGTTTATCATATTAGCAGCCTACAATGCAGACATAGTTTAGATAATAAGATTAAAAATTTAGGTACTATCAACTGCACTAGTAAAATAACTAAATCCCCAGGTAGCTGTTGGCTAAACAAACGTTTAAAATCAAAACTCCGTAGCCTACTAGAATTAACACTAAACGAATATTTCTGAATTGAAATTTATAATTAAATTAGGCGTCTCGGATTCTTTAACGTTATAAATTTCTGATGATTTTGAATCACCTAAAGCAACAATACCTATTTTTCCACTGACTAATCCTTAATCAACACTATAACTAGTTAAATTTAATAGTTTCAGGATATCGTCATAAAGCATTGTCATGACAATCACGTAATATGATTGATAAAATTAATGAGACTATTAACAAAATCGGTCAGCAAATTGACTTATAATTATCACTAGTGTTGTTTTTCTTTTTATCTTCATTCACTACGGATGATTACAGTATGTTTCTCTATCAGTTGCTCATTCAGTAAATATCTCAAAACCTTGTCAGTCTAATTGATGGTTTAGCGACACAATCATGCATGCAAATAATCAGTATAAGCAGTCGAGCAAATCTCCTGCAAACTGAAAACATCAATGTCGAATTTACCCCAACACTGACTAAGGTTCAAGCCATTATCATAGACATGAGTTGGGAGTGTACTCCCCTGGTTACAACTTATGTTCTCCCTGATAATCACATGAGCATCACTCACTATTAATCATCTTGTAAAAAGTTATTTAGCTAAATACATCTTGCAGCACCACATCACTTCGTAATATGACCCATAGGCTTAACTGATTTTAATAACTTATAACCACTATATCTCAATTAAATCGTATTCCGCCTTATAATAAACTGCATACTTGCAACTAACTTGTATGCCCAATCAGCCGGCAAGTATAAATACAAATAAATAGTCTGCCACAGATCAGAAAATTGAGTCTAGAGCATGTCTCTTACGAATACACTCATGTTTAACGATTTGTTCTTAGCTATCTGTCCAAAATTCATATAATTATCACTCACGTATTTAAATTTTATTTTGATAACCATTCATGTGTATTGGTAGTATTACTAAATTCTATCACGGTCAAGTAAAAATGAGGTTGAGAAAATCTCCCCGTAACTAAATAAACCGTATCAAACTAACTGGAACACTAGTTGGAATTCTTCCCCACGGTATACTTTTGTTCCTTCAGTTAGCCTACTAATACAGATGCAATTGGAATTCAAATCTTATGGACAACTTACCGGCATAATCGTTATCTGATTTCATAATTTAAACCAAAACTAATACCAATATTAACATTTCTACAATATTCATCACGTTAATATTTCTAAACACAAAATACTTACTACCTATACGTCAAGTTATTAACCAACGGCTATTAACACGCATTGTTTTATTATTATTACTGTAATCCCATTTTTTTTATAGCTCAAATAATCTTCACCCAAATTGTCATTTTAAGTGTGTTAAGCATGAAGGCAGATTTTTTTTTAAAAAAAAAATTATTACATGTATTTCCCGACCAGATGCTGCCGCCTTCTTTTTGATTTATCTTTCAGCTTATCATTACCGGGGGATTCTTCCTAGTCTTGGTAACCTTCGGCGCACGACGATCCCATCCAATTTGGTATCGAACCAACATCACGTTGATTCTGGTGGGAGAGTAGTGTAGTGGCATTGGACAATAGCCACACAATCCACAAAGCTGTGAACACGAGACTACTCAGAAAATAGATATTCAATATTTAACGCGGAGAAATACCTAAAAATGGAGAAGGCGCGAACAAGGAATTGAATGGACTGTTGTTGATCGAGTGGCATGGCTCGGCCATGCAGGCGTGGTCTCTATTCATATTAAATATATTGTTCTTTCTCTAAACTTAACCTTCTTATACATCATGTATTGGTAATTGATACGATACAGTGAGTTGGCGTAGTCGATGGTGTGACTTCCACGTAAGATCTTATAGATTAGGCAGTTATGTCATGACGAATCTACAAATTTAGGATTAGGTCTATTATTAGAGCAGTACTAATATCATAGTAGACCATAATTCTACACATTTACATAGAGGAGAAACAACACTAGTCCCAAACCCATGGCCTGAAGCATTTCGCTATGCAATGTTTGTTAACTAGTCAGCTTGCGTTTAGTCTGTACTCTTTGTTGACGCCTGACTAGGAAATCCTCTACCCAGATAAATATGTTCCTTCTAATCCTAGCATCAATTAACTTAGATCACAGCCGACTGCATGGAACTTTGACAAGAGCTTTACCGAAGTTAACATAGGCCACTTTTATAAGTAACTTTTGATTTTTAGGAGCTCACCATCTTTGAAGGGCTACTAATTGGTTAGTGAAACATGCTACCCTGTTCTAAAGACATTCTCCTTTTCAGAAATAATCTGGTTTTCTTTGAGATACTCAAATAACTCCCAGATAATCTTTCCTAAAATTTTACCAACTGTGCTGGTTAGGCTTAGAGATCGATAGCTTTCAGGTTTGTAGCTCGTACTATAACATTCTTCCAGTCTTTTGGTAATCTGCAATAATATATATGCTTTCGGGATTCGCGATAAATTTTGCTTATCCCTTTAGAAACCTGGGATGCATTCTACCGGGTTCCATGAATTTTCGTAAATCAAGCCCATTTATCACACCAAACACATCTAGTTCTTTGATGATCACAGTGTTCAGTGCATATATGTGTGTGGGGCCTTTGTAAGAACTGAAGGGGGAGGGCATCTCTATGGTATATGTGTATAATTACGGTCTACTATGATATTAGTACTGCCCTAGTATTAGACGTAATCCTAAAATTGTAGATTTGTCATGATATAACGGCCTAATCTATAAGATCTTACGTAGAAGTCATACCATCGTCTACACCAACTCATCGTATCGTAACAATCACCAATACATGATGTAGAACGAGCTTAGTCAACAGGGACCACGCCTGTAAGCCCGAGCCATGCCATACCCAATGCTGTCACATATGCATTGCTAATGTAATTTGAGAATACCTAGGAATCACCATAATCGTCCTTTACTAACGATGTAGTACTACTGTCTCCCCATAATGCTGTACTACTTCCTTTTTTCTTGGTCCGGTGCTTTACATACGAGTATAAGCGCTTATAGTATTCCATAGGATCTTTAACAAATTTTTCTTCGTATAACCCTCAAATCTTGCTGAGGGTTGAGGCACAAATATTTCGGGGGTTCCGTTATTGAGATTTTGTCTTGTCAGTACCCAATAACCTAAATCTCTCCCACATACTTCTATTACAGAGGAGAGTACGAACCTCTTTAAAGAACTGCAATGACGTTTCTCTGAATCTTTGATGTACTCCAATTTATGTGCGGTGCACCAGCTTTTATGAACGAATTACTGAAAACCCTTCAAAACTTTTCAATATACACTCTGATTCTGTGGTTTAATTAATTATTTTATTTATTTACATACATAAACGTTGGTGCAAGGAGGCATCAAATATATATGCGACACACATTTTGTTTAATTACGGCTCCTTATGGTTCAGTGGGATATCACGAACTTAAGATATTAACGCTGACTTATCATGCAAAATACCTCTTTAAATCGTGTTACGCAAGTTGAATTGGTTTCACTTCCTACCCAGTAATCCTATTATAAGCAAACTAGACAATTCGCTAATATTCGAAGCCTACTCAAGACCCTATGATACCTTAAAAAAGTAATAATACAAAAAAATGAAAAGGGCTCCAATAGCTTCGATAAAAAAAGGAAGATAGTTAATTGTATATCACAATACTGTTTTTCGCACTATATTTTATGACCACACATAATCCCATACTCTCAGCTCCTTTCCGGATCGCCTCCATTCGTCAGCTGTATGTCCACTCATACCTTATTTACACTTATTCTCTTTAACCTATTAAAATTTCCTTGCTTAACAAATACCTTAATTAAAGAGAACTAGACTGAGTAATCATACTTTAAACATTCCTCCATGAATATTGGCTACTCTGCCTCTCGTCCTTTCTTTTACTTGCTCCCTTTTTCAGCCCCCTTGAGATATGGAACGGGTGGCTTCATCCTGCACCATCCTTAAACCCTTAGATATTCCAAATGGACATAAGGTTGCGGTTTCTAGAAGCTCCCACCTTCAATGGACCTATCCTTGACCATCAGTTGCACATTCGCAACGCAACTTTCATTAGGCGCGCCAACTGTGATACTGACTAAAACCATCGACATTCATATCTTTTAAATTATCAACCCAGCTGAGTAATTTACTACAGTGGATATTGTATCATTTGTATCAATTTGATATTGCCTGTAAACTGGCATGCCTCATGTAACAAACTGTTGTTTGAGAACAGATTATTATTATTATTATTTGATTTACGTGACGGATGAAATACTGCCAAAGTGCTTAGACCAAACCACGTGGTTTTCTTAGGAGACCACTTCCTGAGCCCTTGAACTGACAGTCTAATTCACAAGGCAGAGAAACGATGTCTGGAAATGTGATCTGATGATAGCCAGTGACCAACTATAGGTTCATACGCCATTGTTTCCTTATGGATCCTGGAGCCCATGTTCACCACTGGTTTGTAACCAGTGTTTTGCAGCGTCCGGATGTGGACCCTCCATTTCCATCAACCCCGTTAAAGTGTCGGATATTCGCTTTTCGTCCTCTCAATTTCGTAAACAACACCCCGCCGAGAGAAGGCAGTGAGTATGACTTCCCTGTCAGTCGCTGTATACGTGCGGCAATGTAAGAGCACTTCGAGGGAGAAATAGAGCTAAATTCACCCTCGGTCATAACGGGGCATTTGAGGGCCGTTCAAGACGTTTGGTCTGGCTTCGGTTGACACATCGTTGTTGATGACTGCATGAAAAACACCCTCATAATGACTGAATATGAGGTCTAGCAAGGACGATAAGGAGTCTGGGTTGTACCTAGTTGCTTCTTTCACATGTGTTGACTGCGTCAACGATTTTTTGTTCGAAAAGATTTTCTGACAACTCACTCCTATGATTTTTCTGTCCACCGTAAGTCTCCTGAGAATGAACATTGATCGCTTAATAGCCAAGAGTCTAGCAGAACTTCACTCACTCTACGGTTTGAGCCGTGGTAAACCGAGTAGATCGGCAGCCATGTCCTTTGCATTTCGACCGAGAGCTAATCACTTCGCTCATCCCACATTCGTGGGATACGTTAATGAAAACGTTAGGGGGATGGTATTTCTAATGAATTCAGCTACTCGCCCTCATTGATGCTTCTACATTCTGTCGACTCTAACCAACGTGAAACTTTCCTACTTCGTCAAGTCTCTGTGGTAGAGAGTGCATTCGGCTTGATAGGGTCGATATGTACATGTAGAATTATGATCTACTACGATATTAGTACTGCTCTAATAATAGACCTAATCCTAAATTTGTAGATTCGTCATGATATAACTGCCTAATCTTTAAGATCTTACGTGGAAGTCACACCATCGACTACGCCAACTCACTGTATCGTATCAATTACCAATACATGATGAAGAACCAGCTTAGGTTAGAGAAGGAACAATATATTTAATATGAATAGAGACCACGCCTGCATGGCCGAGCCATGCCACTCGATCAACTCCAGTCCATTCAATTCATTCTCCGCGCCTTCTCCATTTTTAGGTATTTCTCCGCGTTAAATATTGAATATCTATTTTCTGAGTAGTCTCGTGTTCACAGCTTTGTGGATTGTGTGGCTATTGTCCAATGCCACTACACTACTCTCCCACCAGAATCAACGTGATGTTGGTTCGATACCAAATTGGATGGGATCGTCGTGCGCCGAAGGTTACCAAGACTAGGAAGAATCCCCCGGGTAATGATAAGCTGAAAGATAAATCAAAAAGAAGGCGGCAGCATCTGGTCGGGAAATACATGTAATAATTTTTTTTAAAAAAAAAATCTGCCTTCATGCTTAACACACTTAAAATGACAATTTGGGTGAAGATTATTTGAGCTATAAAAAAAATGGGATTACAGTAATAATAATAAAACAATGCGTGTTAATAGCCGTTGGTTAATAACTTGACGTATAGGTAGTAAGTATTTTGTGTTTAGAAATATTAAAGTAATGAATATTGTAGAAATTTTGATATTGGTATTAGTTTTGGTTTAAATTATGAAATCAAATAACGATTATGCCGGTAAGTTGTCCATAAGAGTTGAATTCCAATTGCATCTGTATTAGTAGGCTAACTGAAGGAACAAAAGTATACCGTGGCGAAGAATTCCAACTAGTGTTCCAGTTAGTTTGATACGGTTTATTTAGTTACGGGGAGATTTTCTCAACCTCATTTTTACTTGACCGTGATAGAATTTAGTAATACTACTAATACACATGAATGGTTATCAAAATAAAATTTAAATACGTGAGTGATAATTATATGAATTTTGGACAGATAGCTAGGAACAAATCGCTAAACATGAGTGTATTCGTAAGAGACATGCTCTGGACTCAATGTTCTGATCTGCAATAGACTATTTATTTATATTTATACTTGCCGGCTGATTGGGCATACAAGTTAGTTGCAAGTATGCAGTTTATCATAAGGCGGAACACGATTTAATTGAGATATAGTGGTTACAAGTTATTAAAATCACTTAGACCTGTGTCATATTACGAAGTGATGTGGTGCTGCAAAATGTATTTAGCTAAATAAGTTTTTACAAGATGATTAATAGTGAGTGATGCTCATGTGATTATCAGGGAGAACATAAGTTGTAACCAGGGGGAGTACACTCCCAACTCATGTCTATGATAATGGCTTGAACCTTAGTCAGTGTTGGGGTAAATTCGACATTGATGTTTTCAGTTTGCAGGAGATTTGCTCGACTGCTTATACTGATTATTTGCATGCATGATTGTGTCGTTAAACCATCAATTAGACTGACAAGGTTTTGAGATATTTACTGAACGAGCAACTGATAGAGAAACATACTGTAATCATCTGTGATGGATGAAGATACCAAGAAAACAACACCATTTAATGGTAATTATAAGTCAATTTGTTGACCGATTTCGTTACTAGTTTCATTAATTTTATCAGTCATATTACGTGATTGTCAAGTTATGACAATGCTTTATGACGATATCCTGAAACTATTATGTTTAACTACTTATAGTGTTGATTAAGGATTAGTCAGTGGAAAAATAGGTATTGTTGCTTTAGGTGATTCAAAATCATCAGAAATTTATAACGTTAAAGAATCCGAGACGCCTAATTTAATTATAAATTTCAATTCAGAAATATTCGTTTAGTGTTCATTCTAGTAGGCTACTGAGTTTTGATTTTAAACGTTTGTTTAGCCAACAGCTACCTGGGGATTTAGTTATTTTACTAGTGCAGTTGATAGTACCTAAATTTTTAATCTTATTATCTAAACTATGTTCGCATTTTAGGCTGCTAATGTGATAAACCAAGCAATAAACCCAAATACGATTAGCAACAACGACTATGATGGGTTTATTAATAATGTTAAAGGCGATCCAGATGATTTCTAAATTTAGAAGAAATGGAGATATAGTGTAACGTATGTATGGGCCAGGTTAACATGCAGGTTGTTGACGTATATGACAATTTAAAAATAATGAACATGACCAGATAAATAATTTTAAAGTTAAGACTGCTTGTGAAACTTCAGGCAGGAATATGATGCGTTATAAACCTTCCATAAGAAGTTACTGCATTTAGCTTAGTGACACTTACAAATATATGGCAAAAGGAACCGGAAAACATATACATGTTAAGTAAAAAAAATCATTAAGTAAAATAGTTGAACTCGCCTGGGTTATTTTTGAAAATTAGATTATTCAGTGGACGACATATATAACGCCATTCGTGATTAGTAATGATCCAAAAGTATCCAGAATAAAACATGCAGTATGGCAAATAATTCTATGGTGCTTGATGCTGTTGACGTTTTTGCCACTCGCTCGGATCAGAACAACCGAATGAATCCAGATAACTGTGTGTGCCATTGAATGAGTAATCTAAAATGAACTTATGATTGCAGAAAACTTATAGCTGGAACTCACCGTATGTTTCTGGAGAAGTGTCATCCTTGTTGTTTGGCAATGGAACTCGAGAATATGAAATTAGGCAGGCAGTGGTCGGAAGAAAAGATAATACAGGATAGTGTATAGTTTAAAACAGGATGAGGTAATAAGATAAGGAACACTGAATATTAGATCCAGATAACTATTTAGTCCTTGATCGCATTGTTAGTCAATGTATATTTACGCTATTTACAGGTCATATTTGCTAGAGCTTGATGTTTAAACAAGACTATGTTGCTGAAGCATGTAAATGCTATTACAGCTTGTTAACAAATCATCAAAGCTAATTAGTTAATATAGACGACCAGTTTTTATTATCGATTGAGCTAGTTTGTCATGAGGACTAATCAATATAACATTACGATAATGCATGTGAGCATTAATCAGAGGACTATTGGAATACAGGGTTAACATAAATATAAAATCGATCGAGAAAGTTGAAGTGGAAATAAGGATTAATAATAATAGGTTGCGATTTTCTAGTCGGGCTTACCAATGTAGAATTATGATCTACTACGATATTAGTACTGCTCTAATAATAGACCTAATCCTAAATTTGTAGATTCGTCATGATATAACTGCCTAATCTTTAAGATCTTACGTGGAAGTCACACCATCGACTACGCCAACTCACTGTATCGTATCAATTACCAATACATGATGAAGAACCAGCTTAGGTTAGAGAAGGAACAATATATTTAATATGAATAGAGACCACGCCTGCATGGCCGAGCCATGCCACTCGATCAACTCCAGTCCATTCAATTCATTCTCCGCGCCTTCTCCATTTTTAGGTATTTCTCCGCGTTAAATATTGAATATCTATTTTCTGAGTAGTCTCGTGTTCACAGCTTTGTGGATTGTGTGGCTATTGTCCAATGCCACTACATACACACAGCTTCGATCACTTGTTGAGAAAACTTCGAGCACTTGTGTAACAGATGTGAAGACCATTTGAATGGCTTCATGATGCACTCAAAGTGGATTTGGCATCATCCTCTGTCGAAGTCTTATCACCCGAAAATCTAAAACTTTAAGGTCCTTCTCGACAACATCTGGCCTTAAGTATAATTCTTTTTCAGCCAACCGTCTTTTTAAACAGTCCGCTAGCAGCAAGTATTTGTAGACAAAAGCCCCTCGCCTCATTAGTTTATGTCTATTCTGTAGTTCTAGGTCTCTTTCACTGAGAGATTTAAATACTACCTTTAACAGCCTGGTTTGATTCTGTTTCAAGACCATTTAGCTACCTAGTCTATAAACCTTTAACAAGGTGACTCCAGATAAATCCTCGAGTATTAGCCGGTTTATTAGCTGTTTTATCAACTCGATGTCATGCTCAAAAGTTCTGAGTTCTGAGTTTACCCATCTTGACTTAATGAAAGACAATTGACAAGTCACTATGATCAGTTTTCAATTTCTCAGCTGCTGTTTGGAGAACTGGCTTTTTTATTGACGTTAGGTTGTTTCTTATTCTCGATTTGTACCAATTCATCCATATTCATTGGATTTGCAGTCATAGTTGCATTACACACGCTGTGGGATCCTGGATGATTGCCGATGTCTTGAATAGTTAGGTTAATGTTCCCTTGCTAGAAATGGATCTAGTCTTGGGATGAGGTCTTCTAGGCGTTTCCTGCCTGCTGCCATTAGAAGGAATGGGGACAGAAAAAACCTTGTTTCTTGAGCTTCTATTTCTAACAGATCTCTCTGAATAGGACCTTTCCTGCTTTGGTTTCAAACGTTGCATGTCGGAAAAAGGGTAGCGTATAGGACACTTACTAAAGCAGGTTATTTAAGTCAAATAAAAACAGAAGGGTTTATAACACATAGATCTGAAGGACTCCACCAGTTCTCATCGTAGTCAGAGAAAATGAAGGAGTTACAATAGGCACCATGTAGTTTTGACCATCGTTCTACATCCGACCTTCGCTAATTTTCATTGATTATTCAACGTCCAGTGAATACCTTGATTCGCCCGTTCTTGCATTAACAGATTACATAGTTAAGAGCTAGTGTTCTTATATTATCAATGAACGTGTGTGTGCTCAATTATGTGTGATATTCCGCCATGCATACACTCAGTATAGCAACCTTTTCTTGTTTTCCTTTTTAAGTAATTCCTTTTCTACTCCTCTTTGTATTCACACAATACATTAATCGATTTTGTCATGTGTGCATTTATCATACGATTATGTTGTCTACGAAATCTAAAGTTAGCTAACTTCGTGATGCCGTTGGGCTAAAATTACCGTTGGTATCGAAAGAATTTCCACTCGTTTGGTAACTTTAGGGTTCACGAATTTGGACTCCTTTGATCGTGAGAGCTTGCCAGATATTGCCTTAGCTTTTGCGAACAGTAGACAAAAATGGATGTTGCCCTGATTTTAACCGACATTCTCAGTGTAGCGTCGCAGAACTTTTCCGAAACAGGAAATGTATCCCCGTTTCTATGATTCAGTTTCAGGTTCATAACAACGACGCTTCGGTCAGTTCCTTAGAATTCAACTAATTTGCATCTACAGCCCTTGTCGATATAGTTTGTGGATGAGAACTGGAGTGATTTGAGCTACTGATTGTCTGCGGCAATACCATAATTGTTTGTAGGGTCGCTTAGGCCTGACGAATAAGGATCTCTATGCCTTGATTGCAGAAAAGTGGCAGTAACACTGGACAGGATAGTCAAATGACAGACAAACCTGAAGATTAGCCTTATCTAGTAATTTTGCCTATCTTGACTAAGTTTGTTTTTGAGTTGACCTCTAGTTTGTTCAACTCATGTAGAATTGAATTTTTCCAGTCTCAGCATTTGCGAAATATGTTTCCTTGTGGCTTTTGGTTGTCTATAACTTTCAGGGACTATTTACGGGAAAGAGTGATTTGTAGAGTAATAAATTTAACTAAGCATTGAAACCAAACTTAAGACAGTCCGCCTAGTCCACCTGCTGTAGATTACTCATGGAAGCTAACGAGATCAACCTTCCGGTATTTCGGTGCTTATTATCTGTAACACAGCTTTGCTAGGCCTAGCAAATAAAACTGAAGCTTAATACGACGTGACTGCTCCCCCCATTAAAGTGAGTTTTGAAAAGTTGTCTAATGTAAGTATATCGTTAGTAAAAATTAACTTTGAGCGTGACGATGTATGGATGACTCTCCACCTAGCTGCGTACCTTCTATTTTCGAAGAATCCTGGCAATTCAATGAAGTAAAGGAACTACTCTGCTCAATCACCTATATTTTATGTATTCATTAAAGTTGAATTTAGGGGGTTTGAGGGGTTTTATGATTAACAAATTTACGAGTCAAAGACAAACAGAGAGAGTCAATCCCTCTAATATCTGATCGTTATACCCACTGGCGTCACTAGTCCTTCTGAAGACAAGGTCAGCAAGACATATTGATGTGACAAACAATCCCATCGAGCATCATTCAGGTTAATTAAGATCAGCAGATTCTCGAATTTATGATAACCACCGAACTAAGTAGGGGGGAACGTTAGGGCGAACCTTATCTCTCTTTTCAGTTTTCTTGTCGCCACGAAACAACACAGTATCGAGTACTGTCAGCTCTTGGTTTGTAATTTGATGAAATTTAGTTTCGGTTATCCCTATCGAGGGAGAATTAGTTACATCACTTAGTTGGCGTAGCTGATCCACTTCGTCCCACAAAACACAGCATTCTTATGTATGTAATTGATTCCAACTATCATTAAGAATTCAATAATTTGTATTACTGTATACCACGATAACGTTTTGCTGCCTTTCTATGTTTCCCAATCCGCAGGTTCATTTATTTCAAGCTTATCATGCTGCATTTATACCTTATCTTCAGATTATTCTTCTTTCGACTCGTAGTAGCAGTGGTATATTATCCTTGAGTAAGGTGGACATGTTTTGCAGATTTTCAAGGATGTCAACGAGGGGTAGTGAAATGCAGTGATGTGAGAGGTAAGCACACAATACACGTGTGGAAAGGTATTTGAATATCGCGCCTGTATAGTAACCAGTGAAAATCTTAGCATCTGGTTATAAGCAAATTGGGAAAAGCATAAGAAATAGTATGCATTAAAGGAGTTAATATGACATTAATAAAATAACACGTTCGTGTAGTTAGTTAAGAACAGGGAGAAAATTACTTTTCTCTAAGCAATGACCTTTGACAAAGGATTTCCAGCAGACTCTGTTCTTAACTATCCTTTTCCGTGGTTGCTAAGTGCCATTGATTCTTTGAATGTGTACCTCAAAATACCGGCCCATTAGGCCTCAAAGTTGCAGGGTTTCACAACCCAATCAACAACCAGGGGAGTTTTGCTTGACACCGCTTCTCACTCGTAATGGAATAGTGTGAAGAAAAAGTGGTAAACTGAATGTTTCGTGAAAGCAATAAACGCTTAATATACTAAGAAATTATCTGTTATGCAGACAAGACGAAAGAACGGCGAATGAGTATAAGCATGTTATGACGCTTTCACAGTTCGTTGATTAAAAATCCCTGTAATAATAAGTTGTTTAACTGAGTGTCTGTAGAGATGTGATGGACGTTAGGTAGAGACTTGAAGCTGATGGACGATGGTTGGTAATAGCTGACTAAAATCTCATTCAATGGTTCCATTCCTGGAAGAATTCTCAGAAGACGTTATCAATAGATATAGTGGGAGATCGTAAAATTTAGTATCCTATTTTTCAATTAAAAACGCTTCCCTTTGAGTATATTGGACGCCGAATACACAGTATCACCTGCTTATCGTATAACTACTTATGCTTTATTTTTATTACAATACACGTGTTGTCATGCTTGAAGTGATGCATAAAAGCTTCAGAGATTACAAAATTGCAATTTCAATGATCTGTTTTGGCTTTGAATAAATATGCTAACATCCAGTCGTGGCTAGAGAATCTAGATTCAAAATCGAGAACGTAATGCAATATAGGTGATTTCTACCAATCATCAGAACTAGAACAAGCGATCCTAATGCAAAATTACTTGTTAATAACAAGTTTTAACGACTGATGCAAAAAGCAGTACTTCGTAACAATATCAATTACAGTTGTTCAAATATCAGTTGTAACAAAAAATGTCATTCATATTTTAGCTGGCTATTCTCACTAGATCGTAGTTTTATCCGAGAATTGTAAGAACGCAAAACACGATTATATCTACAAACGGAACCATGAATAAAGAGATTTTGAAGTGATACAATAAGAAGCCATTAAGACCTTGTAGCTCACCAGCCTTACCATCTATGAAATACAGTCAGTTGACCCTTAGTATGAAAAAGGATTTATGACATGCTATTCATTCCATATAGTTGATATTAGGTGGTCCATCTGTAAATATAACATATCACATGTAACTTTTGAGATGTCCATCATGATAAGTCTTGTTAATTTGAACGCTTTATTCGGTTCCTAAGCTATTCTGGTAATCCGCAAGCTAAAACTACGCAGCGACCTGAACTTGAGAGAAAAGGAGAAAAATAAGCGAAAAATACTTCACTCCAAAGGTTCATTTTTGTACAGAAAAACACGGGTATTTATAGATGTTAACATTTGTTAAACCAACATATTTTGGACAATCCGCTAAAAGACACGTTTTGCTACTGACCAATAGTAGCACGCCACGTTGATATTCTAGAAACTCCATCATGCTCTGATTGGCTAGGACTCTCCGACTCCTTTAGGGACTCTGAAGATTCCGTTGCAGTTTTCGGAAAGTCGACTCAACACATCATGCAACAGATTCAGGGTGTAAATATCAGAACTACGTGGTCAATAGCTAACGGAAGACATGAAAAAGTGAAGTTTATTTAAATTCCTTTGTTGAAACTTTATCCGACTTTGCTATTTGAAAAGAACTTTATCGAACGAACTGGTGCCTTTCTTCCTTTATTTGCTGATATGATTCCAAGCATTTAGGAAGTTCTAAAAATACTAAAAGAGCTTTTCAACTCAACCGATAATACAGTTGAAGAGTATTTGAATAACATTATAGCAGAAGTAAAGCCATAAAAAGTGTAGAGGAAATTCTTGAAGCAAACTCTTGTTCACTTCCCTAAAATACAAAGTAAACTTTTGTAGAAATAAGTCGGAGATTCTGAATTTGATGTTGGCTGACAGTTATTTTTGAGTTTGATGTGTTCTTTAATTGCATCACCAGGCAAATGTTAACTTGCAAACTTGAAGGGAAATGGAAAAGAGGAAGACTAGGTGAAGCATTGCATCGGTAATTAAAAGCCTATATCTGAAGAATGGAAGGGATAACCCAGGACAGAGTTAGTTGGAGAATACTGGTGTGCAGCCTATACTTCTCCACGAAGGGTAACAAGTAACATAATGAGTATGAAGTTAATCATAAAAATGCAATATCTAAAATGTTTCAACCCATTTAATGAGTGCTTTGTGTAAAACTATGATTTTTACCGGATATTTTTATTTCATTTATCAAAAGCTTTTCATATACGCTTTCTATAAAAAAGACAATAGAGAATACCCTAAATTACAGAACTGAAGAATATACTTAAAATGAAATCCTCAGTTTAAAATTATCCCTTAACATGTAGCCTTCATTCATTAAATTAATGGAAAGATATCTGAATTTGCATGATATCGCATGTATATATAATGAACATGGGAAAATTATATGATCTATAAACTGATTCCTAGGCAGGAACCTACTAACAATCATTTTCTCAATTCTGATTATCTCACTCATCCACTAGACTTTTACTAATACTTCAAACATATTATGTAGAACTATTTTACTCCGTTCACATAGCAGGAAAGATTTTTATTAAAGCACTGTAGTAAATGATTCACCAAATATAATGTGCCCCCAAATGCTCTAGTATATTCGACGGTGAATTGAGCTCTCTCTCCCTCTTGAAATGGTCTCACATATACAGCTACTGACTGGGAAGTCCTACTCAATGCCTTCTCTCCGCGTGGGTGTTCTTTACAAAATTGAGGGAACGAAAGACGAATGTCCGGCGCTTAAACTGAGTTGATGGATACGGAGAAGCCATCTAGGCGAGTCAGAAACTCTCATCCCAAACCAATGGTGCATATGGGGCCCAGGATTCTGAGGGAACAAAGGCGTATGAACCAATTACTGGTCACCAGCTACCATTAGACTTTATATCCTTACGTTGGTTCACTGTCTTAAGGATTAGACCTCTAGGTCGAAGGCTTCGGGTGTGGCCCCCTAAGAAAACCATATGATTCGGTCTGGGCGCCTTGACAGTATCACAGACACATAAAATGACAATAATTACTGGAAATACTGGTCTTGCTCCAATTAAAATTCAGACAACTTACATCCACTTGATAGGATTCATTTTTGTTTTTTTATATACTACGTAACTAATCTCTCGTTGGTGTCGCACTAAGCACTAGAGCTGAGGCAGCACTAACTGATTGGATCCCCATTAACAGTCGGTTATGTGCTGTTGGATTAGAAAGTTCCATCAAAATAAGAAATCGGTGTGAGAAACGATGGCTTTTCGTCATCTCCGCCTATGACCCGACAAGATTGCAGCCCAGATGCAATCAAGAATGAATTTTACCACCAGTCAACTGTTCTTCAGAAAGTGCGTTAGACAGATATTGTAGTGCTAGCCGGAAACTCGAATGCTCAGGTCGGGCATAAAAGAGAGTCGTTTAGGTGACCGATAGGGAGTTGTTGGTCGCAGGTTGGATAATTGGGACCGTCTACTGCAACTGTGCGCAAACAACCTGTTTCTCACTAGCAGTCATCGCCAATGTGTCATCTGGCGCCTTCCCTCTGCATCTCAGGTCTGGACTCAGATTGATCACATAGCGATTAGCTACCACTGGCGTGGTTGTGTACAGGACTGCCGCTCTTTTCAGATTACCTATCTGGACTCTAATCATGCCCTTGTTTGCGCTGATCTCATCTTACTTTTCAGTGGCCAAATAATTCATGGTCCTAAACGGGTCGATGTCAGTAAATTGGTTGCAGCTTCTATTGCAACTAAATATCAAACCGAGCTAGGTTCAGCGCTAGCTACCATTCCACCGAAAAGTATAGATGAGCGTTGGTTGCAACTTCATGACGCCATAAAAATGGCGAGTAAAGCCGCTTGCGGCTTCGCGAAACATCCCGCTTAAAAGCACTAGGTTTCTACAAGCTCCTTACAAATCATTGATACCAGTCGGTCTACTCCAAGTGACTATGAGTTTGACCACAAACGACGACTGTTACGTAATGAAATTGGGCAAGGCTTGCACAAGGACAGAGAAGCCTGGTGGTTAGAGAGTGCCAATAAGTTGGAAGCAGCAGCTGTATCTAGTAACTACCAAAAGCTCTTGCAACTCGCCCGAGTCACTGGCAGAAGTCTGATGTGGTTGTGAGTGATGAAATCAATTCACATATAGTGAAGGCCAGAGAGGCTGATGCCGATTTGGACCATCTTTGTGATGTTAGTGTGCCTGTAAAGGTCGGACCTAAAAAGTGTCGGTGAGATCACGTGTGCTCTATGCTTGTGAAAACGGGCCTCTCCGAGTTGAGCATGTTAGACGACTCTCTGTGTTTGATCTCTATTGCCTCCGGAGGATTGATGACATCCAGTGGCAACACCATGTTAGTAATTTGGAGGTTCAGTATTATGTGTTCAGACACGACGATAATAATTTACCATCTTGAAACATCAACTTCGATGACTTAGACATGTTCTATGAATGTTGTGTCAGAGAATTCAACATAGTGTATTATTTGCCGACTCTGGGACTGGTAAAAAAATAATCGGAAAGGTGATCAATTTATGACATAGGGTCGTGGTATATAAGAAAGTTGTACAGAACTAACTTCTATCGGTTCTTCACAACTTCCTGATTGGGGTCTTAGCGATGTTGCCCAACACAATAGCTAGAGACGTCATTGGAAATAGATCAGAATGAAAGAAAATGGTGATTCCACCGAAAATTTATTTCTCTTTCTTCATTAAAAGCGGATGAAACTTCTTTAACTGGAAGAATTCTTCCTGGTTATACCTTTGCTTATTGAACTTTTTCGCCAATTATTATTATTATTTCACTAACATACATTAATTTCTGTTCGTTGTTGTTCCCCCTTTTTTTAAAAAATACTCATCTAACATTCTTTATCTCTTCACAGCCTCATTGTCATTGTGTGTGGGTGTATATCTATTTGGTACCCCTATGCATATTTAATTTCATAATCTAAATATAAATAAACAAACAATTAAAAACAAAGGAAGATAAATTGTACATTAAACAACAGTCAATGTATCCATGTCTCTCCCTCCCTCTCTCTCTCTCTCTCTCTCTCTCTCTATATATATATATATATATATATATATATATATATATATATATATATATATATATATATATATATAAACATCAATGGGAAGATTCAAGTAAAACAATATCAAGTGAATTCAACTTTAACCCATTGCACAAGCAAGTGGCTATCAGGACTCAGTAGCTAAGTGGATAACGCGATGGCGTTTGAAGCGAACGGTACTGAGTTCGAGTCCCGGAGTGAACATCAACTCTGAGATGCAGGTACATCCAGCTGATGAGTCCCAAACAGGACGAAATGCACGTCAAACTGGATTCCACTGCTAGCCACTATCCATCCTTGCCAATGATAATGCTTGTAAATTAAGGCAATATCGAGGCATACGCATAGTATGCACATATGCCAATAAGAGACTGATCAATTTCAGAGAGAGAGAGAGTATGTAGGTATGTGTGTATATGTGTACACAAGTAAACAAACCATACATAACATAATGAATATAATAACAAAGTGTTATATCAATGTTTTATTACTAATTCTACATTGAGATTAATTTCAATGAAATTAGATTCATATCAATATACATATCTGTTTATCTTTATATTACATTAAACATGATCTGTAGTAATCATCATAATAATAATAATAATAATAATAATAATAATATGATTATGTAAGGGTATAATTGTTTTCCTTTTCTTTCTCTCTTTCTCTTCTTTTCTTTTTTTATCACAACAACTGAATGAAACAAGCAACTGATGTATAACAACAGTCGAAGCAGCAACAGCAGCAACAGCAACAACGAACAAACAGTATACAGTAAAGGACAATAAAAATGTAATTCAAATGATAATATAACTATTGCATAATATGACAATTCATATACAGTTGTGTATCTGAGTATAAATATGTATATATATATAGAGGGAGGGGGGTACATTGCCGTGTGTACGTGTGTGTGTGTGCGCGTGTGACAATTCACATAAAAACAATGACATAATAATAATAATAACAATCTCACAGTAAACAAAATGAATCTTACACAAATACAATTTCTGTACAATAATATTTTATATGTGTGTAGTATAAGTGATAATAATCATGAGAAGCTAATTCATACTCTAAGCATCATATCACTATTATCATTAGTAGTAGTAGTAGTAGTAGCATTAGTGTTAGTATTATGAGTAGTATGAGTAGTATTAGTAGTAGTATGAGAAGTATTAGTATTCATCTCATCATTATTATTATTTGTATTATTTAAATGAAGTTCCGGAAATAATTCTAAAAGGAATTGATCTAATAGAATATAAGTTAATTGTTTATTCCATTTAGAATATTGAAAACAATCAAATATTCGATTTAATTGATCATGTATAATTTCTAAATTAGTGAAATATGAAAGACCCGTTATATCTAAAATAATAATGAAAGAATAGAAATATAGATAGAGAAGAATTAAACTAATCACATATAATAATAGGGGTTGTTTATTTGAACATTGAATAAAATAGTACAACAGAAATCATTTGATGATTTGTGTGAGGGATGGAATGCTGCTCGGGTGCCCAACAGAGGATTCGCTTAAGGGGGGGGGTCGAACTCCGAGTTTTCCACCTAGAGGTTTGATCCACAAGGCAGTGGAGCAACGTTAAGAGATGCAGTCCCATGGTAACCATTGACCAATATCAGGCTCATACGCCATTTGTCTCCTTAGGATCCTGGAACCCATGTGCACAATAGGTTTGGAATCAGGGTTTCCCAGCCCCTAGGCTGATCCACTACATCCATCAACCTGGTTTATGCGCGGGACATCTGCTTCATGTCCTCTCAACAGTGAGTACGACTTACCTAACAGCGGCTGTATATATGTGGCCATGTTAGAGTATTTCGAGAGGAAGAGCGGGCTGTCTGCCGAGACAGGGCGTTTGGGGGCAATAATAGCAGTTATAATGGAGGGGGTTGCGAGAATTGCTGAATTTTCTAATTTTACATTACAAACCGAATTTACTTACAGGAACAGTGAGAACCAGGAACAACTAGACAGTTATACAGCTGTAGTATGGAGTTCATCAGTAGTGTGTACGTACTACTCAATGACGGACTGAACCTAGTAGCTATTAGGCTTCACAAGGAGCGATTAATCATAGAGTATATTGAGCTAGGATCCAACGGTTTACATTTCTAACTTCACTTAACTCCTAAACCTAGGAAAATAAGCTATTAAATAGTCCCTGTTATTTACTGATCCGCTAAATGAATTTACTTCTGGAATACTTACAAAAAGATTTTTAATGATTTCAATGATTTAAATTTATGATGATAAAAATTAGTCTATGACTAAACTAGTAGTGTTGTGAACGCTGCTCACAACATTGTTTGTAAGTAGTGTGTATAGGGACGCGGCGTCCAAGTTGCTACAATTGTCAGGAGTGATAAGTTTCAGTGCACCAAAAGCACGAGCTGGCCACCAGATGAAGAGACAGTTCAGATGAAAGAACGCACCAAAACAAGCAAATGGAAGACAGAAGGCTATGAATAATGTATTATATAGATACTTTGTAACTTCTCACAACGAATGAATTCCTTTTGCCTATCCTGGCGTTTTACAATAGGATTTTGAAAGGATATTTAGATGTTGAATGATGGTAAACCAGTTGATGAGATTGTGAATCTACATCGATTGAGATGGTTGGGCCACGTGTTACATATGCCTCAACACTGATTACCATGACGCGCAATTCTCACTAGTGTAGGGGATTTCTGAAAAAAGTTAGGAGCAGCCAAACCAAAACGTGGCATCAGTCCACAAAGTCACTAACTTCTAGTCTGAGCCATGTTGGCATATACAGACTACTTGGTTTGGGTCCGCATGACTATCGTAACCAATAGTTAGAGACTATGGGTGACATGGCTCAGAATCGATCGTGGGTGTATACACGCTCTGTCTTCCATTAAACTATAAGATTAAAATCGCTTCATATCTTTCTTTCTACGAGCTAATTCTTTCTTCCTGTAATATATCTTTATATGAAATCTTTTATAAATTACCACCACTGAATTAACTACTTCTAGGTTACGGGTACATTCGATAATTGTTTCAACAAATAGATTAGAAAGGCATCATATTACACTAAGTTGAGAAATGTCATAGAATTTTAATAGTTAGTCGGTTATTTAGTTTTAACCAACGGTAAAACATAGGAAGGATAAGTGATATAGCATGTTATATGAGTATAACGAGAATATCACAATAGGAAACGATCAAATCGAAACAACAATAATAGCGGTATGTATAACTAAGAGATAGATAAAAAAAAAAGTGATTGTACTTAAACATACGAACGATTTCAATTGATGTGTATTGATAATCTATAGAGTTGAATAGCTTATGGGTTACGAATTAAAGAGAATACGACTTCTGGTAGATACATGTTCCCATACAACAAGAAACATCATTTATCTTAAGGTTGTAAATAATGACACCTTGATAATAAGTGTGAAAAAAGCATGAGAACTACATAGGGTCCATATATATCCTAGTCAAACATTTTCAACTATTTAGCATTAAATTAAAATATACAAATTTGTTATTCACTAATCTGTTTGATTCTGTTTTAGTAGCGTGCATGATATCAAGATGGAACATTAGGAGGGAGAGAGAGAGAGATAAGTAGTAACTTAAAACACAACACATCGCTAATCTTTAATGTCAGTTGATTCAGTCAGCCACATCTAATAACCCTAAACTGAATCTATACGTCAATTTGAACATCAGAGAATGTTTGATCTAATACAATGTCTTAACTCCGCCTGTAGCTCTTCTAGAGTTACTGTCGGTCCCAAGCCCGGATAAAGGAGGATGGTTGGGCATGGGGTTAGCGACCCCATCCCGTAGAAAACTAACTCGCTAAAAAAAACACTAACCAGAACACAATGTCTTAATAAATCCTTACTTGTGTTGTTATTTCGCGCAACACAGGAATTGTAATGGTTTCTCAATTAAAATGAAAGTAATAAACCACATGGTCATTACAATTTTCTTAACAAAATTACACAAAGAAAAAAACATGCAATACTCAATATAATGTAAATACTTACTTAGAATCGCTTTTTCAATTGCAATACGCGCTTTTTCTTTACGTTTTGACTTATCCATATCGATTCTATGAAGATGTAAAGTATTCATAATGAATTAATTTTATACAACAAGTGGATTGATGATGATGGTGGTTAAGAAAAAATCACCAAAAAACTAGGAATCATTGGCTAGTTGTTTTGTTCGGTAGTGAGCTTTCGAAACCTAATTGGGGATCAAAGCCAGAATCTTCAGGTCTTTCAATGAGCACTTGATCTATAGAGTCGGTATCTAATCATTTACATATTCGACTTTAATCAATTCGAGATATAATTCGTGGGTTACTGTGTTAAATTTGTCATTGGTGGACTCTAATGATCACGGTTTCTCACTAGAACTACGGGAACTAACTTTCGAAATTAGTAACAAGTGAGTAAATTATTATTATAGGCTTAGTGGAATTCTACAGGGTTAACTTCACAGACTGATCTTAGTTAACAATTTCAAAGAACCTTGTTCAGCTATAAATCTACTAAATACTCTTCATAGCTGTAAAAACTCTTTACAGGATACTTTTCGCTATGGTTGCAGTTGTGAAATGTATAATTTAGAGTAAATAAAACAATTTAATAAAGCTGTAATACGTGTTTCTATCAATTTATTTCAATCAATATGTACGTAAAATGTTTTTGTATCAGTGTGTGCGACCCTGTCAGGGGTCGAACCCAGGATCTTTAAACCAAATCTCAAATAAAAATTTCACGAGTTTTAATGAAAAGTCATGATCAGCGGAAACGATTGTCCAAATCATATTAATCGATGAAGATAAACAATCTTATCAACCGATTGACCATCTTTGTCCAATACTATGCGCCTAAATGTCAGTAGTATTAGTGTGAGCTACTTATATCCACATAAGTAGTATATAACGACAGTCAGGAATAAAATGTATCTCAGTAGAAGATCGAGAAGGAAAGAATGGGAACGGAAGGTAATTGTTATGAAAATGCAGAAACAATGAAATTCAAGACAATGGACTGATATTTGCAGAAGAAACAGTCAAGTTTAAGATAAGGGATTGATATTTGGTAAATTTCTGGAGAACAACGAAAGCCATCATGCAGAGGATACAAGTGTTTATTATTTCTTGGTAAGACACTATCAGCAACAACCAACTGTGGGAGAGAACAAACCAGATCCCAGCGGAGGAAGAAATCAGGGAGAGGTGCTAGAAGTGGATAGGACACACATCGAGGAAAGCACCGAACTGCATCACAAGACAAGCCCTCACAAGGAACCCTAAAGGTCAATGGAAAAGAGAAAGACCAAACAACACATTGCACCGACAAATGGGTAAAGACATGAGGAAAATGAACAAAATTGGACAGAACTGGAAAAAAGGCCCAGGACAGAGTAGGTTGGAGAATACTGGTCGGCGACCAATGCTTCATTGGGAGTAACAGGTGTAAGTAAGCTAAGTAAGTTTGCAAATTAAGTATTTACTGTATGTTCACTTCGTATTGTTGTTTACTTGTATCTTATCGTTTTTATTTTAAAACTGAAATTGACCAGTCCCTTGTTAGCATATGTGCATACTGAGTGGATTGCCTCGATATTGCTTGAAGTCACAAGCTTTACGGTATTGATTCTTAGATTTTAAAGAGATATTCTGTAATTTCATATTCAAACACATTCGATTATCCCAACTCGTGTTGTTATTCACTACAGTATTACTCATACTATAGTCTTGAAATATGTGTGCAATGTTGAAACAAACGACGAAACTGTTATATCCCGATGAGAATAATGAATGGTTACTTTTGGAATCCATTTCTGGACCAATACTATGAGTATATTTTTATCGTATAACTGTTAAGTAACTAAGCTGTTCATGTTCGTGTCCCTCCTATTATGAACTTTATTTTGACCTATGAACTATTATTATACCATTTACCATTCTTGACTTATGCCCTGTCTCTTAGTCATTGCCTCCAACATTCACAGACATTTTTGGCTAAATCTTATACAAATGCTGTTTCCTATTTTATGGTACGTTGTGATTTGTCTGGTTGGTATATAAACCCAATATGTTTGAAATACATGATTCATATCTTGGAGGCTGAGATTGGTGTTCTAAGCTTCACAGGCAGGACTAGACAGGAAGCAGGACCGATAAGGACTCTAAACTGCTCGTACAAGTTTTATGCATCATTGGTCCGATCGATAATTCACTGTTCTCTAATTGCCGGCATCATTACATTATACATTAGCAGGGCATTCAGACGACAAGTGATAACAGAAATTATTCAATAAAATGTATGAGATGAGGTAATCCCAGAAAAATTAAGTCAATAGGTTACATTTTATTCAAGTTATATTAACACAAATTAACGAAGATGTTATAAACATACTTACTTTTTAGAAGAATGAAAGAATATACTCGCTACATAATAAAATAGAAAAGGTAAATGAATGAAAAAGAAAATGTAGTTAACATTTAGTCAAATGTAAAATTATCTCTTAATTAAATATAATTGAAGGCTAGAATTCTTTTATATGGATAACTAACTTAATGTGTGATATATATGTGTAGATTCAGCTAGTTGAAAGTAGAGTGATAAGTCAGTGATCAAACTAGTTGACTAGCAACTGTTAGGTAAACATGGTAATGATTAGTGGTAGATATCTAAGTCCTATAGGAAATCAGTCCAATGTCGAGTAGCTAAGTGGTAACGCGCTTTATATTGTGAAAACGGAGAATCCTGACGAACACTATTTGATGTTTAAAAAATTTTTTTGACGAAAGCTTGCCATAAGCAACAACGTAAAACTTCGCATGTACGCACGTACATCAGTTCGAGTTCGCACGTAGGGGCAGTTGGTGGTTGGGCATACGTAACATACGTCCCAGTCCTCTCATTAATTGATTTGCCATCCATACCTGGTACCCGTTTTCTAACAACTGCATTAATTACTCGGTGGTCCCAGGATATATGAGTAATGCTTCAAATACTAGTAACCTATGAATATCCTCTACTCATACTGGCCATGTTTCACTGCCATATAGTAGGATGAAACAAACTGCTGAGCAGTAAACCCGTTCATTGGTTGATAGACGGATATCTCGCCTACGTCATAAATGACGCAAGTTGGCAAAATCTAGTTGAGCCTTCTGTATTCGTGCTGAGATGTCGTCACACACCAGAACACAAGGGCAGATAAGACTTCCAAGGTAAGTGAAGCAGTCGACACACTCAACTAGTTCACTCCCTATCATTAATTCACGTGCCGATACAACCTAATCCTGAAGCAACATTTTGCATTTCGAGGGGAAGAATCGCATCCCGAACATGCTTGCATTGTTGTTTATGGTGGTAAGAAGACTCTGCATTTTATCATCGTGCTCACCAAATAGAACTATGTCATCAGCATACTCTAAGTCAACAAACGAATCTCCCGGTAAAAGTTCAACTCCTGGAACTTAGATGAAGAAAGTGTTATCTCTAAAAGCACGTCAACGACAAAGTTAAACAAGAATGGAGAAAGTGGACAGCCCTGACGAACACCACTTGAGGTAATCAATTCTGATGACAGTTCGCCATAAGCTATCACTCGACCGGTTGTGTTCGTGTAGAGAGCCTTTACAAAGTTAATGTACTTTTTTGGTACTCCTTTCAGTGACAAACACTGCCATAGAACCTCACGATCAACAGAGTCATCACGATAGGTAAGGCCGACCACCACGTCAAGGTAGCAGCTACGGTCGGGGTCAGAGAAAATAGATAAATATAGCAAGATAAACTACCCAGGATAATTACGTCAAAACCACGAACCGATCTAAGCGAAAACAACTATTAAAAGCTTTGAAGCACTGAAATACTATTTCATCCCAGTATGGAACTCCTCAGCAGTTCACATCTACAACTCTGTATCTGGGAATCAAACTCACGGCCTTCGGTCTTACGTGTGAATTTTTAGCTTTTAAACTACTGAGCTGACAACCAATGGTGTACAAGTTTAACTTCAATCAATCAAAGATAAGATAAGCTGAATTCACGTACAAAATATTGAGAGCAATTTTGTTTATTTGGAATCTTTAATATAATATTGGATAAACCAACTTGGCTAGTTAATAGGCGACCTTTAATATTAAAGTGGTCTAACATCAGTTGATTCATGATCTCAATCAAAAACTTAATAGTCTCTACAGCCCCATACTGATAATTACCATTTGCTCACTAGTGACTATCTTCATGAGAGAATTCTTCGACTTCTAAAGAGAAGCTGTGACCAGTGGAGCTAATCCATGTCAAGTAAAGACATATATCTACCTCAATACAATGGAAGATAGTCGCGTAATTTCGTAGATTGGTTGAGGTTAGACATTAACACTGTTGGATATCGACTCAGTAGTCTAGAAGCTAAGTGTTTGCGCGCGAGTCTAAAGATTGTGAGTTCAACTCCCGCATGTGCGATCGTAGATGCTTACTACTGATAAGTCCCATACTGAGACGAAGCGGTTGTTCAATGCTTACAGGTTTACCATGATAGTCTAACATCAATCAATTCATGATAATAATTACATGGATTGATTAAAGTTAGACATGAACACTAATCAATACGAGCTGATCGGTCACACATGAGATTGATATAAATCTTGACCATAGTTACATAACAAAGAGAACAAAAGAAAAACACCACCGCCAGCAACAACAACAACAACAAAAAGAAAAAAGAAAAAAAGACGGGACGTAATTCAACTTACTTTTAATATTATTTAATAGATGTGCAAAATTCTCATCAGAAAATATTTCATAAATAGATTGTATAAAATAATTCATTAACCAATAATTAATTGATGATTTAAAATAAATAAATAAAATTATAATTAATTTATAAATTAAATAATAGAAATAGAATTGACATTGTTTTATAATAAATAAATAGAATTCATAAATAGCATCATAAATATCTTTGAAATTAATAGATATTATTGGTATATAATGTGATTGAATAGGATCTAGTCTAGTTTCCGATGATGATGAGGATGACGACGACGACTGATGACTTCTTGAAGGAATATGATTCATATTAGTAGTAGTGGTAGTAGTAGTAGTAGAAGATGGAGAAGAAGGAGGAGGAGGAGAAGTAGTCATTACATTTGATAAAGATGGACCATTTAAAAATGCTTCATTCCAATATGGATTAGTAATATCCCAAGGATCAATTGATGATTTTATATTATCTATATTGATTTCTTGTAATGAATTCATCCTTTGAATAGATGAAGATGATGTGGTGGCGGTGGCGGCTGTTGTTGTTGATGATGATGATGATGATGATATCATTTCAACATGAGATGATAATTGTGAATGATTTGAATGATGAGAGAATTTCTTATCATTTGAAAAATATGATGTTGATAATAATGTGATAATTTTGTCCAAAAAATATAAAATGATTTCAGATAAACTTGTTAAATGAACTGTTGATAAGTTAGATGACTAGAAATAAAATAATTAAAAAAAGAGATTTATTTTATAATGAAGTATAAAATATTGATTAGTATAGGGTTATGGAGACTGTTGAATTGAAACCGATACACCAAAATGCAATGATACGGCCAAGGATGAGAAAAGTTAACTCTCCCTCTCCAAATACTCTCATATGGCCGCCGAGCATATACTGCCACCACCAGAGGAATCCTACTCACCGCATTCTCGTGGAGGGGTCAATTATTGAAGAAATTGAGAGGACGAAAAGTGAATGTTCAATGCTTTAACTGGATTGGTCGATATGGTGGATCCACCTAGATGAGTTGAAAAACCCTCATTGAAAACCAATGCTGCACATGGGCCACAGTATCCTGAAGGAACAAATGGCATATGAACCAATCGTTGGTCACTGGTTACTATGAAACTGAGTCTCCTCATGTTGTTTTACTGTCTTGTGGATCAGACCTTAAGGTCGAAGGCTCCCGTGGTGGCCTTCTAAGAAAACTACGTGGTTCGGTCTCGGCACCGTGACAGTATCGTACCCTACACATGAATCAAGTGACTTGTGTGGTGCATATGTATTCGGTGCTCGTTTGTACCAATATTTATGTGTTCAAATAAATAAATAAATAAATAAAGATTATGAGCTGATCAATGTTAGACCACCATTGAAAATTTAGGAGCACTGAATGGCCGTTTCAACATAGTATGGGACTCCTTGGTATTCACGATCCCGCACGCAAGACTGTCGGTCTCGCGCTAGAACGCTTAACCTTGAGATTAGTGAGCCGGTATCCAAAGGTGTGAATGTCTAACTTCAACCAATCTTTCATTGTCTTCGGTTGAACTCCATTGGTCACGGACTCTCACTAGAACTCCGAGAATTGCCTCTCGAAGATAGTCACTGATAAGGGTTGTGCAGATTGTTCAGTTTCAATTGACGTCATGAAACCTATCAATGCTAGACCACCATTGAAAATCTCGAGGCACTGGATGGATGTTTCATCCAAGTATGAGACTCTTTAGCAATGTGCATCCACGTTTTGAATGGTGGTCTAACATTGATCAGTTTCATGATATTAATTATAAAATATTTTTGAGGCACAAAAATAGAGTGGAGTTTGATAAACAAATTTGCTTTCGTAGACTGCATGTATTAGATCATCAGTGTCTTCAAGCCATCGATTGGATATAGTAATGCTGTGGTGTGTGCTACTTATATTGACATAAGTAGTATATAATGCGAGTCAGAAATATAATATCTGGCAGCAGAAGATTGAGGAGACCAAGAAGGGAAGGACGGGAATACAAAGCAATTGGTATGGAAATGCAGAAACAATGAATTCTGAGACAATTACTGAACATTTTGCAAATTAAGTATTAGAGTATAGTTTTACTATTTTACCAAGTAACTCTGTAATTTTGTTCCAGATATAATTCGGTTGTCCTTACCTATGTTCTCCTTCACTACAATACTACTACTAAGTCAGTTATATCGTTAGAAGATATAAGATAAGTATCGGTATGAGTTTGTAAACTCTTATCGGTACATGTGGTTAAGTATGGTCACGTATTCCCGATCACAGTCACTACTCAGTTATCCCTTAAAGTACGGAAACAAATTAACAGAGATCAAATAGTTTTAATAACATTAGTTTTCTTACCAGCTAAACCACAATTAACTAATTTCACCTATAATAGTGAAGTTGTGACTTCAAACTAGTGACTACTCTGTACAAACACAGGTAGAGTATTGAATTATTAATGAAAGCTCCGCTACTAAACCATCTCAGCTCAGAGAACTCAACACCACCAAACGTACCCTATCTTCGTCATACACAAAGAACAAACTTCGCTTTCTAGATGAGGGTTCGTAGATGTGCACTGTTTAGGAACTGCTTACTAGGACAAAATGATCGTTCAGTGCTTTCAGGTTTCCAATAGTAGTCTAAGATCAGTTCATGATCTGAACTGTGAATACTTTTTCATTTTCAGATTAGGAAAATATGTGACTTACCTGATTTATTGTATCCTTTTGTTTTTCATACGTTAATCCCGCATTATTCCAATAGATACGTGAACGTAGACGATGATCTAAACTTGTACGACTTTGATGTTTATGTTGCGGTGAATTTAATACATAACGACTATAATAATCAATATGTTTCTCTACAGGATATGTATCCACTTTAAAATTATTATAATTTGATTTATGTATAAGATTTCTATCCTGTAGTACATTAGTTGATGAAGTTGTTGAAAAATGAAAAGTAGTATCATCAATAACGTTATTAGTATTACTTATATGATTATTAGTAGTATTTAATAATGGATTAAAAGAAGTAGAATAACTACCAGTTTCAGTTGTAGAATGAACAGATGAAGATTTTAATTTAATCATTTCCAAATTATTGAGATCACTTTCTATAGGTTGTGGATGACATGATGCAAAGTAAGCCGATAGGAAATTGTCTAAGAATTGACCCTTCTATTAAAAAAAAGATAATAGAAGTATAATGTAAATATATTGACAATTATATCCATATATGTACGACCTGATGTTAACTGCAGATCGATTCAAAGTGTCATTGTAAACAAGTCAAGTTTATTACAGTTAGAGTTACATTGTTTGTGTGAGGGCTAATAATGTAACGCAGTTGACACAATCCAATGTGTGATTATAACCAAAGACTTAAAAGATAACAGTAAAACTAATAGATACGATTAAAAATTCATTCATGAAATAAATACGTTGAAATTAAGTCAGTCAGACAGCTACAATGTAGGACCAGGCACATATATGCATCAGTTCAATTTGCCATACCTCATTAGCACAACAAGATGAACACCGAATTCATAGTAGTTCATTCAATGGTGGTAATATATGAAAGAAAGATTGTATATAAGAATATAGTACAGAAAGAAATAGTTGGCTTTCTCGTTACTCAGTCCAGTTCTAATGGGTCTTCTTAATGTGGTTTTTCTGCGTCCAGTGAGGTGCAAGCAAATGCATGCTCGTATTAGAGCACGATTGGAATCCAAACAGGTACTCCAGAACGAGCGACGGTCTTCTATCGAGCCTCTTCAACGATGACTGATGGCAATATGGTCTGTTTGAGTCTATCGTTGATTTGGTGCAAGGGATCGCCAATTTAGATTATGTCTTTCCTTATGCTTAAAATTAGTGTTTGCTAAAAAGAGCACAGTTACAGCAGATGATCACAATTATCTGTTCGCTGATCGGAGATACTAAAATACCCACCTAAATGACTTTCTGTTTGGTTTAAGCTACCTACTTGGGTATTAAAGTCACCTGCTACGAGTACTATGTCTGAGTTTGAAATTAAGATTTTAGGGGGTTGATTTTCTCAAGTCTGTCAAGTTTAACCTGATATAACAATATTTAGAAATGCATTTTTGTTGAAGAAACTGGTTGTTCACTATGATGGATATGTCGTGAACGAGAATACAAGTGAAGACAATGGAATGTATTTGAATACAAAATTACAGAACATCTTAGTAAAATCTGAGAACAATACAGTAAATACTTTATTTGTAAAATGTCAATCAATTGTCTTAACTCAACTGTTCCTTCTGCAAATATTAGTCAATTATCTCAGACTACATTGTTCCTGCATTTCCATACCAACTGCTTCCTGTCCCCGTTCTTTCTTACTCGTGTGTATTGAACATTTGGAAGCAAATGAACTACAAGTTTGCTAACACCTATCCCATCTCTTTCATCGTTGACATTATGGTTTATGAAGAGAGATTTCATGTTATCACCACCACCCGGAACTATTTGATTCAAATACTCTTGATCAACACAGTGATATGTCTAAACTCCACAAGTTTGCCAATCAATCTATGTATATTTTAATATTTGAGATCATGAGTCAATTGAAGCTAGACCACCATGGAAAACCTGGGAGCACTGACAATAACTACACACCCGATTAGAGTTCATTCCGAATTCAACCCACTGAGGTGCAATGGTGAGCCTCCACCAAGTGTCATAGCATTTCTGATCAGCCTGAACACGGCTCCAGGTAAGTTTACAATATTATTACCAATACTGGGATTATCATTTTGTAGTTAGTCTTACATATCGCATAAAAACATTTCTTTATATTCTCATTCAATCTACAATGTTGATAATTTATGCTGATGTTTACATATGCATAATATATACAACAGAATATAAAAGTAAATGATAAATAGAAGAAATATACGAATGTATAATTAGATTTTATGAATAAATAAACCCATTAAACAATAAATGATTCCGTTTTGTATTGATTATTTGATGAAACTATAATTTATGGACGATCTTTGAGAGACGCTAGACTGACCTTGAGAGTGTCCTACTTAATAACCAGAACCAAATGAAGGTTATAAGCCTCTGTGAGGAATTAGAATTATGATTGCTAGTTGATAATTAAGGTTAGGAATTAGATTTAGTGTTTTCATCACAAACTGACATAAGCTATAATGTCAAAACTTTATTTAGAAAAATGAATGGATAGTTTATTTATTTGTTTATTTAACCACGTTAACATTGGTACAAGGAGGCACCAAATACATATGCGCCACATAAATCATTCGATTTGTGTGAGGGCTGGGATACTGACCGAGTGCCCAGACCGAAGCAGGTGGTTATCCTAGGGGACCACACCCCGAGCATTTGACCTAAAGGCCTAACCCACAAGGCAGTGGAGCAACGTCAGGAGATGCAGTCCCATGGTAGTCGGTCACCAAAAATGGGTTCATACGCCATGTTGTTCCCGCAGGATACTGGAGCCCACGTGCACGATTGGTTTGGGATCCGGTTAAAGCGCCAGACATTCGCTTTTCGTCCTCTCAATTTCGTAAACAACACCCCCGCCACGAGAAGGCAGTGAGTAGGACTTCCCTGGCAGAGGCTATATACGCGTGGCCATGTGAGAGCATTTCGAGAAGGAGGGCGGGCCCACACCACTCTCAACCATACCAGGGCATTCGGGGGCAATGGATGGATAGATTTCGTACCAAATCCCGAGAACTGTTATCTTATACACTTGATTGGTTCGTTTATAAATTATAGTCTCGCCGATTGTTTAAATCTTCTTATTGATGTTTAGGACTTTGATTAATCAGAATTTTATTAACAAATATATGCATTCTGTAGGGATTGACTAATGTCACAAGTAACAGAATACAACACACTTATTTTGTCCTATTTGAAACTGAATAGTTACAGTCTTGAACATAAAATGGGAAGATTAAAACAATGAATATGAAAATGAATTAAAATTCAACACATTTCATAAGCTATTGGTTAATGGAACTTAGTAGTTAAGTTCTTGCTTTAGTTAAACTTATCGAAAACGTTTAGTTCTTTTAATTCATTTATCCTATTCCCTTTTGAATTAAATGTTCCAGGTTAAAACTTGTGATACTGCTTGACTAGTCAAACCGAAGTAGGTGAAGACAAAACTTACTGATTGGAAATAGAAACACAACTGATGCATGCCACTAGTCATGCCGGTTCAAAACATATTTGTGTCCAGTTTTACCTTGTTATGTTACCTAGTACGTACAGATGAGTGTAACTAGATGTGAAACACACTCTGTAGGGGAACGAGTAATACTACGCATACATCCAAATAGAAGGAAGGAAAAGTGAATCGAACTCGTGATATAGTGGCTGGTAATCAAATTCCTTAACCACAGACCTACTGATATACAACTTCATCTATGATTGCCGGGATGTATCTAAATAGCTAAAAAAGAATTAAATCATCATAGGGAAATCTTGAGTAAAACATTTAACATTATTCACCGACTTTGCTTCACGGGCGAGACTATAATTTATGGACGAAACAATCAGATTTACGATAACAGGCCTTGAATTTTGGCGCAAAATTCACTCATCCATATGGTTAAATAGAATTTTGGCATTATAACTGATGTCAGTTCGTGATGGAAACCCTATATCTGATTCCTAACCCTAACCATCAACTGTAAATATTAATCTTAATTCCTCATGCTGGTTGATAACCCTTATTTAGCCGTAGAATGTAGGTGGACATTCTCAAGGTCTATTTAGCGTCACTCAGAGGTCGTTCATAAATTATAGTCTCACCGCTTTACGTTACAACGACAACTTTAGGTAGGCATTACTTAACTACTCATATTCTGATCAGTAGTATTAATCAACGAAGACATCTTTGACACTACCAAACATAAATTATACACACATTTTACAACTAAAAACATTAAAAAAAGTACGAAAGCTTAACATTAGAGAAATGAAACTCCAAATGAATATAATATATAAATGATAAACTAACAACAAAACATAATACTTTTGTAAGCAATGATGGATAGTGGCTAGCAGTGGAATCCAGTTTGACGTGCGTTTCGTCCTATTTGGGACTCGTCAGCTGGATGTATCTGCATCTCAAAGTTGATGTTCACTCCGGGACTCGAACCCAGCACCATTCGCTTCAAACGCCATCGCGTTATCCACTATCCATCATTGCTTACAAAAAGCTTGTGAATTAAGGCAATATATCAAGGCATAAGCACAGTATGCACATATGCCAATAACAGACTGATCAATTGCAGTCTTAAACCTCAATGGGAAGATACAAACCAAACAAGTGAAAACACAATATCATTAACATTACTACATACTACTGATTATATGAATCTTATAGTAATATATTCATCACATGTCATTATTGCTATGGCAGCTAAAATCAATAATCAGCAGACGTAAAGAAAGGCGAAAAACAGGGGGAGAGAGAGAGAGGGAACAACTAAACAAACAAACAGTCATACATAGACATCGATATCCAAATATAAACAAGTAAGTAGTATTAGCAATAAAAGCTAAAATTTAGTTAAATATTTCTACACATACAATAAAACGAATAAGTATTAAAAAAATAAGATTAAAAGGGGATAAAATAAAGGTAGGGGGTGTATAAAAGATAGAGAGGAAATGAAAAACAAGTGTTGTTATGTTATTTAGCAAATAAAAATTTTAATTATTGATTTATTATTAAAGAGTATAATTCCAATATCAAAAGAATTAATTAGACAGATGATTTCCATAGTGAATTGTTTAATTCAAAGGATAACACAATAGCACCTAGCAACTACTTCATTCTAATTCAGGAGGGGGGGGGTGATGAAAAGACTGAAGGTTATGTAGTTTTACTAATAATCAATTCAAAGAATTGAAAACACGATATTGATGATACATTTGGCTTTTGCCAAATTACGTCTCCTATGGCGAAGTCGATATATCTGTCTATCAATTAGCGGATGACTATACTGCGCTGCAGTTCGTTTTATTTTACTTTACGGTTGCAAAACGTGGCCTTTAAGAACAGATGATATTCATAAGCTACAAGTATTTGACCACAGATGTCTTAGAAATATTGCTCACATCTGCTGGGATCATCAAGCAAGTAATAGTGAAGCTAGACGCAGGGTATTAGGGAATGATGATGGGAAATCAGTTGATGAAGTTGTGAATCTTCATCGATTGAGATGGTTGGGCCACCTGTTACGTATGCCTCAACACCTATTACCACGACACGCAATGCTGACTAGTGTAGGGGATGGTTAGAACGAAGTTAGGGGCAGCTAAACCAAAACGTGGCATCACTCCACAAAGTCAATAACTTCTAGTGTGAGCCATGTTGATAGATGCATACTACTTGGTTGGAGTCCGCGTGACTATCTTAACCAATGGTTAGAGACTCTGGATGACATGGCTCCAAATCGATCACAATGGTGTGGGTGTATACACTCTCTATCTTCTATTCAATTATACGATTAAAATCACTTCATATCTTTCTTTCTACGAGCTAATTCTTTCTTCCTGTACTATAGCCATACATAAAATCTGTCTTTTATATATTACACCATTGAGTTAACCGCTTCTATCAATCCGGTGTTCATCTTGTTGTGCTAATAAGGTATGGCAAGTTGAGCCGCTGCACATATGTACCTGATCCTACGTTGTACCTGACTGACTGATATTTGTAAACCTGAGGAGAGATGAACTCGAAGAAACTCATAAATTGATCAGAAATATACTGAACAATATCAAATGTAGAAAGGGGGAAGAATCAGAAAATAAAATGACATAAAATATTCATTCAATCAATCAGTTAGTTGTTCATAGACACATATGGATGAGCAACCATAAGCACAAGCATTGTATAAAATGTGTGAAATTTATCTAATCTTCTTTTTTACAGTGTTCAATAAGAGTGTATCATATATCTAGTAGGTGTGAACAGAGAAACAAAGAAGCCATGATATACAACAGAAGCTATTTTTAAGGGACGTTATTTCACTTAACATAAGCTTACGTCTGATGTATGATTCACTGCCATATTTTTCCTTTGTACTAAAACTATTGTAAATTAAATGTAACCTTTTGTACTCGATTCTTCTTTAACCTGATGCTTAGTCTGTATGCGATTGTACTTTTCTAATTGTTTGTGAGTTGTGGTCATGTTGGTGATCTATTTATACACGAATTTGGATCGAGAATCTGGAGTAAATCTAGTAGTGTTCCAGTTGACTCATATCTCTTTTTCTCTCTCTAGCTTGTCAGTCAGTCAGCTACAACGTAGTATCAGGCATATATATGCAGTGGTCCAAGTTGACATACCTCATTAGCACAGCAAAATGAATGCCGGATTCATAGAAGTAGTTAATTCGATTGTGATCATATATTAAGTAAAGATTGCATATAAGGATATAGTACGGTAGCTTGGCAACCAATTACGTGATAGAATAGTTTTTATCTCTCTACCTAAGGCAACTAGTTTCAATTCGGACTCATGCAGCCTTGCCTCAATGTTAAGCCAGTTAACCTCTCGTGTCAGGAGAGATAAGATAAATTATTTTCTGTATACTAGTAGTAGACAGATCAAGAACATAACACTAGTACTTTAGAGAATTCTTAGTCATTTAATTGGTCAACACTGTAAATAAGTGCAAGATATTCACCGAGGAATTTGCTTTGGTTTTCTAGAATTTATGTATTTATGTCTGTAATGGATTCAAATTTGTTGGATGAAAAAAAGCAAATAAACTGAAAGTTGGTGCATACCTAACTGAATTGGTTGAAGCATCAAAGGCAAAAAGAAATACAAAAACATGCTAGAAGTTATGCATAACTTTTTAAGAAAATTCCTTGAAAATTTAGAAAAACATACTGCGGTGTATGTTACTTATGTTAACAGATATAAGTAATATATAACATCAGTCGGAAGTAGAACGCCTAGCAGCAGATGGAATAGAAGAGAATGGAAACAGAGAGAGTAATTGTAATAGCAATAAAGGGACGATGAAAATTGAGACAATTGATGGAGGAATTACAAATGAAGTATTTAATGTATGTATGTATGTATGGTGCACATGGACTTCAGGATCCTAAGGAAATAAATAGCATATGAACCTGTTATTGGTCATCGGCTCCTATGGGATTGCATCTACTGACATTGCTCTGTTGCCTTGTGGATTAGACCTTTAGATCGAAGGCTCCGAGTGTAGTCCACTAAGAAAACTACGTGGTTCGATCTGCGCATCCGGGCAGTATCATAACCCTCACACACAAACCAAGTGACTTGTGTGGCACATTTATGTGTTCAAATAAATAAATAACGAAAGAATTCTGTAATTTTGTGTTAAACAATGAACTGATTGTCTCCACCTGAGTGTTTATTCACAACAATATGACATTTTACTCTTAGCGAATTGTATGTTTTTGGAAGATCTTTTGAAAATCCAGTCAATAAAAGTAAAATAATAACGACAAACTTCATGTAATCAATCCGAAATGAAGTAACGCTTGTAATATTTTGTTCAACATTCAAAAAAGTAATGACGGATAGTATGTCTGCTATTGAAAACCCAAATAAAGGCGTGTCTATAATTTTAATTTAATTGGGAATGAATTCAATTAACTCGTTATTGATATTTTAATTAAATACTAATCAGTCTTGTTTGATATATGTGAATTCTATCCAGATTGTCTCGATATAATCGATTAGTTAACGACATCTCTAAGATAGAAATTTATCCAGTTGACAAGTCTCGTATAGAACAAAACGCGTGTCCTGAATTCCACTGTTAGCTACATACCATCTATGCTATACTAAATTGTGTAGTTAAAAATAACTTTTATGCAACTATACAGTGAATTAGACATAGTTAATAGATTAAATTACTAGAATTATGCGCAAATTTCATTTGAGTGTGTATGATTTGATTCAGAGCAAAATTAACACACGTAACTCTAACATTCCTAAAAGCAACCCCTAATATTAGTAATCTTAACCCTTTAGAACTGATTGATCGCTGAGCAGTGATCGATGTCAATTAAAGAACTTTTAGTGTTTATAGAAAGAGCCAGAAAACATCAGATCTCTTAGAATCGCAGGCACACTTTCCTAAAGAGTGTGAAGTAAGATTTATTGTCGACTATAACCAAATACAATCCTCACCACAATTACTGACTCTAACTCCGAGACTAGCTATCCTAAACCTTGACCATTCGTCGCTTAGTCATCTTGCTGGAACTATTTACTCATCAAGATTTCATTACTTATGATTAACAGTTTTCTTTTGTAATGAGAAACCATTTTCTAGTTGAGGGATAAACCGGTCAGAATGGTCACTAAAATATGGTTTTATTATTGATTGGTCAACTATCCATATTATTATGAGTATTAGTTTCTTTTACACAAGAATCTAGAGCTTCAACGTCATGGTTAACCTACATATTTCCTGACTCATGAGAATAAACTACAGTTGGAAGTAAACATTATAGTCATAGATACCCCTCTATGGATTGGATTTTTACGGCCCAAATGTCAATGACTATGGCAATCTAGAAATCGAATGTGAATTATTATCATACCCGGTTTTGTATGCACATTATTAGATTTCAAAACCGATTTTGGTTAGTGAACTTCGGACTAGCAGTATAGAAAAATCCTTAAAACAAAATTATTTGAGGCATGTTGAGTCATTTTAAAAAGTATTATTTGACCTTAAATGGACACTGACAATGTCTAGAATCATTATCGAAGTTTCTCAGTCAGTTAGTAACAACGAAGAACTTCGTACGTATGTACGTACGTACATCAGTTCGAGTTGTCATACCACATTAGCACACAGACACAATTGTCAATTCAAATCCCATAGTGGTAGAGGTAGTAAAAGTATAAGCAGTAATAGGAAAGATTAGGGTTTGAAGATGTTATTCAAAGAGTATAATTCAGTGAAATAAATTTGGAAAGAGAAAAAACAAAGGGACATGGAGAATTCAGAAGATTAGAATTTGGGTGAACACAAAGATTGGATGCACCTGTGTTATTCCATTGCAAACGATTTTGAGCCGTGTCATCGTCAGTCAGTCAGTCAGCTACAACGTAGGACCAGGCACATATGTGCATCGGTCCAGGTTGCCATACCGCATCAGAACAACAAGATGAACACCGGATTCACAGCAGTGGTTAGGTCAAAGGTGGTAATATATAAGAGAAAGATTGCATATAGAGATATAGTACAAGAAGAAAGAATTGGCTCGTAGAAAGAAAGATATGAAGTGATTTTAATCTCTTAGTTTAAGGGAAGACAGGGAGTGTATACACCGACGCCATTGTGATCGATTCTGAGCCATGTCACCAGAAGTCTCCAACCATTGGTTACGATAGTCACGCGGACCCCAACCAAGTAGTCTGTATCTACCAGCATGACAAAGACCAGAAAAGTTAGTGACTTCAAGCACTGATGCCATGTTTTGGTTTGACCGCCGCTAATTCTCTTCCAACCATCTCTAACACTCGTGTCATTCAAGGTCTCTAACCATCGGTTGCTATAGTCTGGCGGATCCCAACCAGATAGTAGGTATAGACCTACCAACATGGTTTAGTTCACCTGTCCGGGGAACTTAATCGAAGCTTCCGGAATGGAACCATCTATTTTATAAAACTCAAAATCCCTTGTTGACATATATATATATATATATATATATATATATATATATATAATAAAACGAAATAACACCCCGTTCAACTTACCTCTTTGGTTAATTTTAAAGGAACCGATTTGACTAAACGTCCTAAATTCAATTCAAATATATTTGTATTGAATGGTTCATTTGATGTTAAAAAGCTGTATAATAATTTGCTATTCCGAAGGAATGGTTGAGCAATCAAATACTACAAATGCGATATAGATAAAAGAAAAAAAACAATTAGATATTGTACTATGAGAAAAGTTTAATTAACTAATGCGGGGTTCGAACCTATATACAAGCACTTTTAAAATAAGAATCAACTGCGGGACTAGATAATTTTAGGTGAATGACATTAATATTATTGAATAACTAATGTACAACAAGACAATGGGCAGAAAGGTTGAATGTTTTGTGTGAGAGATTAAAAGGTGTTTACACAATACTTATACATTGTCTTCGGTCTGCCATCGTGCAGTGTGTTCAACAATCTGAACTGTCTTCTCATATGATCTTTAAGTGTACTGACTACGCCGTGCTTTTAGTCTACTGAAACTATTCCTCCCGTCTGACGACTGTGACAGCTTCTGGCTACGTTCCGCACATACTATTTACAAGCAATCTTGTGAGGAGCGTCCAGCACATTATTATACAGCATCTAGTTGGATAGTTATTTACAGAATCCATTTTCAAACAGAAATATTTACGAAGGACAAGATGATTGGAATTAAAGGAGGAAATTCTATGCGAATCTTTTAGAGTGAATATTAGCTTTATATAACACTGTAATAGCCAAGAATAGAAAGAAAAATGAGTGTATCACTATTTATGGGTAATATCAGATAGAAATGTTTAGATCGCTGAAATTCGAAGTGGCATAGTTTGAAGATTATTCCGTTCACCAATTGATATTAACCTGAGTATTCATTGACCAATCATCAAATGTATATATGTATCATACATAACCTAACTACCTCAGAGATAACATCTCAACACTGTATGTTCATGGTTGATACAAGTTGGAATAACACCCACACGCACCCACACACATTTACACAGAGCATCACTTCATTCAAGATTAAATGGAAGGCTTGTTGACCAGTGTTAATTAACATAAAACCTAAATTCAGTAGAAATACCTCTTGACTATTATTAGTCAGATTTAGGTTTTCAAGAGTTATTTTTAATAATACTAATTAGTAATAATAACAAAACTATTCAAATTTCATATAGTTTTTCAAACAAATTAATACGATGCATAAACAGATTGGTTAGGCAGAGGGTAATGTTTATTATTTATTTATTTGAACACGCAAATATTGGTACAAATGGGCACCGAATACATAAGCATCACACTAGTCATTTGATTTGTCTGTGGCTTGTGATACTACCACGGTGCCCAGACCGAACCACATGATTTCCTTAGGGAGCCACTCGCTGAACCTTTCATCTAGAGGTTTGATCCATAAGGCAATGAAGCAACGTAAGAAGATACAGACCCATGGTAGCCGGTCACAACGATTCGTTCATACGCCATTTGTTTTTGTAGGATCCTGAATCCATGTGCACTATTGGTTTGCCATGAGGGTTTTCCAACTCACCTAGATGGATCTTCATTATCCACCAACCCAGTTAAAGCACCGGACATTCATTTTTCATTCGCTTAATTCCGCTAACAACACTCCTGGCACGAGAATGCAGTGCATAGGACATCCCTGTCAATGGTTGTATGCACGTGATCATGTGAGAGCATTTGGAGAGAGAGAAATGATTCTCTCCACTCTCGGCTGTACAAGGGCATTTAGATCGGTGCTGCATACGTATAAGAGCATAGAATACCATTTAAGACTTTGTTTGATTATTAATAGCTATTTAGATGCCTTCTATGAACACATCGCTATAGCGTACCCTAACTTGTTGAATGAAAAAACCCCCCATCCGCAGTCGTACCGAGGCATTTTTGTGTGTGGGGGGGGGAGGCGTAAGACAAAATTTGAAATACCCAAGAACACTTCGAAATCCACAAAAAAATTATTATTATTATTATCATGTCAATAAACAATAAATATTTATTAAATTGAAAAAGGACAAGGACAAAGAAGAAATGACCGGATAGAACAATGAGTAGGGAAAGGAAAAGGGAGAGAGAGAGAGAGGGAGGGAAGGGAGTAAACAATCCATAAATAAATACAGATAAATGTTAAAACAAACGAACGAATTATCCTCTAAGGTTATACACACATATATATATACATATATATGTGATTCAAGATTCTATTCCATTTCTTTTTTCCTTCACATAAGCTCTTCTCTTCTTAATCGCCTCATTGGAAATATTTATGAATCTGTCATAATTAATTAGAACATTTACAACTCAAATAGTAGTCAAATGTAAATGCTCATAATAAAGCAGGCAATAAATCCGATGACGATGATGATGAATGAAGTCTTAATTAGAAGCTGGACGAATGACCAACGAAGTTGATCTTTTTCAATTACCTCTACAACATTTATTTTATAGGTATTTTTATTGTATATGTAACAATGTTAGTTTGTGAACTCCGTATGTAGCTCAGTTTCAAGCCCGAATAAAGGAGGGGAGTTGAGCATGGTGTCAACAACTACACCCATAAGAAAACCTTTCCAAAAAAGCGCTAACTAGAACAAAAAATTTAAGCCATTTAAACTCTGCCCTAGGAGTTGAGGAGATGGGATATAAATTGCAGAGATCATCAAATTGCATCAGGACGAAAGCTTTAACTTGGAATTCGGAAGGGAAACGGAGAAGAGGAATGTTGAGGAACATACTATGTCGGAGATTTGGAAGCAGACATCAAAAGGATGAATAGTAACTGGAAAGGATTATCCAGTACAGAGTTGAATGTAGAATGCTGGTCGGCGACCTATGCTCCTCCATGAGGGGTAACAGGTGTAAGTAAGTATGTTAGTCTATTAAATGAACAGTTCATTCTAATAGATAGTTATCTTATCTGTTGATGATCAGTTTGATTGAAGGTTTACGCTGAAAATTCAATCTTTATTTATAAACGAAAGAGGATCCATCTGATAGGTTAAAACGAAAAAAAAAGGAACTGGAATAGATTATAGGTCAGTTGCACACCACAACAATTCAAGGTTATCAGGAAAAGACGATGGAAATTGATAGGACACACATTACGCAAATCATCAAACTGCATCATGAGATAGGCGCTAGCTTGGAATCCTGAAAGGAAGTGGAAAAGAGGAAGGCCAAAGAACACATTACGTCGGGAAATAGAAGCAGATATGAAAAGGATGAATAACAACTAGAAAGAGCTGGGAAGGATTGTTAGGACATGGTTCGATGGAGAGCACTGATGGGTGGCCTATACTCCTTCACAAGGACTAACAGACGTAAGTAAGTAACTATATTATTCCCATAACTTCGTTAAATTTCCATCGTGTCGTGCTAATCAGACACATGGTAACTTTAGTCAACGTACATCCGTGCAGGTTTTATTATAATGATGTGTCCATCTGTCAATCTAACTGCATATGATCATAATTAACACGGTAGTTCGTTTTAGCATATTAATCGACGAATTTCTGTAGGTATGTGTACTTCTGCGAACATTTCCTAATAACTATTATCTTACGAGGACCGTTAAGAAAGGTTCACACAATGCCGTTTTGCTAACTTGATAGGAGGAAGCTGTTGAAGTCTAGATAAACTTCACTTCATGTTATCTTCAGAAAGATATATCTTTGTCACTCCCTATATAAAGTTATTCAAATCCCAAGATCGAAAACGTAGTATTATTTGGGTTGTTACAAATAAGAAATGTATCATCAACATGTCTAAAGTAAGATTTCATTTCCTCAATCATGTGTTTTAATTTCATTTGTTAATTGTGAAGATAAAGAGTGAGTGTATCTAGGCCACTGCAACCTATCATGTGATACATCATTTAAAGACCGCAACAATATTGGATATAATAACCCCAAGACATTACAATATTTTCACACCAAGAAAAGTGATCAACCTGTTTGTGTATCTAAGTTGCTGCATAAATGATGATGGTGACGTGAGTGATTAAATCATAAATGCAAGACGTTGCTTCAAGACTGCACAGGATAAGTACCTGAATTATTAATACGGAGTGAAACAATTGAGCGTGTCACTCAATTCACTCATCTTGAAAATCTCATCAGCTCTTGTGGCTTTATTTCTGAAAAAATATCGCAACAGATAAGAGCTCGTATGGCCTTTGTCAACTTGCGTCACTCGTAGTCTATGCGAGATAATCTCCTCTCGATCTACAGGAGGAGTATATTAAGCAGCAGTTTTCTCCATACTACTTTACCAGTCTGGAACTTTTTTTTCAAAAATAGAGGATATCCATAGGTTGCTAGTATTCGTAAATAGGCGTCTTCAACGTATCATTCGTGAATTTTGATACCAACGAATAACCAATGCTATGGTTGAGAATACGGTACTAGATAAATATGGCAAGTCGATTGATGAGATGGTGGGTCTTCATCAACTAAAATGATTGAGACATGCAGCATCACGTATGGAAAATCACCGACTACCTCGATGGACAGTGTTGTCTGATATAGGAATAGACTGACAGAAAGCTAGGGACAGATAAACCAAAACGTAATACCAGTTCATGAAGTCATTAACAATAGGAATGAGACATATTAAAAGGTGTAGATCACTTGGTTGAGATTTGTGTGACTGTCGTTAAAGTCCTAACATCTTCTTATATCATTTATTCTTCTTTCGATAGTTCATCTATTCTCTTCTTTACTCCTACACTACACTACGTAAGTATGATAAGTTGAATCAATGTATATATGTATCAAATTCTATGTGCTGTATGACTGATAGATTGAAACAGACAAACAACAACAACAACAAGATTTAACTATTTACCTGTAAATAACTTTGAAATATATCACATTTACTTTCAAGAAATTCCATTGTACGTGGGGTTAATTGACGTTTTGGTAATTGTTTGATTATTAATGTACCATGAAATTCAATTAATTTTTGTTCAAGTACATAGAATTCAGAATATTTTCTAAAGAAAAAAATAAAAAAAAAGGATAAAAATCACGTAGAGATTTACGTGAAATTATTAAGTTTTCGATTGAGATCATGAACTGGTTGATGTTAGACCACCATTGAAAATCTGGAAGCATTAGACAGCCGTTTCGCCTTATTGTGGGACTCCTCAACAGTGCATATCCACGATCCCGCCTCGCGGGATTCGAACCCAGAGCCTTCAGTTTTGTGCACGAACCCTTAACCTCTAGACCACTAAGCCGGCATCCAATGGTGTTAATGTCTAACCTCAACCAATCCACAAAATTGCGCAACCATCTTTCATTTTACTGAAGTAGATACCGGTCTCTACTCGACACGGATTAGCTCCACTGGTCACGGCTTCCCACAAGAACTCCGAGAATTCCCCCACGAAGCTAGTCATTAGCGAGCACGTGCTGAGGAGTCCCACAATAAGACGAAACGACCGTCCAGTGCTTACAAGTTTTCAATGATGGTTTAACATCAATCAGTTCATGATCTCACGGTTTAAAGGAAAGCGAAGAGCGTATACACCTACGCCATTGTGATCAATTCTGAGCCATGTTATCTAGAGTCTTCACATAGAGAAAGAGAAAGCTTGATTCTATCATGAACTTTGAAAAATCAAATAAACAAATGAACAGTATTTACTTCATCATGATAACTAGCGCGCACATGACCTGCAGTTAGTGGAGTCTGTGGTGAGGAATGTACTACCTGAAGAGGTTTCAGGGGTACATATTACAAAAGTAATACGACTTGGTAAATGGGTTGGAGGCGAGACCCAACCAAAAAGGATCCTGAAGCTGGTTCTCAGGAGTTTCGAAGAAACAGACATATTATTGAAAAGCGCACTAAAAACTCGTGCCTCAAATATCCGTATTCGACCAGATTGGCCGCTTGAGGATCGAATCAAGTGGAAGAATGCTCTTACGGAGTTGAGGACTCGCAAATTAAATGGCGAAAATAACCTTACCATTAAGGGTTTTCGGGTAGTCAGGTCTTGGAAGCCAATGCTTCCGAGGCCTGTATGGGTAGAACGATTGATCTCCAAAACACCTTAAGGGTGTGCTACACGAACGCTCGTAGTCTTAGAAATAAAACGTCCAAGCTAAGTCTGATGGTGCAAGAATTATGTCCCGATATAATCGTTGTTACAGAAACTTGGTTCACCGTTGATATAGACTGTTCTCCTTTCATTGCTGGTTATATCTGTATCAGAAGTGATAGAGTTTCAAGTCGCAAGGGGGAGGTATAATATTATACGTTGGGGATCACTTTCGTATACAATCAACCATATCGGAGGCTCATATCAGTGGCACATGTGAGGTTGCATGTTGTAAGATTAAATCTAGAAATGGGTTAGTGACTATAGGGGGAATATACCGTAGTCCGTCTTGTCTGGCTGACGACTTTATCCTAAGACACATCTGTTCTTGGAGTATGGCAGAATGTTGTCTCATCATTGGGGACTTCAACGCACCGCATATCAACTGGATAGAGCTTACAGCTCCAGGTAGTGGTTTCGATAGCGACCTTTTATCTACCGTTATTCAGTGTGCACTTGTACAATGTATCACAAAACCGACACATATTGATTTGCAACATGTTCCGTCACTGCTGGACCTCGCCCTCACCCACCATTGTGAGGATGTCTTTGATATCCAGCACCTTCCTCCACTAGTGAACAGTGATCACGTTGTAATTCACTTTAAGTTTAGGACGCATGGTATACAATTCGTATCTGCTCCACCCCGTCCCAATATCTGGCGAGCTAATATTCCGGAAATCAGAAACCGTGCTATCTTGACCGATTGGTCGGTCGACGCGGATGGATTGATCGAAGATGAATGGAATAAGTTTAAGGCTACATTCGAGTCCGTAACGTCGCCGTTTATCCCATGGTCAGCACGTAAGCTATCACATTGCCCTCCATGGATTAATAAGGAAACCCGGAAGCTGTTAAAGCGTAGGAAACATTTCTGGGACTTATTCTTGTTGACAGGTCATGCACCATTTAAGCGTGAGTATCAAAAATACCGTAATATCTGTAAGAAAACCATAGCGAAATCCCGTACCACTTACGAACGACAGTTAGTATATGATAGCCGTACTTGTTCGAAACGATTGTTTTCGTATGTTAAACGGCAAATGAAACGTAGTGATGGTATTCCCCCGTTGCTGTTACACGAAAATTCAGAATTACTAGCTGAATCAGATCGAGCAAAAACTGAGACTTTTTCGGATTATTTTAACGAAGTCTTCTCTACGTTTATTGTAACAAATACTTGTCCCACTCACACCGAGATACCAACCATTGAATCTGTACAGGTGACTGAGGAAACTGTCCTTCCGTTGATAACTAACCTCAAACCTGGTAAGATACCGGGCCCTTACGGGTTACATCCACGGTTGCTATCATCTCTTACGGACATTATTTCAAAACCGATTGCGACACTCTTCAACATGTCCCTCTCACTCGCTCAACTCCCTAGAGATTGGAAGGACGCTATAGTTAGTCCTATATTTAAGGACGGTCAGCGACAGATAGTATCTAACTACCGGCCTGTCAGTCTAACTAGCATAGTCGTTAAGTTACTCGAAAAGATAATTCGGGTTAGGTTGCTAAGCCACATAGATTCACACAATCTGTTAGCTCCTGAGCAACACGGATTTCGTAACAAGCGTTCTTGCTTGACTAACTTGCTTATTGCGAGGGAGGATTGGACAGCAGCCCTAGATCACGGTCTGTCTGTCGACGTGATATTCATAGATTTTAGCAAAGCGTTTGACAAGGTTTCACACGTAGGTCTTATGCAGAAGCTCACGAGCTTCGGAATAATAGGTACTGTACATGAGTGGATAGGAAATTTCTTATGTGACCGCAGACAGAGAGTTAGGGTCAATGGAACGCTATCCGATTGGAAGCCGGTCAAAAGTGGTGTACCCCAAGGCACCATCTTAGGCCCTCTGCTCTTCCTTCTCTACGTTAATGAGTTACCACTGTTACTTAGGTCGTCGACATTATTGTTTGCAGATGATGTAAAAATCTGGAGAACAATAAAAAGTGCGGCTGATCATGTGGATCTTCAAGCTGACTTAGACGATTTAGTTAGATGGGCTCGAGAGTGGGGCTTAGAAATCAATGCTAGGAAGAGTGTACTAATGCACGTCGGTCACGGTAATAGTTACCGTTACACTATTGAGGGTAAACCTCTTCCATGCGTTCAAGAGCATAAGGACTTAGGAGTAATATTAAGTCATGACTTAAAAACAACTGCGCATTGCAAAGCAGCCGCTGTCAAAGGTTTTCGTGCGTTATGGTCACTTCGCCGAGCGTTCAAATCTTTTGACGAGGAAACGTTTCGAATTTTATATCCCATATATGTTAGACCACATTTAGAGTACTGTATCCAAGCAGCTAGCCCGTGTCTAGTAAAGGATACTAACTCCCTTGAGCGTGTCCAGCGTGTGGGAACGAAATTAGTGAAGGGTCTTTCTAGACTCCCTTACGATGAGCGCTTAAAACGCCTAAATCTTTTCCCCTTATCGTATCGTAGGACACGAGGTGACCTTATACTGGCATTTCGTATCTTTAATTATGATTTGGGTGTTAATATGTCTTATCTTTTTGCTCCCTCCAGCACTAATAATCTCCGAGGTCATAGCAAGAAGGTTCATAAACCACGATCTAATAAACTTAAAGTGGGATCCCGTTTTTCTCATCGAGTAGTCAATCATTGGAACGCCTTACCCGAACAAGTGGTATCAGCCCCATCAGTGAATACTTTCAAGGAAAAGCTGGACCTTCACTGGAAAGCAATGTGTCAGGATTAACACAGGTTCATCAACCTACTATCCTTATTACTGAAGACTGAAGACTGACTGAAGACTTTATGTATATAAAATCGAACAAAATGTTGACATTTCATCTTACAATTAACATAATACCTCTAAACTATGGAAGATTTAAATTGTTTAAGCTGTATAGTTTAATCACAGAAAATTTCATTATCTAATAAGTAACATTCCCATTGGGTGTAGAGGAAAACGCATAATTGTTATAAACACTAGGACTGTATATTAATTTAATCTATGATACTTAATAAAATTTATAAATTTCAATGAGCAAATATAATTTATCAGTATAGGGGTTTTTGAGTTTTGATCGCGATCATGAACTGCTCAACGTTAAACCACCTTTGAAATCCTGTAAGCCATGAACGACCGTTTCTTCCTAGTATCGGACTTCTCAGTAGTAGACACCCACGATTCTGCGACCTTCAGTCTCGTGACAACGCTTAATCACCAGTAGAGTTCAACCGTGTGGAATTTGAAGCAGTTACCAACCAAAGACAATGGAAAATGGTCACACAATATCGTGGATTGGTTGAGGTTAGACATTAACACCATTGGATGCTGACTTAGTGGTTTGAATGTTAAGTGTTTGTGTGAGACTAAAGGTCCTTAATTCAAGTCCCGTGTGAGGGATCATGTATGGACACCGATAAAGAGTGCCATACTCGGATGAAACGACTGTTCAGTGCTTCCAGTTTCTCAATGATGGTCCGACACTGATCGATTCATGATCTAAATAGTATAATTTTACTTATTCTTCAAATCAATTCGTCAATGAAATCGATTGAATATTACCTGTAAAAAGTTGGGAGAAAATTTTCAGCTCAAATAGATGTATTTAATGGTGATGAGTACTATGAGTTAAAATGATTTAATTGTGAAGCATTCATTATTTATCCTGAATAACATCCTTATTATTCGCTTCATTTAGAAATGAGATACTTAGTTATTCCACAAGTATTATATCAGGTTATTTCATTTACCTATGTTAATTTTTACTCTGATTGTTAGAATCGGGGCATTAACCTCGTGATTTCCGAAGAATCTCGGCATTCATCATGAGGAGTCATAATTATTATTAATGAGGATCCTTCAACTCACAATGCAGAGTTCAAATGGTTTAAGTGATGTTTCTGGTTAGTGTTTTTTTAGCAAGGATTTTTTTTCCACGAGATCGTTCTACTAACTTCATGTCCAACCTACTTCATTTATCCGAGCTTCGGACTGACAGTAATCCTAGAAGGGCTCCGGGTGTACCTGGGCATTATCATCAATAAACAAGGTAGATCTGAAACAGATATGAAGAAACGGATTGACAAAGCAAGACCAATATTCCTAAACTTGAAGAGAATCTGGAACTCAATACGACAGCCAGTCAACATCAAGGACAGAATTTTCAATATGAACGTTAAAATAGTTTTGTTATATGAAGCTAAAATTTGGAGAACCAATACAATCATCATCAAAAAACTGCAGGTACTTGAATATTACGTATTTTTTACTACATAAGCTGAGTTGGATTATATCAAATTGTTCAGCTTTGAACATCAAATTTTTATGCAAAGATGGAGTGAAGTTTAAATTCACTTGGTAATGTTTACTTGAATCTTCCCATTGATTATCTCATTGCACAAGCAAGTAGCTATCAGGACTCAGTAGCTAAATGGATAACGCGATGGCATTTGAAGCGAACGGTACTGTGTTCGGGTCCCCAAGTAAACATCGACTCGGAGATGCAGATACGTCCAGATGAAGAGTCCTAAGTAGGACGAAACGCACGTCCTGGATTCCACTACTAGACACTATCCATCTTTGTATATAATGCTCGTGAATTAAAGCTATATTAAGGCAATAACAGACTGACCAATTGTAGTTCTAAATAACAATGAGAAGACTCAAATAAACAATACCAAGTGAATAAAATGTTGACTTATAATTGGTCTTCTATAGTTTGTGGTTTATTATTGTGAAATAATGTGTGTCAGCTTCCGTTATCCAGTTCGAAATAGGACTGCTCGTATTAGAGTAGTTCAATTATCCCCTTAATACATAAGTGTTGTAGGCTATCAACTAGAAACTGTTAGCGCTAGAACCCTCCCAAGTCGCAAATGAGAAGACAGAAGAAGTGCTTGATGAGTAAGAATCAAAATGTACAGAAAATCATGGGTATCTATAGATATTAGCGTTGTTTAAATCAACATTATAATTCAACCAATCCGCAAAGTGGTATGTCATACTACTGACCAATAGTAGCATGCCATGTTGATATTCTAGAAAGCACCGTTACGTTCTGATTGGATGAAACTCTGTGACTCTTCTAGGGACTCTGAAGGCTCTGTGGTAGTTCTCGACAGCCGTTCCAACAGAAACTTCAATAGGAAAATGTTTTCGTTTTATCAAGACATAACAAAAACAACAACAACAATCCGACGTATAAAATTTACTCACCTTGTTACTTTAGCCACTTGTCTACGTACTCCATTGATAACAATATCAGTAATAACATTGAACATAAACTGTGTTGAAAGTTGTGGTAATGATGATGATGAAACAAATGAATTATTATATATAGATGGATTAATTAAATTATTTAATTCATTTGATATTTTATTTCGATAGCTTATATCACGTACAGCTGTTGTAGATGATGAAATTGGAGTTGTCATAGTATTATTATTAATAGTATTCGATAAAATATTCCTATTCATTGATGCTGGTAAATGATTAGTTTGATTAGAATGTAAATTCGTTATTCCAAGTGTTGTTGTTGATGATAATACAAGTGGGTTAATGGTGGATGTAGTAATTAAACCTAATGGATGACGATTATTCGATTGAGTTACAACTTCAGGACGTGATAAACCACGTATATATACATTACATTGAGATAAATCTAATTGTTGTGTTGTTTCCGGTAAATGTTTTATACCGATGACATGTTGATTTGTAAGTAATTCGTCGTTGACAGCAGTAGTAGTAGTAGTGCCAGTATTAGTATAATATCGATTAGATCGATTAGTTTGATCATTGAGAATATTACCAAACCGATCTTTTTGATTACGACGCATTGACGAAACTGAGAGTTTGGATGAGTCCAGATTCCCGAAAAATTGTCCATCAGCTGGAAAAAAAATACCGATATAAAACGTATTTTGATATAGATGTACTTTAACAGAATATAATTCACATATAAATTCGAAATATCCAGTGAATAATTCAATATACTGAGTGAAATGTAGTGTTGAGTGCCATGGGACGCCAATATAACTTATTCTAACATTTCGACAGATCAATTCATACATTCTTCTTCATTAGTAGCATTTTCACCTTGTTAATTATTATTATATCAATCTTGGAAGCTTTAAGTAAGAGTATATGTGCGCCTTTATTATCTTACTCATCACATGCCTATAACTGATTTCAAACTAGGCTACACCACAGATTTTGTAACCAAAAATATACAGTTTCTCGTTGATCTTAGGTACTCCATGTGCCTTTACCTGTTATCTTTGGACATCCTAAATTATTATTTCAGTATTCTGTCATTCATTTACCATCATTTACGTGGTCCCACCTCTACCTTTTGTAACCTATAATGAGAAGAAATTTCTTAAGCTATTTTGTATTACACTGCAATGTTGCATTTTTCGACTACTGTTATTGACGCTTTTACAATAAGATTATTATTCCTTCATCCGTTTCACATGCTTCATTTGTGGCTACTTTCGTCCACGTTCTTGTCTATTTATTCCATGTTCCTCACTTGTTATATGTACAATATTCAATCATCATGTCAGTTTAGGGATTGCACTTCTCTTGTTGATGTACTTGACATAAAACAAGTGCTCTTCTATCACAGACATCATTGATATACATCGCCTCGTTTCTGCTCTCATGGTCAAATGTTGTCCTGTTTTTCGGTATGATCATAAATCTATTCTTTCGTCACATTGTGCTTCCTCGATTCCTTGTCTCTTTATAATTAGTCACGGAGAGGGCCTATGAACGGTCTGTGGTGCGAAATTTATTCTTTAAATTCGTCCTCATCTGCTAGTGGCTCCCGAATTACGGACCCTCTTGCCTGTCAGTTGTGTCAGCATACGCTAACAAAGTTGCCGCTTTGAATCAGTGCAACCAATACTGAAATAATAATTTAGGACGTGCAAAGATAACAGGTAAAAGCACACGGAGTTTCTAAGATCAACGTAAAACTGTGTTTTTTGGGTTGCAAAATCTAAGGTGTAGCCTAGTTTGAAATTAGATAAGAGGTTTCTAAGTAGTAGGCGCAGCAACGATATATACAAAGAAGGATATAGAAAGGATGATAGAATACTGGAGTCATAGTTATTCGCGCTCAGTGAAAAGAACTCCACTTATATATGATATGCGCAATATTCATAATTTTCATAGTTGTAGTGAGAAATGTTAACTACCCGAGTTCAATCATATCGGGAGCAAGACATACAACGCCGACTGTAATGGATACTGGTTGAGCAATATAACTAGTTGACTATAGAATAGGGAGGTTTTGAGGAATTGTAGACTTTTCATAGTTTAAATTAACAAGGTTACCTATTTGAAAACAGGACATTGGTTTGAAAGTTAAGCGTTTGAGAGTGAAATCAAACGTGTTGGTTATTAGACCTAGTGGGGAATACGGATACAAAATTCTGAGTCCCATAACAAAAAGAAACAGCTATTTATTGTTTCCCGGTTATATATATATATATATATATATATATATATATATATATATATATATATTCATCTTGATAAGATTGATGACTTAAACGACTAAAATTCTACAATCTCAACAAGCACTCTTATATTCATATTAATCATTTCCTCCAACATCGGATTTCTGAAGTTCTAAAGGAGAAGCCGTGGCTAATCAAGTTCAACTACGCTGAGTATAAGACAATCATTCATCACAGACAATAGAAGATAGTTTTGGAATATTGTGAACTAATTGTGTAATGTTAAAAATGTTAACACTTCAAAGGCTAATTACCCACCATGCCACCTGAAGGTCCAGGCTTCCATCCATCGGATAGATTATGGGTGAGTGTTGCTGAAGAACCTTATGCCAGGATGAAACAACCATTCAATCCTTCCTAGTTGTCAATGATCACCTAATTGAACTACATCCGTAATGCAAAGTTACAAACATTTAACAAACTCCCTGCATTAACAAATCATCTATCTTACCAGTTGTTACGAATCGCTCTCTCCCGTTCTCTCTCTCTCTCTCTCTATGAATCACACTCCATACATACTTGAATAGTAACATACTATATTTATAACAAATAATTGATTTGTAAGTTAAACTACATTGTTTCTTACCTTTTTCGTAAATAATTAGACAAAGTTTCAAACATACACACACACACACACATAAAAAAAGTGCATTAATCCAAGGTTACATACACATATATAAGCACACAATTCAAAATAGTAAACACTATCAGACATAACATACTTTCTTCTAAAGCAAAGATTACCAAAACAGATCTTTCTTACGTTGATTTTAAATACAAGCTTTATAGTGGAAACAAGAATAGATAAAGGTATTTATTCGCAATTATTACTGTCTAATTACTGAGTATTGACTAATCTCATGTATATGAAGTACTTCATAGCGGTGATTATATTCTATCGATCAAGTTGCAATGTGACCAATACTAGTCTAAACAACTCGAGATCGTCTGCACTGTGTCAAAATGTATAGTGGTAATCTCGAGATAGTCGATAGACAACATTATAAGATTCAGGTTTCGTGTTATTTGTTGATCGTCAGCAACGTGTACTTGTAATATTAGAATTTGATTGATAGAATTACATCAACATTAGGAAAGATTTGATGTACATGACACTAGTCATTATTCATTTAAGGATTAGTCAAGGTTCAAATAGATCCATTGTCACGAATCTGATAAACGCGTGATCGGTTCCTATACTAGGACGAAACCGGTGTCTAGTTACTTACTTACTTACTTACGCCTGTTACTCCCAATGGAGCATAGGCCGCTGACCAGCATTCTCCAACCCACTCTATCCTGGGCCTTCTTTTCTAGTTCCATCCAATTCTTGTTCATTTTTCTCATGTCTATCTCCATTTCCCGGCGTAATGTGTTCTTTGGTCTTCCTCTTTTCCATTGACCTTCAGGATTCCATGTGAGGGCTTGTCTTGTGACGCAATTGGGTGCTTTCCTCAATGTGTGTCCTATCCACTTCCAGCGCTTCTTCCTGATTTCTTCCTCCACTGGGATCTGGTTTGTTCTCTCCCACAGTACGTTGTTGCTAATAGTGTCCGGCCAATGGATCTGAAGTATTTTGCATAGACAATTGTTAATAAACACCTGTATTTTCTGGATGATGGCTTTTGTAGTTCTCCAGGTTTCTGCCCCATACAGTAGAACTGTATTGACATTTGTATTGAAAATCCTGACCTTGGTGTTGGTTGACAGTTGCTTTGAGTTCCAGATGTTCCTCAGTTGTAAATATGCTGCTCTTGCTTTTCCGATCCGCGCCTTCACATCTGCATCAGATCCATCCTGTTCATCAATGATGCTGCCCAAATACGTAAAGGTTTTTACATCTTCAAAATCTTCTCCGTCAATTTTGATTGGATTGGTGCATTCTGTGTTGTATCGGAGAATCCTGCTTTTCCCTTTGTGTATATTGAGACCTATTGCTGCTGAGGCTGTTGCCACACTGTTCGTCTTCTCCTGCATCTGTTGTTGCGTTTGGGATAGAAGGGCCAGATCGTCTGCGAAGTCTAGATCATCCAACTGCATCTTAGATGTCCATTGTATCCCGCGCTTTCCTTCGGACGTTGACGTTTTCATGATCCAGTCGATCACCAGGAGAAAGAGAAAGGGTGAGAGTAAGCAACCTTGCCTAACACCGGTCTTCACTTTGAACGACTTTGTCAACTGTCCTCCATGCACGATTTTGCAGTGTAATCCATCATATGAGTTCTGTATGATATTGACTATCTTCTGAGGCACGCCGTAGTGTCGAAGAAGTTTCCATAGTGTTGTTCTGACCACGCTATCAAATGCCTTTTCGTAGTCAATGAAGTTGATGTAGAGTGTCTAGTTCATTCACGTTTTTAATGGTAGTTCAAATTAGATTGGTTCATGATTTAAATGAAATTCAACAAATCTCCACAACAACATATTGAGAATAGTTGAGATTGTTTGTTACTAGACGAACAGATTAAAAGCCATTAGAACGTGAAAATTACTAGTACAAAATATTGCGCCTTGAGATCCACGATCACATGTTACTTGGTCAATGAGACCACGGATACTAGTCTTGGTTTCTTTCTCCGTCTGTTCTTCCAACATGAGGTATTTTTTACTGTGCAAGTTAGTTTAAGTAAACTGTCAATTAATCGTGCACATCACTGAATTCATCTGATTTTTTAAATGGATACAGTAATATTTGTTAATCAAATATTTTCTCATAAGAAATATAGTTCACTTACTATATTGACTACCAAATACATTCATTAAAGCATTTCCAAATAGACCAGTTTGTTGTTGACTTGTTCCTACATTTTGTGATAAACGTCGAATATCGCGTTTTGGAGACCTGCTTTATATTAATGTAAAAAAACGGGAACAGATGAAATAAAACCGATTCTTAAACAATGTCGTTTCTCATTTATTTTCTTACACTTTATTATGATAAATCGTTCTGTTTTACTTTACAGCTGCAAAACTTGGCCTTTAAGAACAGATGATATTCATAAGCTACAAGTATTTGACCACAGATGCCTTAGAAATATTGCTCACATCTGCTGGGATCACCTGCTAAGTAATAATGAAGTCAGACGCAAAGTATTAGGGAACGATGATGGTAAATCAGTTGATGAACTTGTGAATCTTCACCTGTTACGTACGCCTCAACACCCATTACCACGACACGCAATGCTGACTAGTGTAGGGGATGGTTAGAAAGAAGTTAGGGGCCGCCAAAGCAAAACGTGGCATCACTCCACAAAGTCACTAACTTCTAGTGCGAGCCATATTGATAGATGGAAACTACTTGATTGGAGTCCGCATGACTATCTTAACCAATAGTTGGAGACTATGAGTAACATGGCTCCAAATCGATCACAATGGCGTAGGTGTATACACTCTCTATCTTCCCTTAAACTACAAGATTAAAATCACTTCATATCTTTCTTTCTACACACTAATTCTTTCTTCCTGTACTATATCCATACATAAAATCTGTCTTTTATATATTACACCATTGAGTTAACCGCTTCTATCAATCCAGTGTTCATCTTGTTGCGCTAATGAGGTATGGCAAGTTGCGCCGCTGCACATATGTGCATGATCCTACGTTGTAGCTAACTGTCTGATTGACTATGAACATTAGAACTGAGATGCAAATATATCTAGCTGACGAGCTCCGAATATGACAAAAATGTCCAGAATTCTAATGCTAACAATAATTCATTTATTTAGATGGGAATCGTAACAAAATGATCATAACAAGAAAAGCTGTAGAGCATCCACATAGGTTAACGAAGACTGATCAGAAGTCAGTCCTAAATATCAACAACGGCGTAATCCAGCTGAGATTATTTATTTATTTTTCAATGTTCGTTAAGCATGCTATATCTTTCACTTTTGTGTTTTAAGTGAAGAATAATGGGTTCGAGTAATAATCTGAGCACCAATAACATTGAAATGCAGGTACATCCAGCTGATGAGTTCCGAATAGGACGAAATGAGAGTTCTAGATTCTAGTGTTAGTCGTAAACGTCTACTCTTTTGTTCGCCCTCCAAATGCCCTTGTACGACCAAGGGTGGAGAGTTAGATCACCTTGCGGAACAACATATGTGAACATTATAATAATGCTTGTACATTATTACGGATATGAATATGAATAAGTTGTAAGTCTAGATCGAGGGAACTTTAAACAAACTGGTTATTCAGTTATTAATGAGTGCCTTTCAGGTCAATCTGAAATCAATAAATCTATCCACATAAACTGAATTGATTAACCGATGAAGATCGGGTCAATGAATCATATAGTTTGAGGTCAATTTTTATGAACACAATAACAGTCTATCATAATGGAAACTAAGACTTTGAAGTAAATCAATCACTAATTGTGTCATTAAAGTAAAATTATTGCGGATATGTTCACTGTTATTCAAAAACCGAGTAATGATGATTTTGTATTGAATGACAATGAAAACATTCTACTTAAACTACACAGTTCAAACAATTTAATGCTAACAAACAATTGTGACTATTAAGCCAAAATATAAAAAACGACAGTTTTCTACACAAAACTATCTTGAAAATCATTAGCATCCAATTGAACATATTCCCTGTAGTTTCATTTTTCACATGCAATAGCATGTAAGGTTGTGATGTGTCCATTACTGAGGAGTCACAAGCTCACAGTATTTAACCGTTTTTAATACATGCCCGGCTTGATTTCAATCTCTCAAGGTAGATATCACCCGAGAAAACAAAACTAAAAACCGTCAATGGATAAATTTCAAATGTCTCAGGAAATGTAAAACACTGCAATAGTAAAGACTGTATAAAGAAATAGGAGGGTAAGTATACACTGAAACAATTTCTCGCTTTGATTCAAATTGAAAAGGTTCAGATTATCTCGTTGTTGATATTTTTGAGTGAAATTTGATAAAACTTGGTTGGTGAATGTGGACCATGTGTGGATTCCCTCTATATAGCCATTTACCACAAGTTGATATAGAATGGATGGAATGTGGCTAGTAATGGAATCCAAGATGTACAATTCGTTCTATTTGGCACTCATCAGCTGGATTTACATGCATCCCAAAGTTGGTGTTCATACAGAGAATGAATTATATCTCATACCTGTTGCAAAAGTGAGTGCCAATCTAGACTCAGTAGCCAAATGGACAACACGATAGCGTGTGAATTGAGCGGTACTGGTGTTTTAAACGAGAACTCAGGTTGGAAAAGCCAATTTATTGTTTCATGCAAAATTACGCAGTGCCTTCGCAAAATATGAAAATCATACATTAAATATATTATTTGCATGTCTTTCTTCAATATCTCATGATCCTTCAATCCTGTTGTTATCACAGTTTCTCTCTGTTTTCTTTCTTATTCTCTTCAAATCAATCTTCTGCTGGCAGGCATTTCACTTCTGATTGATGCTACATACTACTTATATTCGAAGACATAAGTAGCGAACATCACATTGGGTTTGAGTACTGGATTGCACATCAACTCTGTGATGCAGGTACATCGGACTTAAAAGTTCAAGACAAAACGAAATATGAGTTCTGGATTCCACTGATAACTACATTCTATCTACTCTATGCTAAGTTCTAACAATGCGTTAGCAGAGAAAAAAATGTAGTCAATGAATTACCAAAGAATGTGTGAGCTTCAACGAATAACACGAGATTGAATTGATTACTTTAAGATTTAAACATAAAAGCATATAGTTAAGCAAACCATCTGACTGAATAACAATTCACATTGTGTTTCAACAAAACTCCACATGAAAATTAAGAGAATCTTTCTTTTTGGTGGAGTTTCGTTCTCTGAGCTGGTTTGACCAAACCATCCAGCTCAGAGAACAAAACTCCACCAAAATCATCCACCTGAGCTACAAATCTTCTCCAACATCTCGAGAATCTTTCAAAATAAGAATTCGTTAAATGACAAAATACAGTAATGATATAAGTTACATGAATCATTTGTTGTTCAATTGGAAATTGTTGGTGAATATGACAACATGACAGAAATTTCAATCATATGGTAAGTGGATAAATAGGTCACTGATCGACAACATCACATAAAATCGTATCAATCAAACAGTCAGTCAGTTACAACGTGGGATCAGGCACATATATATACATCGGTTCAAGTTGCCATGCCGCATTAGCACAAGAAGATAAACACTGGATTCATAGAAATAGTTAACTCAATGGTGTAATATATGAAAGAAAGATTTTATGTAGAAAGAAAGATATGAAGCGATTTTAATCTTGTAGTTTAAGGGAAGATAGAGAGTGTATACACCTACGCCATTGTGATAGATTCTGAGCCATGTCACCCTAAGTCTGCAACTATTGGTCACGAGAATACAATGAAAAGTAAGTAAAATAGGAGGTCCCAGCCAATAAACACACATAAACAGATACAATTTTTAATGTTCAGGGTTTGGGTTTAATTACTACCAATAGTAATCAACACTGTTATACAAAGTACTTGAAAAGTCAGTCATTCAGTCATAAAGAACATAAGACCTGAACTATATTCGCATTATTTCAAGTTGCCGTTACACTTTATCAATAAGACAAATGTCAGAGTAGCAGAATTTGTAATGACATTGGTTGTAGTGGAAAACATCTAGACGCCTAGACAATACCTAAACTCCTGGTTTCGATATTATATGGAAAAAATAACAGAAGAGTTTCAACTCTTGTAACCTATAATGATTGTTGTTAGATCATTCACCAGGTTCACTTGGGTATGGTCCAAACTACAAGTGTGGCGGCTAATGATACCACCAGATTTGCTTAAACTCAAGACAGATGAGCGGGGGTTGAACCAAGGGCTTAGTGTACATACATTGAAAAAGGAATAAACGCGATTAACTTACACTCCAATCTTATTTAATGATGATACTGAAGTTGAAAAATGTGAAAAACCAAATGAATATTTTATGTACTCCGGGCTTTCCAAATACATTGGTATAAATCGTAATTCAACTGCCTTACAAACTGACTGATAGGTTCTGCAGACAAAAAATAGAGAAAAAGAGAAACACATGTAGATAAATACAGAAATGAGTAAACCATATAAGTGTAAAACAATCAAAGCATTGATCGAAGAAGAGTTAGTTCAGCCACACAAATATGTGTTAATTCAACAGATAGGCTGTGATCGAAAGTGAAGTCCAATGAAGACGAGGTTTGTATTATGAACGATGTGGTCTCACATGATGTTGTTGAATATGTAGGGGGAGTTATTACTTCCCAGTTGTCCACACTGTGAAAGGATATTTATTCTTGCACAATCTGAAAAAGAAGCTCGATAAATGGTGAACTTAGCGAACTAAGAACATAACCGCAGAATCCAATGGACAACTACTTGAGGCCGGTCACACACAACCTATTTATGCAAAATTTTAGATGTGTTAGCTCCGTTCTTTAAAAGGCTTTACCGCCTAAGACAATGATACACAAGGTAGAGTGAGGTGTGATATATGTAGGAAGTAATTTTTTACAGATTCAATTCTAAACTATTCACTAGACTGTCGAGCACAGAGTTTTAGCTTAGCCAAAGTCAAAACAAGTAAACTAATTGGCTTGATAAACTTCAACTGTTTTTCTTAAACGTAAATTAACACAAAATAGACAATTAATACAGCCTATTAAACAGGCGAAAAAGAGTGACATAAATAACATTCCGAATTAAAGAACAGGAAAACTAAGTCAACAAACTTAATATCAGAGGAGTTTTGTGGAGATTGTAGTAACTTAATAATTGAATTCATGAGTCAATTAAAGCTAGACCATAATGGAAAACCTGAAAGCACTGGATGGCCTTTTTATCCTAGTACAGGACACCTCAGCAGTGCGAATCCACGATCCTGCCCCGCGAGATTCATTTATGATAAACATAAAGATTATGATTTCGATAGAACAATGAGAAGACAGAGTTGATCTGAAAAAAGTGATGTATTTACTTTGTACATTTCAAACAATCTGTTCATACTTTTTATATGAAAATTAATAAAGTTCATCGGACAGTGTCTCATTATTCTAGGTCATAAAATGACTCAAGGATTACTAGAGTACATTCAAGATTACGACAAATTCTTTTTGTACACATAATGAGGGTTTAAATTAGGATTGGTGACTGGGTTTGTTTATTCGATTACACTTTACAAATATATTAAGATTGACCTTTTCTAATTCATTTATTATGTTTATGAGAACGCTTATTGATGCAAATTTTGGTTATCTGAGGAGAAAATGCATTATTGCTGTTATACCGCTGTGCAGTCAGCAGTACAGCTTTGTACTCGGACCATGAGTATGGCACTTTTAGTCGTGTACGGTACAATGTCTATTTTTATTTATTTAAACACATAAACATTGGTAGAGGTAGGCAGCAAACAGATATGCGCCACATAAATCACTCCATTTCTGTGAAGGCTGGGACATTGACCGGGTGCCCAAAACGAACTATTTGATTTTCTTTGGGGGAGCACACCCGGAGACTTTGACCTAAAAGTCTGACCTACAAGGCAGTGGAGCAACGTTAAGAGATGCAGTCCCATGGTAGCCAGTCACCAACAATAGGTTCACATGCAATTTGTTCCTTCAGGATACTGGACAGCCCACGTGCATCATTGGTTTGGAATCATGGTTTCCCAACTCCCCTAGGTGAATCCTCTGTGTCTACTAACCCGGTTAAAGCGCCGGACATTCGCTTTTCATCCTCTCAATTTTGTAAACAACAGTAATGCCACGAGAAGGCAGTGAGTACGACTTCCTCAACAGTGGTTGTATGCACGTAGCCATGTGAGAGCATTTCGAGAGGGAGAGCTGACTCTCCTCACTCTCAGCCGTACTAGGGCATTTGGGGGACCTAAAGAGACAAGTGCAGCAGTCAACACAGCTCAGTTAAATCATTATGATATCTATTCACGATCAACACATCAAGGTATTAGCTATAGTACGTTAGTGGAATCTAGTGTCTAGAGTTCATTCTGTTTAAAACCTATTCACTGTATGTACCTGGAAACCAGTGTAGTTGTGCCAACACTAACACGTTTCACTACATTCCACTATCGTAAAAACGTAATCAACACTTAAAAAACCAACAACTAAAAACTCACTCTTTCCATTGTGGTGTATTAACAAGTTGATTAATTGTCTCCGGTGAACAATACTTTAAACAAACTTTTAATAATTCTTCAAATTCATTAGATACATTGAAAAATTGTAAACGTCTACCATTTACTGTAGGTAAGGTTTTAGTGGATTGATTATGTGTAATCATTTTAGATATTTGATAAATAGAATGATGATGATGATGATCATCATCATCATCATCATCATCATCATGATGCTGCTGCTGATGATGATTAATGTCAACATCATCCCCATTGTTATTATCATTAAACATTTGACCATTTAATATACTTAAAATATGATGTAATTGTGCACTAATTTCATGACAAGCATCTGATGATGGCATAGATTTTAAGACACGTGAATTAATTTGATCTATTTTGAATAGAAATAAAAGTTCAAATAAAGAAAATTAGAATAAACTTAATTCATCTACAAAATCTATGAAAATTAGTTGCATAAGTGATGCCGATCCACAAGTTTTCAGTCGATCTGGGACAGTGTTTTGCGCACTAGAATTGTTGGTTATGGTGATATTTGAGGAGGAAGCCAAAAGAGAAAGTTTAGAGTTGAAAGTCGATGTAGGAGGAATAATAGGAATTGAAGAGGGAAGTTGATTATGAATACAGTGGTCTTGAGTGCTGTTAGAGATATGAGGGCGATTATCACTTCCCGGTTGCCCACACTGTGAAAGAGTTTTTCTAGAAGTATCTGAAAGGGAAATTGGTTTAGGGGTAGTCTTAGTGACCTGAGAGCGTGACCGTAGTGCCCAAGGGACAACTGCTTGAGGTCGGTCACACACGACCTTTTTATGAGTAATTTTCGTGTTATATCCGAACGATTAATAAATGAATGGTGACTTCCGGGAATTATTTATGACCTATTATTACATATATTCTTACTGGATAATTATTAAGTAGCGATATTATGTATATATATATACCTCTCATTTGACTTATTGGCTATGTAGATACGATTTACCATTCTTAACTTCCAATTTATTAGGTACAGTTTCCCACACTCACAGCCACTTTCGGCTTGACCTCGTATAACTATTATTTTTCATCTTATGATGTGATGCGATCTGATTTGCTTATATATTTGAAATATACGATTCATACAGTGGATGCTCAGATTGCGTTCTAAACTCAACGAGCAGGGCTAGGTGAGGACCAATAAGGAATCAAAGTTGACCCAAGGTTCTTAGTTCTCATTGACGTGTCATTGGTTTAGCACGATAACAAGGTCATATAAGTCGGTATTCTGATTGTCAAATTTGTTTCGTAATGATGACAGGAGCAAAAGCCATATCAACAACCGCCAATACACTACCATTATCTCTAATACACTCTACCGCGTTTTTAGTAGTTCCTTAATAAAACATAACGACAATTACCTTCCAGGAAAATTCCTCAAAGTGATTTAAACAATAAATAGCTTATAAGCAGAGATGGATAGTGGATAGCAGTGGAATTCAGGACACGCGTTTCGTCCCACTCGGGGCTGGGTGTACCTGTATCTCACAGTTGATGTTCACTCAAAGACTCGATCCCAGTACCATTCGCTTCAAACACCATCACATTATCCACTTATATACTGAGTCCTGATAACCACCTGCTTGTGCAATGAGGTGAAGTTTTAAATTCACTTGGTGTTGTTTTACTTGTATCTTCCCATTGTTGTTTAGGATTGCAATTGATCAGTCTCTTAATGGCATATATTCATCCCGTACATAATGAAGCGAACCATACGGAGTTCGAGTCTCAGATATTGCCTTAGTTCACAAGCTTTATAAACAAAGATGGATAATGGTTACAATAATTTGATAAAGAAAAAATAAAGTATAATTACTTACACATTAACAATAAAATTGTTAAAGGTTCAATAGATTTAACTGATTTCATGTATTGCATAAATGGATAAAGTTCATCTTGTTGGTTTAATAACTTCTCAATATGTATAACTGTTGATTGCTAAAAATGAAAAAGAAAATTACATCACTGTTCGTTCCATCCAAAAAAACAATGTAGCTTGATGTAATTAATACAATGCTACGAACTATACTGTTTGTATAATGGCTAGAAACCTCAGTGTAAAGGATAGGCGTAAAGCTGTGACTGGCTTACATTGAAGTGAATGGAAATAGATTGGAGTATCAAACACGTTGTACTTAATTCAATCTGGACAACATCGATACAATATTATGTAATATTTACAAATGTAATTAGTAATAGAATCAAGAATATACCTCTCTATATGAGACTCTTCAGTTGGATATACCTAGATCAAACTATGAGTGATCATACCAAAACTCGAAATCAGTGCACTTTAAATTCACTTGCTGTTGCTTTACATGTATCTTCCCATTCTTATTTAGGACTGTGATTGATCAGTCTCATGTTGGCGTATATGCATCCTGTGCGGATTGCCTCGATATAGTTTTGAGTCACTAGCTTTTTAAGCAAAGATGGATAGTGGCTAACAGTGGAATCTAGGATGCACATTTCGTCTTATTTGGGACTCTTCAGCTGGATGTACCTACATCCCAGAGTTGATGTTCACTCCGGGACTCAGTAGCTAAGTGGATAACGCAATGGTGTTTGAAGCGAACGGTACTGGGATCGAGTCCCGGAGTGAATATCAACTCTGAGATGCGGGTACATCCAGTTGATGAGTCCCAAATAGGACGAATTGCGCGTCCTGGATTCCACTGCTAGCCATTATTCATCTTTCTCAGTACACTTTGCTTCAAAATATAACATGTCACCAACTGAGCTACTAATTTCAGAAAAACATTAATTAGTTCAACGAATTCAAAGGTGTTTGTATCTACATGTCAAATATTACTAAAACGTTTGGGATGAAATGCTATCATTAAAGCAATCTTCTAAGAATGCATATATAACAAGAGGAATTGATCAATTATTATTGTTTTGAATATCAATAACGCAATACTACAATAACTCCTCTCACTGACGAAAAAAAAGAAAATATACACTTTGACAATAACCATAATAATATGCATACCTTTTTAGATAGCCATCTCTCCCAGTCGTGAATATATGTTTCCAATAATGGGACATGTTGACAGTCATGTTTTATTAATGGTTCAACAGGCTAAAATGGATTAAACATGCATAGTCTCATGCTTATTAGTTACATATACATGTATATTTGAAAATGAAACTACACGGTAACTAAATGATGAGTTATAAATAAATTAATATATTTATAAGCAAAGATGGATAGTGGTTAGCAGTGGAATCCAGGACGCGCGTTTTGTCCTATTTCGAACTCGTCAGTTGGATGTATCTTCATCTCAGATTTCATGTTCACGCGATGGCGATTGAATGTCCGGTATACGCCTGACTATGTGAGAGCACTCCGAGAGGAGATCTGACTATCCCCAGCCTCGACCATACCACGGCATTTGCGGTTATACACCTAGTTCCCAGTGTCAAATGTTTGTAAAGAATGAAATTTTCAACAGAACAAACACCTATAACACTTCTGGGACCTCGAACCGAACACAAAACATTGTGAAATAATTAAGGCTTTACTTGAAGATTACGATTGCAAGAACTTTTGAATGTCTATAAACTTCTAGTAAGAGGATTTTGAAATTTTGTCAGTGTCGTTATTCAGATCGGCTTTGTAAGAGTCTTCATAGGTTAATTGTTAAGAGTTGACGATAATTCCTTAAAAAAGGAAATACTTCTACCAATCAACAATTGCGTAAACTTCGGGAAAAACAATCGATTATGCTTTCATTATCCTGACTGAACATTTAATGAATTTGTAAAATTTTTTTAGCATATTCTCCAGAGGTTTATAGAATATCAAGACAATAGATAATCACAAAGATATCTTTGTTCGCCAAACATAAATGAACCTTCTAAGTAAAGCTTCTTCTATAATTCCAACCCTCATATCTTAAGGTTAAAGAGTAGTAAACTTCAGCGGACTAGAAACCAGATTAAGTCGATGTCCATGAACATGTTCAGAAAATACAAATGTTGAAAATCCTTGCAGAATACGTTATCCTAAAAGTCCCGCCTTTTTTTTCATCTCATATTAGTGGTATGAATTATTAACATTCAAGTGTTCCCATTCTAAACAGTTGCAGATAGAAATTATTCGTATTAGAATAATCTTGATCGCCAAGTTATTGCCTAACTACCATCGGCCAATCAGAAAGAGCGTGTGTTCGAATTTCACCTCAATCACAACCTTTACCCCCAAATGCCTTGGTACGGCCAAGAGTGGGGAGAGTCAGCTCTTCCTCTCCAAATGCTCACACATGGCCACGTCCATACAACCACTGTTGAGGAAGTCCTATTCACTGCCTTTTTGTACCACGGGTGTTGTTTACGAAATTGAGAGGATGAAAAGCGAATGTCCGGCGCTTTAACCGGGTTAGTAGACACAGAGGATTCACCTAGGGGAGTTGGGAAACCCTGATTCCAAACCAATGGTGCATATGGGATCCAGGATCCCAAGGAAACAAATGGCATATGGACCGATTGTTGGTCACCGACTACCATGGGAATGCACCTCCTAAAGATGCTCCACTGCCTTGTGGATTAGCCCTTAGGTCAAAGGCTCGGGATGTGGTCCCCTAAGAAAACCACCTGCTTCGGTTTGAACACTCGGGTAGTATCTCAGCCCTCATACAAATCGAATGATTTGTGTGGCGCATATTTGTTTGGTGCCTTCTTGTACCAATGTTTATGTGTTTAAATAAATAAAATAAGATAGAACTTATTCGTATTAGAATAATGTCGATAGTTACGTTACGTTATAGCCTAACTATCATCGACCTGTACAGAATTTAACATCAATATACAATTACTTACGTACTTACTTACTTACGCCTGTTACTCCTAATGGAGCATAGGCCGCCGACCAGATCAATATACAATAAAGTCATGTTATTATTTACTAAAATAGACCATGATAAACTTACTGTACATTCAGGAAAACATAGTAGAATCAAATGATTGACAAAATCCTTCAAATATTCATCCGATAATTTGGAAGTGTGCAACAAGAAGGAGGAGGAGAGAAAGAGTACGGGATGGGGAAAAAATCAATAACGTAAATTTTTTGTTAACTACAGAATGAGAGTTTAAACAATAAAAATAAAATGACCTTAGAAACTATTAACAAGATCCATTGATTGATAAGATTATGCATAATTCAAGATGACAATAGAAGATTATTTATCCATATATATAGAACATGGATTTGATTTTCATTCTGTCAAATCTTTTCTACTATCATTACATATTATTATAATTCATACTAATCTAATATACTCACTGTGTTGATAGGATGTGACAATATGAATTAGGCTCTAAGTTGTTTAATGACTAACTGACTAATGTTTATTCTGTGTATACATTTCAACTCTAAACTCATCCAATAGCTCACCTCTATTGAAACTTTAAAAATAAGGGATAGGAATTTCAACTGAGATAAGCTGTTGTGTGAGTTGGTGAATAAAATTAAACCAAGAATGAAAACAAATCAGAATAAAAAGTTAAAATAGAGTAAAATAATTTAAAGCAATTAGTCTCTTTGATAAATTCCGATAGTGCAATATAAGAAAATGAAGATTATCAGAACTATTTGATGGTATATTAGTGTAATACATTTCGAAAAATCTGATCACAGTGGACCAAGTTACAAGGGGATACCAGATACATATGCACCACACAAATCTTAATAGGCCCCCAAATGCCCTAGTACGGCCGAGAGTGGGGAAAGTTAGCTCTCTCGCTCTCCAAACACTCTGAAGTGGCCACGCGTATATAGCTTCTATCAGGGAAGTCCTACTCACTGCCTTCTCACGGCGTTGTTTACGAAATTGAGAGGACAAAAACGAATGTCCTGAGATTTAACAGGGTTGGTGGATATGCAGGATACATCTAGGGGAGTTGGGAAACCTTCATTTCAAACCAACAGTGCACACGGGCTCCAGTATCCTGAAGGAACAAATGGCGTGGGAACCAATCGTTGGTCACCGGCTACCATGGGACTGCATCTCCTCATGATGCTCCACTGCCTTGTGGATCAGACCTTTAGGTCGAAGGTCCCGACTGTGGAACCCCAAGAAACCACATAGTTCGGTTTGGGCACTCGGTCAGTATCACAGCCCTTACAAAAATCAAATGAGATTTGTGTGGTGCATATGTATCTGATGCCACCTTGTACCAATATCTATGTGTTCAAATGGAAAAATAAATAAATAAGGACCAGTGAAGTTCAACCTGGTCTGTTGTGAGATAATAACTCATTGAAGACAATGGTGGATGTGTCGCTCAATTTCGTGGATTAATTGGAGTTAGACATTAACACCGAGCTCAGTGGTCTAGAGATTAAGCGTTCGTGCGCGAGACCGATAAGCTTTGGGTTCGAATCTCGCGAGGCGGGATCGTAGATACACAATACTGAGGAGTCCCACAATAAGACGAAACGGCCATCTAGTACTTTCAGGTTCTCCATGCTGATCTAGCTTCAATTGACTCATGATCTCAACTATTAAAAAACATATATACTTTTAAGAACATTTATATATAAAAACTAAAAAGTCAACTAGACTAGAAATGGAGGATAAGAGAAGGCAAGGATAATAACGAAAATGATGTTGTGAAAACAATTTGAAACCTCATCGCTTCTGGATAATAAACTGATATTACCAGGGGGGCGTTGAATTTTCGTATGGCTAAGTCTTCAATAAACCTTAGTATACGCCCTTTTACATTTGTATACAATACCACAAAAGCCGAGTAGTTAAGATCAATCTTATGACCTATTTCAATTGTGTTTGCTAATACAGGATAATGGATATTTATCCTCTACTCTGATTGGGGTATTTGATAAAAAACCGAATTGATACAACTACTTTTTAGCTTTACTCTGACAAAAAAAACAACATAATTGGTTATCCTTTTTAACCGTGTTTTTTTTATCTTGGTCAATATAACCAAGTATGTGGGACATTCGGTGTGTATAGGAAAAATTGGATCATTACTATGGGTACATTTTAATAGACTAGACAAAATTGAATATGATATCATACTTTCATTCTATAAAAAAAAACGAATACATATACATATGAGAAATGCTGAGAAAACTCCCAAAAGATGAATGAAGATACTTAGTGTACCAATATAAAATTTTACAGCGAAAACTAAAGTTATTTCGATTCTCATGACATGATCGATAAACCAGGCAAATGTTTGCATTAGATTTATGAGTCAAACATACACTAAGCATTAACTGATGGGACTAATCAAACAGTTATGATGAACGTGGAAACTGGAACAATGGTGTGTGTTAGCCTACGTTATCATCCTTATATCATCACGGTAAAATGAAATTTACAGGATTAAAAAAAACGAGTCAAAATTATAATAGTATTAATGATAGTGAAGTAAGATTAAGTATTGGATAATATAGTGACAGAGTAGTATGAGAACGAGCTCAAAGTAATCACGACAACTTTACAGTTAGTTTCGAGCCAATCAGAAAAGAGCTTTCATAAATGTATAGCTTATTAAAAAGAGCCAAGCAATAATATTACACAGTGTAAACAGATTTTGCGTTAATCGATGAATCGGTGGTCTCTAAATAAATTACCCTATCAGTAATTCGGAAAAATAACGATACATAGAATACATGAAATCCCATAACTAGATATAGATTGCCCGCACTTTCGAACCTTTAGAAGGAACCAAACAGATTTTTAAGTCCTCACACTGTTCCTGGTTAATGTTAGGGTTTTCCTCACGAACTGATATCAGTCATGATATAAAAGTACTCTATGCCTATATGGATGAATGAGTTTCACTCATCCATCAGGTTAATGGTTCATTCCAGAATTAAGGTTTCAAAGTTATGATTTAGGGATAGTGTCGACTTATCTTGTTATATACGATCTAAATGATACACTTTACACCATTTTTACCCTATGGTTTCCAAAAATAATTTTTAGCTATCACTTTCAACAGTTTAAGCAGTATACAAAGGTATTTCTGCTACCCATGATGCATGATATTCGAATTTCGTTCAAAAACCAGTCTTGTTTTCTATTCTGATTTAGTTGTTCTTAAAGTATATTTTTACCGAATATAGTTCGAAAAAAGGGATGAATTACAGAAGAATAAAAAGTATCAACCCAAGTTGAGGCTCAGAAATTAGAATGTGTGAATGAATTTTTGAAACTATGACCGAGTCTGAGCCACGCTACCAGAACAAAATGAGTGAAATATATACTTTAACTTACAATTTGGTTGGGGTGAATGTAAAGTTTTGTAAATTTTCTTTGAAGGAATGAATGTACAATGACAAGGCACTTGGATTAATGTTTTCTTACATTCTTTTAATTGTAAGCTTTCGTTTGGCACATAAACTACTGTTGCAAATCTTACTTAAATTAATGTTAGTTAATTACGGACCTATTGCTTCTTTTTCAGTTTTAGCGTAGTTATGTCCAGATTTTAATTTACGATTTCGATTGATGTGTAGGTCGGGAATTCACTGTATATTAATGCATAGGTTGAGGCATATCGGAAAAACTGCACGACAGAGATCTAATTTGTTTGCCATGCTCTCTTATTAGACTAAATACTGAGGTCAAAGAGGAAACTCCGTCCTGATAAATAAGCATTTAGATTACCTTGCTCAAGACTCAACGTCAATCGTTGTTATCAGTCAAAATGTATGACTTTTCAAAGTACAGGACATTAAGACAGATTGAAATAAGTATACTTGAGGTAGAGAATTAGAGTCTGAATTCTGATTGGTAAATCTCATCGAGTAATATCAATTAAACCCTAACATAGCAATACTAAGTTCGAGTCTTATAGTGAACATCAACGACTGAATGTAAATATATCCAATTAACAAGTTCTACGTAAGAAGAAACACCAGTGTTAAAAGCCAATAGTACTGAAAACATTATTTACAGTTCAGTAGTCCTCGACAGAATGTATGAATGACTGAGGTGTTTCTTACTTTACCATGTAATCTTTTACTTCGTAAATACTATTAGAAAGAAGTCACATGAATATACATATGACAAAACATTTAACTTACAGAATTCGCTAAAATGTCCATAGCAGGCAATAAAACACAAGTAGATAGTATTTCTATTAAAAAACTAGACAACGATCTGAAAATTAAAAGCATTACATGAATATTTCGAAATAACAACAGAGCTGTTAAATTTGTAGTACAAAAACATCAACATATTAACTACATTAATAAAACGCACCGTTACTGGTTGGTTGATGAGTTGTCTGTGTATTTTCGTGTGTTACATGTTCTCATTCCCAACTTATTACAAGATGAACTGATTACTGATGTAAGAATAAGTTATAAGAAAGTTAGAGGTGGTCAAACCATGGGATATGGGATAAGTCTACAATGTTTCTGTCACGTGAAATGAACCATGTCCTAGAATACAAACATTTTCTCCATGGTCAACATGCAATATTTGTTATCGATAGTTAGAGACTTTAGATGATATACTTTAACATTAAGCAGCAATGACGGAAATACATTCACTCCTTTAATATCACTTCATTGATTTCTTCTGAATTATTTGCTACACATACCTAAGTCATTTCGAATTCGACTCTTATTAATCTCACCGTGCTGTGTGAATATTAAATGAATAACCATGACTAGTTCCTACTTTATGACTAATATCTAAAAAGTTTTGATATGGTTGAAGGTGGGAAGAGTTCGTTCTGTCTCTTGAAATAGTCGCGCATTATGACCTGTTTAAGGAAATTTCTGTTCGTTGCCCTCATGTGGTGAGTTTTACAAAAGTGAGGATGGAGAACGGATGTGCGGCACTTAAACCAGGTTGGCATACACAAGGGCTGATGCCATATGAATTGTCCCAAGGATTTCTACATCGTGAATCGTTTATCGACATTGGAGCTGAGTGAAAAAAAAAGTGGATAGGTGACCAGTTTATCAAGTGGTGGCGCATTATGAATGACAGTTATGTATGGCTGACATTCTTCGGTTCATAAAAACTCCCCGGTTGGCGTCCTAGAGATTGTATACATCAGTGGTTGGAGACTTCATTAGATATGCCTTGGAGTGGCAGTGTTGCTGTAGTTTTCCACTACTATCATTATGCAAGTGAGAAAACTCCCATAACCGAATGTAGATTTTATCTGTATTTTAAACTGAACCGTATCTCATAACATACAATATAATTGGTCATTTACCAACTGATTGTACTACCCTACTCTTCTTGTTCTTTTCACAATGTCATCACTTTTGATTGTGCGGATTTTTTGTGCCCTATCGTACTATAATTTGTCCATAAAATAAACACTTGAAATCCTATTACCACTGATACTGTTGCTACCTCTACTATTCTGGGATTTGACTTGGCAACTTTATCTTTCTGTGCTAATGGGGTATGGGAACTTGAAACGATGTACATTTGTACAGGTTCTACATTATGACCTACTGACTGAATGTAAATTAGCTCTTCATGTCAGCTAGTCACATGCATTCGAGAAATTGGTATAAATGTGCATCAGTTCTAACTCCCTTCATCTCATGCTAACATAAAAAGAAAGAAGAAAGTTAACTCAAGCTGTTCTTGAACGATTACAAATTTATTTTTGTCAGTGATTTACATGAACATAAATGAAGTATGTGGATATTTTAAGCGAACTCTTAGAAAAAATTGGTTAATAATCACCGTTTACTTTGTAACGAAAGCTTTATGGGGAATGGCCAGTGTTAAATACCTCTACTAGGTTCATTTTTACTTAACGTTAACTTATCATCGAGGAAGAGAAATAAACAACTATCTCAATTCTTTCATTAGGATTTTGCGTGAAATTTAAATTATCAAGAAAAATTTTCTAAATTAATAGTATGCAAATGAATGGACAATATACATCCTGTTACTTACGGATTACAACCCAGTTCCATAAACTTCTGGAAAAATAACGCACTAGTTGAAGCACTCCGTGAAACAACAGGTGATTTACGACTACGCTCTGAACTACCATACGCATGTCCGGGAGAGTTGTGCATAACACGATTACGTCGAAAGCGATGACCGTGATCAACAGAAGGCTCTTTTGATTTATGAATTTCTGATGATGAAAGACTGGGCGGCATGCCGAGAACTGGTAATAACCGGCTGACCACTGCACGTAAATACATTACTTCAGCTTGTCTTGAATACAGAGCTGCATGTAATCGGTCTCCAAAAGCACACAAAACAGCTTCTTCGGAACAAGATTTCAACGGGCTTAAAAAGTATGAACATTAATAAACATCTAAAGGTCCGATACCTTTTACGGGAATGATTCTCCTTCAACATGGTCCGAGTTTCCTCGTGTGTGTCACCAACACCGGTAGTATATAACTTATCTATGGATGAAATAAATAAAGGATGAACAAAAATTTAACGATACGCGCCGTCATAACGTGGAGATATCGAATATAATGGATCATTTCGCAGCAGAACATATATACACTTTTTGCAATATACTAGAACAAATCTAATTTAACGAGTAGTGCAGTGGTCAATTGGGAGCTGAACTATTCGATTTTTAAGTTTATAATGCTTCTGACTTACTACTTAGACACAGGTAGGTGACCTCACAGGTCATAGTTTCATGAATCAATATTTGATTACTATTTCCTAGATGCATGAAAGCCTGAATACAAATTTCGGCAAGATCTGTCGTATTTTAGTCTTCGAGATCGATTGCCTGAGTATATCTCTACCATGACTTCCCCACCAAACTACAACACCAAAAACATTGGCCTATATAATCTACAAAGCCGAAAAACAATAAAGACAACTTTGGATGCATAATTAATGTGCATCAGAAATAGATTCATTGTATTATCTAACGGTACTATAAATGATCGTTGAGGCAGATGATAAATATTTTTATTAAACCATTTGCCTAAATAGCCAATAAAATTTCTACTGTTTGGAAAATATTGCTAGTTGTTTAAAAAGGACTGATGCATTTATCTGAATAATAGAAGTGACAATAATCATTGTTCCTATTACGTTATATCCTAGGTTTTCATTATGTAGATTTCTCATCGTTTACAATGGCGGAAATTCAAAGATCACTAGTATTCGGTATTCCATGGGAAAAAATTCACTTGTGTGGAAATTTCTTGGTTTAAATGACAGTAACCTAAATTGAGTATATTAAGTATATTACGACCTACTCATGCTTGAAGTAACAAGTCTGACATAAATATAAAGCGATTTCATTTTATCATTTCATACCGATTATTTAGTTGGTCTAGTTAATCCATAAGTACGACTTTATAGATAGGCACCAACACTTACTCTCAAGAAAGGAAAATGGCAACATAATGGTCACGAGTTAAACAAAGTAAAGTAATTAATGGAAGAGGACCTAATCGGCAAAAAATATTTAATTCAAATGAAAAGCCTCATACTTAATTACTGGAACTACTGACAAATAATTTTGTGAATGAGACTGAAAACTTGACGGCAAAGAAGTATTTGAAATGTTCATTAAAACCTTAGGTTTAGTTCTAATCAATAGTCTTAGGATACGGAATATGTCTCTAATAACCCCATGAAATTGAGTGGCTAACAAAACCAGCTTGCTATTTAATTGAATGACGCTAGTAACTTGACGATTGCCAACAATGTCAGAAAATTAAAGCACACTCGAAATGATGTAAACAAAATGCCCTTACATTGTGGAAAAGTTTTGGCAAATCAGATTCCATCAAAACACTTATCAGTATTCAACCACCTTTTATTCACTTTTAATACAACAAAAGTGTTAAATATAAATAAACGTTGTACCGGAAAAGTCATCATTCTTTATTGTAAACACATTATGGTAGATATCTATGCGGCAATATATTTTTGTCTAAGTAAATGCATTTTATTAATATACGGAGGTTAAATTTTTACTGGTCAATCTATAAAGCGCTTTAAACTTAGTTTACGAAAATCTATACCGGATGTAAACAGACAATATTGGACTAGATAGTCAAATAAGCTTGACTTCAAGAAAAGTCTGAAATAAGCTAGACACACAAGATGTTCGTGTAAGTGTGCACACTCAAGATTTGTATCATTCTGAAGTGCAAGCACAAGTTAAACACCAAAAACTGAACGAGTATGAAAGGAACATAGCTTACCAGAACAAGTAAGTGATAAAATATGTACAATATGGTCGAAGAAATGTGGGATAAACCGGTTAACAATGAACTCCGAAAGATCGATCTGTAGAGTAAAACTTTTTCTACTAAAGAAACATACATCTTTAACTCTTTGGACAATTACAGCACAAGCGTATTGTAAAAACATTTTCAACTGCACCATGAAATCTGGGTTTGAAGTAAACGGTCTGAAGATATATAGTATCGGACGATCATACATACCTATACCAAAATTCGATGTACTCTTTAAGTAGTAAGTCAAATATCTAAAAAATCAGATGAATAAATTGAGATTACCGATTGCAGAGCTTCGTTAGATCTACTTCCAATTGTAACCTTTGTGTGATCGAAGTAAGCATCTGTTGGCCTATGAGGAAAAATTAAAGAAATCACAAGTAACCCACTCATGCACGCGCTTTTTCGGCCTTAAATACTCTTTGCTGAAGATGAGCATTTTAACAGTAGGCTGAGTTCTTTCAATCACCATACACTTGCTACAGATGTGAATTAAATCGTCTTACCTCAAAAACACGCAGAAGATGTAGCCCATGAGCGTGAATGACAAAGTTATCCAGATAAACACTATCATAACTTAGGATACTCCCATGACACTGTAGAATATATCTAAATCAGACAATGTATTCCACCGTAATTTGAGGTCTATTCACCTTCATGTGCTTATGTAAGTGAGAGATAGACCTTTAAAGTACCTGGGTACTGAATCTTTTGGTTCACTGATACTCCAGTTAATCCTGAAGAATACGCGAAGCACAACGAAAAGTGTTGTGACAGTTATGAAGAATCCAAGATACTATTAATATTGATAACACTTGTAGCCATTGCACGAAACTATATTTTTATAGTCAACATTAAATGGAAAGTATGTTCTGTTGTTGCGTCAGACTGTTAGCTTAACACATGTAGCGATGGACAGTCATACACATTACTATGCAACGCAATAATTCCAATTTCCCGCAAGATACAACAACTCATAACACAGAACTGAAAATTACCATGTACTGACTGATGGCTAGCTTAGAGATGGAATTCTCAAGGTTCTGGTGGGAAACCGTAGCTGGTCGAGCTCAACCACGTTGAGTCTGAGGCAGTTACTCACCTAAGACAAGTTACCATACCACATTAGCACAGCAAGATGAACTCAATGGTCTAATATATAAAAGAAAGATTTTATGTAGGAATATAGTCCAAAAAGAAAGAATTTGTTGGTAGAAAGAAAGACATGAAGCAAGTTAAATCCCATGGACTAAGGGAAGCTAACATGGCTAACATGGCCACCGTTAGACACCAGCTCAGTGATCTAGAGTTTAAGCTTTCTCCTAAGACCGGAAGTCCTGGGTCCGAATACCACGTGCTAGATCGTGAATACACACTGGTGAGGAGTCCCATACTAGGACGAAACGGCCGTCCGGTTAATCCAAATTTTCAATGGTGGTCTTACAATAGTCGGTCATGAGTTCAATGAAATTATAAATCTCCACAATCACAAACTGTAAATAAATATGTTGGTGAGTTGGCAATGCAAACAATATGAAGATGTCGACGTGTAAGAATTGAATGGGAAGAAGAGTTTACAATGAGGAAAATAGAGAGAAGTTACCAATATGTGATTATGATGACAGTCATAAATAATGGGACATGTATCAGGTACACCGGCTTCAAGCTTGCAGTGGCAGCCCTTAGGTGAGTGGGTGTTTGTCAAGTCTCCCCTTGAAGTTATGTACTGAGGAGGCAGAACATTAGAAGTGGGAGGAAATTGAGAGAGTACCTGGTTGTTCACTTTGGTGTGCAGTTTATCGGGGTTGTTTCAGGGGGCGTAGTGGTGATGTTCTGACAGGATCCACATGCTGGGGTGAATTGAATTATTCAGTATGTCGCATTCCATTTACAGGTTACCACTAATTTTACCATAGCTCAACGACGATATCTCGAGTGCTGGAATCTTTTTGTTTGGCCCTATCACTATTTGGATGTCCGTTTCTATGTTTGGTCTTAGAGATTCGTGCCTATGTATTTTGAGCCGGTATCCAAACTCTTTGTGGTTACACAATTTTTAGGTCATGATTTAAGGATACCGTCGGGGAAATGTTTCCATAAACAGAGTGGATTCTTTGTGTTAATCGAAGCAGAATGTTCGACAGGTCAAGTTTCAACCTATTGTGTACTGCCCATTCCTTTGGTGTTGTGAGGTCATTTTTAAACTCGAGTGAACACATGTCGCTATTTATGTCGTTTGTATGCACCAGAGCCACCAAGCTCATTTTATCCTTAAAGTCATCAACAAAGATCAAAGGGATGCACTGATTTAAATTAGTCCCCTATGAAACGCCTGCTGCTGTGACTGTAATTCGCATACCTCCTTATGTACTCTAATTCTTTGGGTGGTTTCAGAGCCAAAGTAGATGGTCAATGAAACCTATGTCCACTAACTTAGCATTGAGGAGTTCGTGTTTCATTTTATAGAGGGCTTCTGAGAAGCCAAGAAATATTGCATGGACTGGTAACGTTTGGTCTCAGCAGGTTGTCCAGCTGTTCCACTCTGTGGGAAAATTGGCCCCACAAGACCTGTCTTTCCTAAATCTGTGCTAACGTTCATGGAGGGTGTTGTTTTTGTCCATACGTTCCCCTGTTTGTTCATTTACTAACCCTCTCATTACGTCAACAGTACTGGCAGTAATGCGACTAATCTGCAATGTCTTCTTTTAAAGACTGGGGAGTGAGAAGCCTGAGTTCATTCTCTTGAAAGTTCCTGTGACCCTACTAAGTGCATGAACAGATCACGTTCAGTGTACCGGTGGTTATTATTATTGAACAGATTTTGTCACATTCTGGTGACTTTACATGGCGTGGAGATACTAGGTTTTTGAAACGAACAAAAGAATCAACTTTTGTTCAACTTTACTTCTGTTTTTATTCTATGTGGTGATTACTCAATGCAGTATTTGCTTTTTTCCCGTATGATATTTTATTCTGTATAACATACGATATTCTTATATTAAATTAACATGAACTATGCCCATCATGACATGCAGCATGTGATTTATTACAACTGTAAGTATTCTTCATAAATGGAATTCCATCCTAATTATGAATAAAAAACGGTACACGAATCAGTATATAAATGAGTGTATTTTCGACTAGGGTTATCGTCGTCGTGTTTTGGGGTTACTAGCAGAGCTTATGAGCCAAATCTGGAATTCAGTCGATAGGACATCAATCGGTTGCTAATTTTGCTACACTTACATAGATTATTTTCTTTTCACTGTGATTACAATTTGCTAAGACATCGATTCTACTCCACGTCACGGCTCTCCTACACATAAATACATATCGATCTTATTTGTTTGATTCATAGAATTTGTGTCCTGTTCTTCGTCTCATGATTTTGATTAAGTATCGAATATCTATCGAGACGTCTATAACTAAGGTTCGCTAAAAAGTTATTTATAATATTTCTCCCTGTAAATTAGGCTTTTTCCATCTGACAAAGGGATAAGAATTAAAATGAATTATTATTCTGCAAAACCTGTTGCTGCTAATAATAAATACATCATTTCAATGTGTAATAAATTATATCTCTAATATATCATGATTTAACGAAGGTCACTTCTCCGAGGAAAAAAAATGACTTCAGTTAACACAAGTTCAAGTAGTACAAAGGAAATAATGCAGAATATTTTTAGTACAGTCAAAATCATAACAGATATTAGTATGTAATTATCATGTTATTTTGGCTAAAGTGATTCTGTATCACATATCGCTAGATTGATCTTTTAGTCAGAAGGCAGGTATGAAAAGTGTAAAATGTCTGTATACGTAATATGATGTATTAGGATCGAAATCGGATGCGTGTGTGCAGATTATGTGGAAAATGAATAAGGTCAAATGTAGTTTTCTGTAAAAACATTCCAGATTAGATGAATATCCAGACGTTATTTCTTATTGAAGACAAGGAGGATTTAGCATTAAGTGAAAATCTTCGACTAAGCACAGCCTTTAAATACTGGTAAAATCCTCCCGAATTATTATGATGTTTTTGATATTAATTTAATTGTAGATCACCAACGTAGACGATCTATGTCGAAAATGATTGCAGGCCTACTCGAGTTAGACGTGAATGGTGTGACAAACTAGCTAACATCGAAGTCACACCTCATGGTCAGCACCTTACGTGGACTACCCCATTAACATACCAAGGTACCATAGATGATTTGAAGACTGTACAACACAGGGGACGTCGTTACAGAAATATATTAGTTAAAGTAGATACAAGCGAAAGTGAGACCACTGCCGCATGGGCCAGTCCATGGTACACGATTAACTGATGCGCGTTGGTTGTCACTGACCTTGACGAGGATCGGTGATTTGCTTGATATCCAGTGACCCAACTGCCGGATGATTTGGCTATGGCTTAGTGACATTTCGCTGGACCTACATTACTCCCCCACTAGATTCAACGGTCGTTTGAATTGGTACCAAACACGTTGGGAGTAGTTGCGCACTGGAGATTACCAAACGATTAATATGAATCCTCTGGGCATTTCCGAGCTGTAAAACAAAATGGAAAGTAGGCGGCAGAAACTGATCGGGAAAACAGCGAATAACAATATGTTAGTACGACTTTGGTTAAACGTAAAGCGATTAACCATAGAAATAATGAAAAGAACCAAACGTTTTTTGTTCTATCAAGTCGCGCTGAAATATATAGCTTTGACAAATAACTGAGTCCCTCCGATGAGAAACGCTAAGTTTGCCGTAAGAGTAATGATGCTATAGCGATAGTAGGGTAAGTGTATTATCAATCGATGCCGATGTCTATAGTGCCATTGATTTAAAGTTGAATGTCAGACTGTCGTTGACAGCTTCTAGTTATATCTATATTTAACAGACTAACCGTAAGGACAGAAGTATAACCGTGAAGTGATCGTGATTTCGTTGTGCTAAGCTATTAATCAACTTGTAGTCCGAGTTTGAAAAGTCGATTACTGCTGTTACAGTCAGTAAGGGTTGAAGGCCACAAATCGACAGCAAAGGTGGCACGATGAAGTCTCTATAAGATGATAAACGGTAAGTGCTGCGTGTTTGTTCGGTTAGTGAACAGAAAACTATCGAAAAGAACATAAGAAACCAAGAGTGTCACTCTGGACTCATGTAAATGATGCCCGTGAAAAACGCTGTCAGTGTTGAGATAGAGGCGACAATGTCGTTTTAAGTTTGCAGGAGATTCGCTCGACTGCATAAACTGACGATTCGCGCGAATGATAATGTCGTCAGACCACCAATTGAACTGGACAGGTTTTAGATCGTTGAGTAGTTGAACAGCCGATTGATATACCGAAATCATCTGTTAGATAACAGCCACGAGGAAACAATACTTCATAAAATAAAGTACGACATCGAAGTAGAATAACTACAACAGTTCGGATGTGTTATAAAGTCAAATCTAAATAACATCGTTCTTACGTATACTAACAGTTGCACTGAACAGTCGTTTAGGTATGATTAGCGTAACAGTTGGATGTGTGAATAAAAACATATACGAAAACTATGGTTGGGTTCGTGGAGAATTTTTGAGGACGTTTAGATATTTTCCAAACCCGTACTGTATACAAATGAACCGAAAATGGAATCAAAATGACTGTCGGGTAATAAGGAAATCGAGTCATGATTTACCGTGTGAAATAATAGCAAATACAAGGAGTATAATAAACATTAATTAAAATGGTAACCACCAATGTAACGAAAGTAGACTGAATATGTATAAGTCCAGAATTAATTTAAGCCAAACATAGCATTGCCTGACGAACAGACTAAACGAGATCTAAGATTGCAGGAAATTTATAGTTCAAACTCACCGTAAATTTCTAGCATTCGTATCCTCTGTTTGGCCATGGAACTCAGCAATTGGAAATTAGGCAGGCGGTGGTCAAAAAGAAAGTAAAACAGTCTGGTGGATAGTGGTTAAGCAGAAAGATGAATTTATAATCGATAGTTAATCTTGTCTTATTTATACCAGTGGATAAGTTACAAACAGATGTACGTTCGTGTTGCCTTGTGGCCATACTCACGAGTGGTTTATATTTTAACAGACATATTACACAAGAGCATTTACATGCTGCTAATGCTTGTTAAAGAACCACGATAGCCGATTGTAATCGTAGTTGATTGGTTAGTTCTGTCGATTGAACTAAGTATTTAAGTTTAAATACTAATCAACATTGACATGAAGCAACGAAAGTTCACAGTGATAGATTAACATAGGCGATGATAAAAATGAAAAAGAATAAGAATAGAATACAATAATAAAGATTATAGTGATAGGTTGCGTTATTCCAAGTTTTGCTCACCAGTGTAGATCACCAACGTAGACGATCTATGTCGAAAATGATTGCAGGCCTACTCGAGTTAGACGTGAATGGTGTGACAAACTAGCTAACATCGAAGTCACACCTCATGGTCAGCACCTTACGTGGACTACCCCATTAACATACCAAGGTACCATAGATGATTTGAAGACTGTACAACACAGGGGACGTCGTTACAGAAATATATTAGTTAAAGTAGATACAAGCGAAAGTGAGACCACTGCCGCATGGGCCAGTCCATGGTACACGATTAACTGATGCGCGTTGGTTGTCACTGACCTTGACGAGGATCGGTGATTTGCTTGATATCCAGTGACCCAACTGCCGGATGATTTGGCTATGGCTTAGTGACATTTCGCTGGACCTACATAATGATTGCTAAAAACAGTATTGCTATTGCCGATTTTCCAGTTTTATATAGTTATTGGTTCTTTTTCGTAACCAACCTGTTTCTTTGCACCAGTTGAGATCTCATGAGAAGACTTTCAGATGTAGAACGCACCGCAATCGATACAACGTAATCTGTACCCAGTTCTGTTTGAAAATGATTTGGGTCATATCTTTTATTCGAACTAAAGCGTTTCTTGATTTTGGTTGTCCTTTGGAAGGATTTGATTTTGTAACTTATCAAGATGCGTTGTAATTTTCTTGTCGTACGTCAGCGGTAAAGCAAATCTATTGTAGCAATCAAAGACCATTCATTTGGATCGTTATTTACAGGAGGACAGAATTATTCAATAATGGGATGTGTTTTACGTTATTGTTTTCTTTTTGGCTTCTTTTCTGTAGTTATAATCTTGGTTGTTCTTGTAAAAAAATCCAGGACTAGGAAAACGTTTGGAACGAATGAACGAAAATGTAGAGTCAAAACCGACATACCGATTTGAATGTATCAGTTTAAGGTATATGGTTAGGTTTAAACTCCCATTAAAATCCCCTTCACCTAAATGGTTTAAGAGTGATAGTTTAAAATGCTCATTTCGCTTTTTAAAGATGAATTTAATGTTTTCTGAGAATGTGTTTATTTGTTTCGGGAAATTCCTAAGAACAGTCTTCAACAATGACAAATGTGTCATCCACATGTCTGAACTGGATGTATAATCTGGTGGTAATGGCAGAATTAATTGACCCAAATTGGTATTTAAATAAACTAGCGAAATTCTGATATAGTGAAGACCTATGATCACCTTATTTGTTTGCTTTTATGAAGTCTCTTTGAAGGTGAATAGTGTTGAATTCAAGCATAGCATGAGAAATTTCGTGAATAATCAGACGTTTAATGGACATCTGCTAGACAGAGTATTATTATTCTCCAGTAAACCATCAATAAAGCCTACATATCTATCGATTTGATTGACAGTGTATAAAGATATAATACCCCGGCTTACAATTTTTCGTTTTTTTGATAGGTGATCCTGAAATCTCTGGTTAGAATTCATATGATTACGCTATGACGTTAATTAAGTTTTGTTGAAGTGGCCTCAGTATGCTGCTTCGATATGTAGATAAACCACACTTTGAAGTGTTTTAACTCAGGTGCCGAGCGTCCATTCGTAAATTATGAGTAATCAAAGTGAATGCATTATTCTCTAAGTGATTATACCAAGTCTCACAGAAATCCTTCAATTCCAAGGTTTACAGGGAGGAAGTTTTAAAAACACCGAACAAAAATAACATAAAATCAAAAAATGTTCAGGGTCGAAATCTTAAACAAATAGGTGCATAGTTTGAATGAAATAAACATGACAGTCTGTCAAACACTTTGCGTTCCTCTTGTAATGCTCACGACAACAATAAATTTCTTTCCACAGACGAATAATTGGCAGAACGTATCCAGGAACATCTATCGAAAACAAACATAAGTCAAAGGTTGCCACACTACGACTGAAGACACTGAACTAAGTGATCCCTCTGACTTACGTAAGTACACTCAGGGACCCGTGTAACTACCTACCATCCACTGTTTCAAATGACACTTTTTTCTAAAGTCCCCAGCTTTACTTGCCTCTTTAGTCCATCTTTACTAGGTATCAATCTGCACTAGACCAAACGCCACCTACTTCTATTTTAATAATCCAGAGAAATCGCAATGATGGCGCTTTACTTTATACTTCTGTCTGAGTCTATTTGTATCTACGTTGTAACAAAGAAACATATTCCTTGAAGCACTGACTCCAGAATCCTTGTGCTATATGGTTTGCTTGTATCCACCTTTTAGGATAACTGTCGCTAGACAGGGCAACACTTAATCCTGTTATGTTCTACGATGAATGTCACTTCTTTGATCCGTATACTCACTAGTGTACAGAAGGTAACTTGTCTCAATCCTGATTAAGGCCTTGAAACGATAGACTGACATGCCCAATCTTGAGTCTAGAAACGCGTGAGTTCGAAGTGAAGCTAACTGCATTGAGTTGAGAGACGAAAACTATTCTTTACCTGACTGGTCGATAGGCGATAGAGAAGTCGAGTCAACTTGAAAACTTTCTTGCCTTAAGGTAACCCTCGTGCTATTGATAGAAGAAACCAGACAAGTAGTGAATATGTCTTTATTTCGATTCTCGCGCAGTCACAGTGGAGCGTTGGATTATTTGTTCGGACAAACAAAGCCTCTCAACATTCAATATAAGATAATGGAAAATACAACGCCTATACAAAAGAAGGAAATGAATGAATACTTGTACAGTACTGTTTTGGCATATGCTTGGTTGTTTGAGGTCAACTCTTAACCAACCAACTTAACCTGTTACAAAACTACTCGGTCTATTCCTGTTTCCCGATCCCCAACTCTGGTTTAGATTAGTGCAAAAAGATGTATGAATAAATAGATGACTAACATTACCACAAGGCATAAACAGTTAGGAAAATGCCAATATGTCCATACTAGGTGTTAGGGTAGAAAAATAGAGTACAAAATGTTACGCTTAGGTTACAATAGCTTTAGAACAGAGAAAGGTATGACAGTGAATCATCTATCAAACGAAAGCTTATATCTTGTAGAGTAAATTAGGGTCAAAACCAAGTGTTAGCATTTTACAATCTTCGGATTAAGTGAGATAATGTCCCCCAAAAATAGCTTTTGTTATTCAGCATAGCTTCTTTGGTTCTCTGTTCATAGAAACAGCTTGATCTGTGATATTGCCTCGAGATTGTTCAGGTTGTTCTAGAAAGGAACCAGAACCGGACTTTTTGCGATACTTTCGGCTTCTATCATAGAAGCTATAAGACACTCATCCGCTAAAGTTTATTCATTTACGAGTCCACTTAATTCATGTTCTTCCAGTGGTAAAATTGAATGCTACCGCCAGATGCACAACTCCCAATTGTTGACAAGTGAATACCCAACCGAAGTAATCTACCCCAGATGATGAGAACTGGTGGTCACCACTCGCTACTATGACCGATAGTAAGCGTGAGGACCAAAATACGAATATTCGATTTGAACACCGAACCAACAGACTAAAATTCATCCGATTAGGCAAGACTACATTCTTCTGTGTAGCGTACAGAGCGTTTTTGAAAAACTCGTATTAAATCATACCAAAACGCAGACTTTGTGTTCAATTTAAACGGTACCAGATCGAGAAAAAGAATACGTTATATCAAAAGTACGAATTACCTGAAATGGTACAGCCTGTGCTGTATAGTCAAGGATTTTTCTAACGCAAAGTCATGTATTAAGCAATAAAAGTGATAGTTAATTAAAAACAGTTCAATACCTGAGAATCACTGAAAATAATCCCGAATAAGCACACTAAGAGGAGATTTTCCTCACCATATTGTCGACCGGTTTCTAGTTCAGTTAGTGCTGGTTTACTTTTTATTCTATCTTCCAGGGACACATTAGGTCTTCCTTGAATGTTAGTATTGTCGTGACAACGAGCGCTATCAACAGATAACGTTGCTCCTCCTACCCTGTGATTGCCCCAAGGAGTCTATATGGTCTGGGTTCAACACTGTCGTCAGCCCTGTTGCGCACACGAAACGGATGATTTCTGTCTTCTAAACGCTCATCCGAAATTCGGTGTGCATCCTGAGCGTCATATCCAAACCAAGACTCCTTTCCGATTGCTTCACAACCTCAGAAAACACATATCCTTTAGGTGTTCCCACTGTTACAGCTGCTGTGTTTTAGGGGTTTTGCATAATTGACGGATGATTTCTTGATTGTATTAGCTCGACCACTGTTCATAGATCCATTGTTATCCCACAAAAAGTATTTGTAAATTTACCTCCAAACATATATGAACAGTTTTTGCCGCAAAGCCGCGTACTCTCTCTCTCTCTGGTGGTCGACTGGATTATGAAGAACTCTACGTCTGAGGAGAAGCATAGAATACAGTGGATAGCTTGGATCATTCAGACCCTTCACATGACCTAGCTCTTCTAACTCATTCACAGAAACAGATGCACGTCAAGATATTCAGTATAGCAGAAGCCTGTGCATTAGTAGGCCTCAAAATACACAACTGAAAAAGAAAGACCCTGAAATACAACGCGGAATACACCAACCCAATGACACTCGTTAAAGAAAATCTGGATGAAGTGGATAGTTTCACATATCTGGGTAGCATCATCGATGAACGTGGAGAATGTGACGCAGACGCAAATACGAGGACTGGCAAGCAAATAGAGTATTCCTACAGCTGAGGATCATACGGAGATCAAAGCAACTGTCAACCAACATCATAGTCACAATTTTCAACATGAACGTCAAGACAGTCTTTCTGTACGGAGCTGAAATTTAGAGAACTATCACAATTATCATCAAAAGTGTACAAGTTGTTTACGTAGGACACTGAATGTCCGCTGGCCGGATACCATCAGCAGCAGCCTACTGTGGAAGAGAACAAACCAACATCAAGGTGAAGAGGAAATAAGGAAAAGATGTTGGAAGTGAATACGACACACTGAGCAAATCATCAAACTGCATAACGAGGGAAGCGCTAACATGGAATCCTGGAGGGAAACGGAAAAGAGGAAGGCCAAAGAACACACGGCGTCGGAAATTGGAAGCAGGCATGAAAACGATGGATGGCAACTGGAAAGTATTCCGCAGATCAGAGTTAGATGGATAATGCTGTTGAGTGGCCTATGCTCCTCCATGAAGAGTAGCAGGCGTAAGTAAGCAAGTAATATATTGACAGAAGTGTTATTCACAGTTGTTATGTTTATCTAGGCTCCTTTACTTTCTAGAACCAAATGATAATTTAGTTCCTCACATATGAGACAGGCATTAGAACCGCTGTCTTTTCCGTGCTTCTTTTGGAACCGTATAGTTTGACCGAAATATTGTACAAACCGTCCTTTATTGAGTTCCCATCCTTAGCTTAGTTTGCAATGTGTTGAATCTTGCAATTCTCTACGTCACAACTTATGGAATAATAAGAACAGCCTGAACAGAATAGGTGGTATTGTACTAGCTCTCCTTCTTAATACATTGAACCCTATATCTGTCCAACCTGTTTGTTTCACATACATTGCTATAATGACAGAAATTTAATCAAATATTTTGTTATTACAATTTTGTATTTCTTGGTTTTTGTTCAATATACACATCGGAGTTTCAAAATACACTTCTAACTTGTACCTTTTACTATTACTTCAAATGGAAATAAATAAACACTTATTATCAGCATTTTTCGGCATCACGTTCGCAATGTACAGGTTTGGAGCTTCTTCATATGCCTGGTACAAATTCGAAACAAATCAAATGCAAGCATTTTGCAAGGTCAAAGCTCACGCCGAGTGCCTTTCAATATACTACTTAAAAATAATTAATGTATTAAACAATTACATTGCACGAATGAGTAGCAGCAATACAATTTTAACACGCAAACGACAATACTGATAGTGATTTGCGATGCACAAGGTTGTAGTGGAATTGAGACGTAACCACACAATCATCAAAGCTGAACACTGGACAATTGGGGAGATAGATACTCAACATTTAATGCACAGAAAAACCCAGTGGTGGAGAAGGCGGAACAATGAATTGAAAAAAATTGAATTGATCGGACGGAATGACTCGGCCATGCAGGCGTGGTCCCTAATGAATGTCACCTTATATCTTCTATTCATATTAAACATATTGTTCTTTCTCTTGTCTAACCTTGTTCTCCATCATGTATTGGTAATTGTTATGACACAGTGAGTTAGTGTAGACGATGATGTGACTTCCACGTAAAACAATCCCTGGTACAATTGGTTATAATAGTAATTGTTTGTATTAAACCAATCGCGATCGCGTGATAAAAACAGGTCACTACAGCCTGAAGTATAGTCGTACAGATATACCAGGGAGTTAACATAATGGTTTATACTATAGTAATGCACCATGGGACCACAGTGTTTATTTGTTTATAAATCGCAAAGCGTCCAGTTTGTGACCTTATAGAATTATGGTCTACTTCGTTATTAGTACTGCTCTAATAATAGACCTAATCCTAAAATTGTAGATTTGTCATGATATAGGTGCCTAACCTATAAGATCTTACGTGGAAGTCACATCATCGTCTACACTAACTCACTGTGTCATAACAATTACCAATACATGATGGAGAACAAGGTTAGACAAGAGAAAGAACAATATGTTTAATATGAATAGAAGATATAAGGTGACATTCATTAGGGACCACGCCTGCATGGCCAATTCATTCAACCCATTCTTCCCGCCTTCTGTATCGTTAGGTATTTCTCCGCGTTTAATATTAAATATCTATTTTCCAAGTAGTCTCGTATTCAGCTTTGAGGATTGTGTGGTTATGGTCCAATGCTACTACATTCCCACTTTTTTGTTTGAAACCTTTCAACCAATCTATGGAATATGGGACTTATCCATCTGTATGGAAAACATCTTTTATCACCCCTAGATTTAAAACAGGATCACGTAGTGATATTGTTAACTGTAGGCCACTTAATTTCACACCCGTGCTGTCAAGAACCATGGAAATAATCATCAACAAACAGCTATTATCATTTTAGGACTCGGCTAGTCTGATTAGCCCATCCGAACACGGATTTCTGACTAAACGCTTATGCTCCACATCGCACCTGGAATTTTTTGATCAAATTACCCAGAGAAGAGATGTTGGTCAGTCAGTGATAATTCTTTACTTCGATTTTAGTAAGGCTCTCGACAGCGTCTCACACAAACTTCTAAAACTCCCATCATTTGGCATACAGAATCCCCTTTTATCTTGGCTCAAATCTTTTTTAGAAGGACGTAGCCAAATCATTTTCTTTGGCTTTTGCTACTCTAAACCTGTGAATGTAACCAGTGAGGTTATACAAGGAAGTGTGATTGGTCCATTACACTTCTTTTATCAATGACGTGTGTTCCTTCTTTCAGTATGGCAAACCTTCTCTTTTTGCCGATGACCTAAAAGTAGTTTATTTATCCTTTTCTCCCACCAAAGAAAGTTATATTTCAGCGTTAATCCAAGAAGAAATAAACAAGTTATACGGATGAACTGTTTCGTAGAACTTGCCACTCAGTGTTGACAAAAGTGGATTTATTCACATTGACCTCTGCTTTAACCTAGATCTGGATATACACAAACATACACTGAAACCTTTCAACACTGTTCGTGACATAAGTTTAAGATATAGCAAGACTTTGAACTTTTCTAAGCATATTGGATCTCAAGTATCCAAAGCTGGAAAGCTCATCGGATTGATAATGATAAACTTCAATGATATCGAATAAAGATTATTATAATACAGATAATGTATCTTACCCATTCCTGAATATGGCATTTTAGTTTACATTGATTGCAGGCCTAATGACCTGATTAAAATTGAAGGTGGTCAGAGAAGGTTCACCAAAGCTGTTCTGAGGTATCCCGACTACAAAGACTATCACCAAATATTTCAAGAACTCAAATTAGGACCTCTCTGAATCAGGCGTATCAAATTAAACTTTGTCTTTATCTATCGGCTGATTAACGATGTTTCCTACTCTTCGGTATCCACCCCTTCATACTCTATGATATCATACCATAATCTACGCAATAAGGAAAATATTCTAGCGATCCCAAGAACCGCTCAAACTTACGCTAGAATTTTTTCGTCATTTGTCACTCAACAATGTGGAACAGACCGTCAGTGAACCTCTGTTGCAGTGAAACTACAACCCGGTTCAGAAGTCTCGTTGATGATTTTCTTTCCAAAAGCGGATTGTGTCACCTACTGAATACCAATTTTTTTAATAATGAATTATACAAACAAGTCCGTCATCCGTCTAATTGACTGAAAATCAAAATGTAACTTTTGAAACTTTCCACGCCTCATGTAACAAACTGTTATTTGAGAATAAAATTATTATTATTAATTATTATTATTATCTTATTCCTATTCATCTTAATGTCTGAGGTCTGCTTATGTTCGTATCCATAATTATTACCGTTATTAATATCATTATTGGCCCCTCAACACATTAGGTATTCTTTTCATCTCTTCTTATCATTCTAAGCATATATTATTCCTAAACATCTAAAGTCTAAAACTAAAAACATATTATCTCAACGTACACTTAAACAAATTAACTTCTCAGGTTCATTTTATCATCACCACATATATAACACACAGAAATCTGTATTTGATTATTCTCTTGCAATTAATTGTGAATTTAATAGCATCATTCTTGATACTAATATCTGGTTTCACTCTGTATACTGTTGCATAAACCAACGTGTATTTATCCCAGTGCAGTAAGGGTTTTTCATCTTATTTGTTTAATTGTTGGCTTACTTCAGATGTCGATATTCATTACACTATTATTATTATTATCATGCTTTAACACTTTCAATGAGTGTTCATTTCTTTTTCCTCCCTCGTTTCTTTCTAAATAAATATTATACTTAAGATTACGAAGTTTGTAATTGAGACAATAACTTGTGTTACACGTAAATTAACTTCATAGACTCGATTCATCTTCACTGTGTATGTATGACTCATATATATTGCTATTTGGTTATCCTTTTTATTTAATTGTCACTTTCATAGCATCACTCCAAACTATGACTGCACAAACATTTATTCTAGCGCCATAACTTACTGCAATCATAAATCATTTTTACTTAATTATTTTCTATTTTATTTTTTTACTAGTTTGACGATACATACATAGTCGTTTATTCTTGTTTTGTGTTCATAAACACACCTAATTAGCTATTTGCGTATTTCACGTTCCCTTTATTTTCATCCTTTCCTTCTTCAAACTCAATTACACAGAACCTGATTTATTATTATTATTCTATTATTATTACTCCCTTTTTAAAATATGGCAAATATAGTGCTAATATTATTTAAGCTGGTGTATCATTGCATTTTTAAAGAAGCTTGGAATGGTTTCTTCACAACACTTATATAACCATAAGATGTTTGTGAAAAACATAATAATAGGAGGAACATGGAGACGAACAGTTTATTTATTTAAAAATTATATCATAAAAATAAATGTATAGTATTATTCCGGAAATAAATTTCAACAGTTACTTGTCATTATTCTCATCAGGATATAACAAGTTCGACATTGTCGCAACTTTTTGCGAGTTGAGAATTTAGAAATTTTGTATTGCCATCTGGAAAATCGCTAATTGCTTCACATAGTTAACTTATCTGGCACACTTTTCAGTGATTGTATTATATTCCACAACTACCGTAGTATGTGTAGATATGCTTTCCGAATACTTCACTGGACTAGGTGCAAGATATCAACAAAGGAGAAATAAAGGTAAACAAGGAGGAAAAAATGGAATATTACGTAGGAAAGTAAGGGGGGAATAAAGAGGAAACTCGCGAAAATTTTCTCTTTTCGTCTGTCATGAGGAAATTACGAGAAAATTTTCCCTTTTTGTCGCTTTGTGTTGGAAAGGTTGTTGAAATGTCTAATTTTCGCCCAAAAACACGTAGAGATGTATGCTTTACGCTTACTTACACGTCGAATTGTCTACTTTTTGCCTACGTGATGTGTCTATGTGATGATGACACGAGCATCAACTTGGTCACGATTTGTCTTCACTTTATTTCTCCATTTTGAACACGTGTTATTTCGGAATACACTAGGGAAATGGAATGGCTTGGACTAAGTATTAAGGATTTCGATGCTAGAGAGTTAGCGGATGACATAACTTAAAAAAATACTACGAACGTTGAGCTGTCATATTATTCCGGGCGAGTTCACAGTAAGAGTAAGATGTGTAGCTTGGGAATACAAAGCAAATAGTTGTATCAACTGAAATTCAAGTATGCACTATTGTTAAAATGTCTTACATATTCAGAATCTGTATATCACCTGTGTGATGATGATTTTTCTCATTTTTTGCCGGGTAATAACATTTACTAGATGGTCATGTCATGTCTGTTTTTTGTGAATAATGTTGAGAATTTGTTGTGAGGGAGAGATTTTGCGAAAACATACAAGAAAGTTCGTTAATATTTTGACAAAATATTGGGCATCGAATATAGAGAAGTCATTATTTGTGGAAATTATATTTGAAATAATCTCAGCGCTTGAAATGTAAAACAATTGCAACGTTTCGTCCGGCGAAGTTATCTGGAACTCCTCAGGGTAATAATCAAAATTCAGGCAGGTCTGCTAGACAAGACGTTGGAATCATTTTAGTTTTCAATCGCTAAGATTATTTCAAATATAATTTTCACATATAATGTTATACAAGGAAGACTATTAAAAGTAGAGCAGTAAGAATACATTAATTCATTGCGAGTATCTAAACTAATTTGATACTTGTCTGAATATTGCAGTATCACAGTATCATCACCATTGAAGGGTCGATATGATAGGCCCGAGAGGGAGAAAAAATGAACAAATCTCTGTTGACTGCGTCCTGGAGACATCTGGGGCCATTAATGTAGCTTATATCAAAGTCAGTCTAATCGTCATATATTCAGAGAGGTTCAGTGTTCGTGATCAACTATTGGTGCGTTTTTATAAGGCTGAAAAATTAAGCTTTGAAATGTAACATCACAAAACTTACCATATAAAGAGTTTCGTATTCATTCGGATGCTTTCATTCTAGTCATGTGATATTTTTAAATGTCTGGTGAAGATCAGCTCGGTCTGTATAACATGTCCTTTTTATTGAAGGATTTGAACCAACCAATTCTTCAAATACCTAGACCCTCTCTATAAACATTTGAGGGGTATATCACCTATAGGATAGTTGCCTAAGTTCAGCACAAACACGAACCTGGAAAAAACAAAATAGTATTAAAGGTAACCAACAGAAAACTGAAGACAGCTTCTGCTCCCCAAAGTTAGCCAAACCTTGGGGTTTACTAACATTTAGGGCCGTTTAAGAAACCTTCCAGTAGTCCCTAAATAGGGAGCAATGATGTCTTTTTAAGTACCCAAAGTGAAATTTCAGTAATTGGCCGACATCTCCTTTATTTCTTTTTATTTCATTTATCGAGGTCTGTAACTAGAGGCACCGGTTATCCATTGTTACCAGAAACGAAGGTATAATAGGTAAAGGCTTCTTCTATTAGGTCATCAACCACTTAGACCGTTTGAATTCATCAGTAGTTTAAAAGTCTTTGAATCAGTTAGATATCATGTCATGGCAATCATTTCTGACTTTGGGAGCAATATTGTATGAAATTGGGACTATGCAGTCTGCTATTGTACTTTTTGTTTTTCTTACTCATGTTGCGCGATATCAGAAAATGAAAGTTGTAAGGCATTTAAAAGCTTCTAGTGTTTTGCCTGTCCTGTTGTGTTGATTATATTCTGAACTACTTTAGCATAAGCTGAAGTCTCAGTTTGGTTATCATCATCCTAATAACCTTCAGTATCATGTCAACGTCCATTTAGGAAGATAGTTAAGTGAGTTCACATCTAGCTATCCATTATAACGTTTATATTATATGGATTGGTTGTGTAAAAACAATGGTGCGTAGCGAATTCTCAGTAAGTATTTGAATGTGTCTGGATAGGTGAAATGATATAAAATATTTCAAGTCACCAGAGGCAGGAGCTCCTAAAATTGACAGGTTGATAGTTATCATAACGTTTACAGTCTCATACCAAGTACCAGGAGAGTTATAGACTATTACTTCACCGTATTTGATGGTCTTTGATGGTTTCTGTCACTTTTGATAAGCTTTCAGTTAATTCTCTGCGTTAGACAATGGTAATTCACTAACCTGTCTTTGTTGGGTTTATTTGTTTTTCGGGATGAGTTTTGGGGATCGTAGAATCGAAAATTCAGTGTAACAAAACGCGCTTAACGATCTTCATCTTCACAGTCTTCAACTTGAGCTCATCGCAGGACACTAAATTAGGCTACTATGGTTATCAGTAAACGACCAAAAAGCCGGTTCTGGATCACTATTTCTTGTTTCAACAACTACTTCATTGTTCTTAAACGTCAGGAGTGCGAATTCATAAGTTTTCGTCGTAGTTTAAAACCTAGGATATTGAGAGAGTTGAATTTTGCAGTTTTTAGTATAGTTTCTTGACATTAATGTATACATATCTTCCAAATACTTCACTGTTCCATTTGTAATTTTTTTGAGGTTTTAATGGGCGAAACAAATCACTTCATTTGTTTATGACTGTTTCTTGGTGCTGAGATACCGTTTCAGATGTCTTGCGGAGATGTGTAGTTTATACCGTCACTCGCTGTTATTTTAGTAATTAGTCTCCAGTGAGAGATTATGATTATCTCACAAGCGTTAACTCAGCGATCTGTGAAGACTAAATTGGCATTAATTAGACTCCTGAAGTGATCCTGTGTCTTACTTCAGCTAACGTTGCTCCTCAATTTATGCCAAATATACGCCACAACGTTTGGTTTTCTGATGGTGAAGCCTTAGCCATATAAACAGCATATTTTAGAGAATACTGACTTATCGTAAAGTAAATTGTTATGACCCTAGTATGTGTTGTACGTAGTTTATTATGGTTGGGGGATGGTCCTTTAAATAATCACATCTGCGATCAGGAAATATTTGTTCATTGAAAAAGGTTAGGTTGACTAATTTTTGTATTTTTTCTGTACTTATCAAAAGTGATAATTGTTCCGCGCCTATTCTTTTTTCACTGTTTTTCAAATGATATATTCAGATAATAAAGATATTTGGCAAATTATTATTTTTTACATACTTTAGCCCGACCTATTTAACTGAAAATGGGATACCATACGATTGGAAAGACATTATATTTTTCAATAAATTTATGCCTGGTGTTATTACTGCTGTGGAGTGGTGTTCACTGGTACACAGATTCAGAATCCAATAGATGTATACTCACTCGGATGATGGGTTTTCCCGAATTCGAAGTAAATTTTTATTAAATAGTTTATCTTTAGGAAGTCAATGTTGATTGCCAACGGAAATGCTACGTAGGCTATGCCCTGTATCAATATCGGGAAGGGTACATTCAAACATTTTATTGTGTTTATTTATTTATTCTCTTTCTTTAGTTCTAGATTCCGGTATTTCACAAAATTTCACAATGCTTATTTTAGATCCGGACTCTATAATTCTCCAGTTTTGTTTATTACAGGTTCTCAAGGAAGTTTCAAGACAGTCAGATCATTAGCAACAACTGTCTATAATTTTGCACAATATAGTTCATCACTTGATTACTACAGTGTTGATTTCAATGAAGTAAGGGGATGTATATACTTATTTTAATACACCGATTAGATACACATATGCATATATATGTCGTTCTATAAGTTCTCAGTAGCTGATAAAATAAAATGCTCATTCATTTTATTTTATGAAAAATGTTGTAAAACTTTGGTGCATGAAATTGTGCACCGATGTTTTTCAATAAGATGGGTCACTGTGACTTGGACTTGTCTCATTTTATCTAAATACCGGTAGTGCTTTGAGATTTCAATCAACATTTAAAGGCTTCTTAGATCTTGATTTCTGGTGAAGTTCACTAAGAGCCCCAAACAAGCGGAAACATTGCAGCAGCGATCGAGAAGCAGACTCAAGATCCTGATTTCGGTTGGTCAGCTAAATAGAATCCTTTCATAACATCAGAGGGACCTAGGTGTTTATCAAATGTGGTTGGTTGCAACTGTTACCCAGTTGTTTGATAACCAGTCTTTCAATCCACTCACGATATCATGTACTTTTCTTAAAAAAAGCTTTCAACAGCATTTCAGTATTCATTTACAATCCTGAACATAAAGATATCTTCGGTACATGTTTCAAGCGTTAAGGAGATACATTTAACATAGGGGTGCCTGGAAAACCCTCTTGTTTTTGCGGGTGCTCGGTATTGATGAGCATGAATATTATGCCGACTGTATTTTGACAACATTGCCTCAGAAACTCAGTTGCAAAGATATAATAATTCATCTTTCACATATTTATTTGAAAGTTTGAACCTAACACTCGATCAAGTCGTGACAAAGTAGTGTTCTGATCCCTTTTTCATAAAGCAACTGAAGATCCCAGATAGTTACTAAGCTTTTGAACTGACCATCTGTCAGTGAGCATCACTTAGGTCCTTCACACCCTCGGTTGTCAATATCTAATTATGTACCATAGTAATCGGTTTCATGTCTCACCAAATTATGACATTGATATCTAATATCTAACAATTGAGTCGATTTACCAAATGCATCGTACGCGAGTACAACCTCTAGACTACTGAGTCAATATACGATCATTTACATGTTTGAAATCAATCAATTTATAATATCGCACAGCCATCCACCCAATGTCATTGTTGGGTAACTGCCTTGCACTTGATATGGTTCGACTCCACTGATCACGGCTTCTCAGAAAATCTCCGAAACTACCTTTCGAAGTTAGTCATTAGCTAGCAATTATATATATATATATATATATATATATATATATCTTGCACATGGTTTTTAACCGTCTAATTGTCTTTCAATCTTTGGAATTCCCTACTTCAGTTAATTATCAGTAATTTGTCATGATTAATTAGCCTCATTAGTGACATGTTTAACCGTTAACATAGTTGAACTTCATCAACCACATTTGACTGAAACTTTTATAGTTTATTTTAAAGCCAACTAGTCACTAATGTGAATGATCAGTTATTAGTATTATTGAGATGAAGTGTTGATTAGGAATGTTAGTCTTAAAATAATTTTTTCAATCAAAAACTTTTAACTTTAAAATAAATATTAGAAATTAGATCAAATAATATTTACTTGATTGCATATTACTGAGTAGTTCCAAGTTAAGTGGGAATAGTTGCATTACTGGTCGGTGAAAACTGGCTTATGTTCTAGAAATGCTTTTTTTCTACTATTCTCAGTCAGTCAGTGAGCTACAACGTAGGACCAGGCACATTTATGCATCGGTCCAGTTTGCCATACCGCATTAGCACAACAAGATGAACACCGGATTCATAGGAGTGGTTGGGTCAAAGGTGGTAATATATAGGAGAAAGATTGCATATAAGGATACAGTACAGGAAGAAAGAATTAGTTAGTAGAAAGAAAAATATGAAGTGATTTTAATCTCTTAGTTTAAGGGAAGACAAAGAGTGCATACACCTACGCCATTGTGATCGATTCTAAGCCATGTCACCAAGAGTCTCCAACCATCGGTTGCGAAAGTCACGCGTACCCCAACCAAGTAGTCTGCATCTACCAACACGGCTCAGACTAGAGGTTAGTGTCTTCAAGCACTGATGCCACGTTTTGGTTTGGCCGCCCCTAATTCTCTTCCAACCATCTCTAACACTCGTTAGCACTGCACGACGTGGTAATCGGTGTTCATGCATACGTAACACGTGACCCAACTATCTCAGTCTATGAAGATTCACAACCTCTTCAATTAATTTACCATCATTCCCTAATACCCTGCGTCTAACCTCACTATTACTTACCCGGTGATCCCAACAGACGCCAGCAATATTTCTGAGGCATCTGTGGTCAAATACTAGTAGCTTACGGGTGTCTTCTACTCTTAATGGCCATGTTTCGCTGCCGTAAATTAAAACAGAACGAACTGCCGCGCAGTATACTCGTTAAAATTGTGTTTAAATCTAACTATTGATCAGTAAAAAACTGAAACATAAAAATCAGTGTGAGTTCTTGATCTATTTTTGAGGGTATAGTAAACTTTGACCTGTCGTCTTTATATGTTGTTGTTTTGTTCACAAAAGGTCCGTCCGTATCGCAGACTACAAACTACAGTCACCTCTATTAATCATAACGATGTGCTTACTAGTGACAAATTTCCAAAAGTAATTCATAGATTTCCGATATGAAGTCATGACCAGTGAAGTTCAATTTTGTCAATAGGGAAGCAGTAACCCACTAGTGTATCAGATAACGGTTGTTCAATATCACGAATTTATTGAAGTTAAACGTGCCGATTATTGGATTCCAGCTTAGTCATTTAATGGTTAAGAATTCGCATACAAGACATGAATGCGCTTCCAGGTTTTCAACTATTAAATTACTAAAATCTCTACAAAACTTTTCTGATAAGAATCAATATTTATCGAAAATCTCCCTATTCCTATGTAAATTTTATTGACCAAATAGCCTACTAGATAAGCGACATCTTTCTTATGTGTAAAGCTTAACTTCAACAAATTATTGTTATATTTTAATTCAATTTTATTTGGATAACTAATTCTTTTTGTAAGAGTTTCATTATCTCGATTTTCAGCATAATTAACTTTGTTGCCTCCCATTGCCCTGGTACGGCTAAGAGTGGGGAGAGTCAACTCTGCCTCTCACATGGCCACGTGCATACAACCACTGCCAGTGAAGTCTTACTCACTGACTTCTCGTGGCATTACTGTTGTTTACGGAATTGAGAGGATGTTAGGCGAATATCCGGCGCTTTAACCGGGTTAGTGGACACGGAGAGTCCACCTAGGGGAGTCGGAAAACCCTGATTTCAAACCAATAGTGCATATGGGTTCCAGGATCCTAAGGAAACAAATGGCGTACGAACCAATTAATGGTCACCGGCTACCATGGGACTGCATCTCCTCACGTTGCTCCACTGCCTTTTGGATTAGACATTTAGGTCATATGCTTCAGGTGTGTGGCTTCCTAAGAAAGCCACGTGGTTCGGTTTGGGCACCCGGGCAGTATCCCAGCCCTCACACTAATTGAATGATTTATGTGATGCGTATCTATTTGGTGCTTCCTTGTACCAATGTTTATGTGTTTAAATTAATTAATTGAAATTTGTTACAAATACTGTTATCAACAAAATAATTCATAGATTCAACTATTTTAGTTATTTCTTTGTTTATATTTTAGGAACCGTCTGCTCTCAGTGGTGAAATTATTGAACGTCAAACTGGTAGTTATCAATTATTAATATCCTTTTAAATTTCTTTTAGATTTTGTAGATAAAGCGATCGATACTATTTTAGGAACATATGCTAACCGACCTAATCCTCCTGAACATATCGTGTTAATAGGTCATTCTGTTGTAAGTTGATTTCATAGACGCACGCACGCGCGCGTGAAAAATTGTGTTTTTTGTCTGTCTGTCTGTTTCGTAATCTCAGAATGATGACATTAAAATTTAGTTGTGATTAGCAACAACCAAGATAAATCAATGGTTTATTTGATAATGATATAAACTATCATATCTGTTGAACAAGTGAATAGATATATCGATTCAATAATTCAGTGGATATTGTGTTAAGGTTTGAAAAGAAACTTACTAGGTTTGTGTCTCAGTGTGAATACCATCACTGTGATGTAAGTACATTCAACTGATGAGTTTCAAATGAAATAAAATACGAACCTTCGATTCCACTCATAGTTTAATTTGATATTAATCGATTATCAAGTACATGTTCGTGTACTGAGTTTCTCTGACGGCTAATGATATTTCTTGAGTATTTAACCTAAAGTGGAGAAGAGTTGGAATATGTTAACTATTCATTAAACTCAGATGGCTTTTGTGGATATTATAGTAATTTCAATGGTCAAGATCATGACATGAGTCAGTTGAAGCTAGAACACCATGGAAAACTTGGAATCACTGGACGGCCGTTTCGTCCTGTTGTGCGACTCCTCAGCAGTGCGCAGTGGTGTTCATTAAAACTCAAGCTCACCACGATAAAGTCTAAGCCAACTGTTAAGCTAGTAACCCTTTAAAACCGTAAATCGAATTGATTGCTGAATCGTTGGTCTGTAAGCTACACCTTTGACTTCAAGTTCTAGACCTTTAGGTAACGGAACAACGCTAAATGTTATTTTACTGTAGGTGATGACCAAAGTATAGTTGTACGTCGTTCCCTCTCATAGGATCATAGAAGTACTATTCAGTAATAGTGTGAAATTAAGGTTTACCAACTCCGTCAACTGAACTTTGCGCTTCCACCAATTTGATTTATTCATTTGATGTCTACTTTGGCCTCTTAAATCCTATCGAAATAATCTCTCCACTTGAGTGGAACTTTCCTAGAATAAGCTATTGATACATGATTACAAATGACTTTTGAGAGAAGAAGGTCTGTTTGAGGATTGATATGACATATTATGAATAATTGTTAGCCTCAGTACACTAGAAAATAAATACATTTAGCCGATAAGTAACAAGGTAAGTGAAACGAATATTCTGTTGTTGTGCTTTTTTTCCTAAAAACAATAATGTTATTAGTTTTATTTTAAATTTTATTCATTTAATTACTTTTTACCCTGAAATCCAATATTCACTATCTTTTTCGTCGTTGAAGTATTGTGATATAGTCGTTTGGTTTATCCATTCACTCACATTAGGTCCGCTGTTACATTTATTCATAGTATCTCTACGACCCTATTAGCAAAAAAGCCACAACACCTATATTCATTTAAATAGTGGTGACATGAATTATTCCGTTGTTGATATTTTGACTAAGATTTGGTTAGTCTTAGTTGGTATATGTATATCCTGTGTGGATTGCCTTGATGTACCGATTATCACGCATGTTTATTTTAAAAAAAAGTAAATGGAATGTGGCTAGTAGTGAAATTTACGACGCGCATTTCATCTTATTTGGGACTAGTCAGCTGTCTGTACATGCATCCGAAAGTTGATATTTTCTCCGTGATGGGACTCCTCATCAGTGCACATTCGCTAACCGAACCCACGAATGCTTACCCTCCACATCAATCGGTCAGGATCCAATGAAAATTTTATGATCACATAACTATATTCCCATAATAATCATGTACTCACCAATTACTACCTTCAAAATAGAGCCCTTGTGCACCATTGGTTTGGAATCAGGGTTTTCCAACCTCCCTAGGTGGACCCTCCGTGTCCACCAACCTGGTTAAAGCACCGGACATTCGCTTTTCGTCCTCCCAATTCCGTAAACAACAGCAATGCCACGAGAAGTCAATGAGTAGGGCTTCCCTGTCAGTGGTTGTATGCACGTGTCCATAAGAGAGCATTTGTAGAGAGAGAGAGCTGACTCTCTCCACTCTCGGCTGTAACAAGGCATTCGGGGGCTGATGTTCAATGAACCAAACCAGAAAATTGTATCAATAACAGTTTACAGAAAAGAAAACATAATTTCATTGATTTATATTTAGTATATATAGTAGTTCAGAAATACTGATCATAGTATTCTATACAAGTGAATTAATCTTAAAACTGCTCATCAACAAAGACTTAAAGTTTTAGATATATGTATGCTATTGATATGATGAATGAAAACTTTTTATTTAGAGTTGAACTGCTTACCCCTTTGTTACCTGTTTCATTAGAGAAATGACTTTTCTTAAATTTTCAATGTCTTAGTTATGACTGACTTTTTTCTTAAACTGGTCAATCTCTTAACATTGTCAACTTGTTAATTTTATGTATGATCATTATGTTTGCGGCTACAGTGAAGAGGGGATAGATAAATTCATCCTTTATCGTTTTCAATATCTATTCTTGACATACCTTTTCAATCTGTCTTTTCCCACTATATTTTCAACGTGTAGTCTTTCTCACTATCAGTGCTATAATGGCGATTTCAATTTCTTTTGTGATTCATTTTCTTGAATTTATTTAGTCTTATTAATATGTTCTGATAACTTGAACTACAGCATGTTTATGCTAAGGTCTACGTTAATAATAACCATCAATATGGAGGGTTGTAGAAATTGTTGAATTTTATTGAAATCACAAATCGATCTAAGATAGACAATCATTGAAAATCAGGAAGCATTATTCTAGTATGAGGTGTTTTTAGGAGTGCTCATCCACTATCCCAACACGAGGAACCGAACCTAGAACCTTCGGTTTCTCAGATGAACACTTAACTTCTAAACCATTGAGCTGGCATCATTTGGTTTACATGTCTAATCTCAATCAATTCACAACATTGCACAACCATTTTCCATCACTAACGGGCGATAGTTGTCAATGTATTATTTGTACCAATTGATTCCCCTTGTTCTCTTATTACAATGAAGAGTCCCATACTAGGACGAATAAACCATCCAGTGCTTCCAGGTTTTCCATGATGGTCTAGCTTCCATGGACTCTTATTACAATCAGTCCATGTTTTGTTATCCTGTTCTCATCTACCTTTATCACTCATTTTATTATTGTTTTTTTTCAATAGGGTTCTGTAGTAATTTTCAACTTGTTATCATCACGTTGGAGTATAACTCAAACTAAAGTTAAATTAGTTTTATCCTTGGCTGGTCCAATTTATCAACCAGGTTAGAATAGTTTGATAATTGATAGTTAAAGTTTCATAAAATATCATTATATATATATATATATATATATATATATATATATATATATATATATATATATAGAGAGAGAGAGAGAGAGAGAGAGAGAGAGAGAGAGGCATAGATACAGGAAACGATGGGTTATTGGGAAACATTTAACCTTGACTAAGAAGAGAATCACTATGTAGGTGGCTATACATTACATTAGACTTAATTTTATATTAAATAAAGTCAATATATGCTTTACAAGTTCTTTTAGTTATCACCATTTTGCATATATTGACTTAATTAAAGTATCATTGTTTGTTTTTATCTTAATTACTCATTTGTTATCCGATAAGTTTTATAGTTATTTAGTTGTTATCAATGTAGATCCTAGCAACAAATGTCCTTTAACCTTATTTACTATATAACATTTAAACTACAAAATGGAATTAACAAACTAAGTATCAAAGACGACAAAATAACAATGATAATCATAAAGAATTAACAATAAAAATGTGATTTGAGAAGAACTAATGAAAAAGTTTTTTTTATGAAGGAATACTGAGACGTAAATTTCAGAGTAGATGCATCTATGTCACTGTGATCGATTCTAAGACATGTTACCTATCTTGTCCAACCATTGATTTCATTTGTCACGCGAATACTAACCATATAGTTTAACAAGCTATGATATCTCGGATGAATAAATTCGCATACATAGAATAGTAGCAATTCCGTAAAACATATATTCAGTCGGTTGCGCAATTGTATCGTCACAACAACATAGGTTTTGTTAGCAGAGATGGATGATGGTTAGCAATGAACTCCAGAACGCACATTTCGTCCTACTTGGGACTCATCAGTTAAATGTACCTATACCCGAGAGGACTCGAACAAAGCACCGTTGTCTTTAAGCGTCATCGCGTTATTTATTTAGCTACTGAGTTCAAATAACCAGTGATTTATGCATTGGGGCGAAGCTTAATTCATTTGTATTGGTTTTTTCGAATTTTGCTTATGATATAAGGCAATATCGAGGTAATTCGCACTGTAGGCACATATACCATAAAAAGACTGATCTATTGCAGCACTAAACATCAACGGGAAGTTCAAAACAACCAATTTAAATGAAGTATTGGTTTTAGTTTTACGATAGTTCTATCCAAAAAATCCTCAGTTTTCCATTTTGTTTTGTGGTAAAAGGTATCGGAGGAAAAGTCAAAGAAAAAAATACTCAGTTACCAATGATATTTTATAAGAGTAAACATAATTATCGACGTTTGAGAGGTTATCGTAGAATTTATAACTTTATAAATTATTGAGTGATTTCAACTTGCACCGTTACCAAACCACCATGGAAAACCTGGAAGCACTGGACGGCCGTTTCGTCCTAGTATGTGACTCCTCAGCAGTGTGCGTCTACGATCCCTCGTGAGATTCGAACCCAAGACCTATCACTCTGTCGTGAGATAGTGACTCACCGATGACAATGGTGGACGGTGGCGCAACTTCTTGGATTGGTTGAAGTTAGACATTAACACTGATGGATGCCGGCTCACTGGTCTAGAGGTTAAGCGTTCGCGCGCGAGACTGGCAGATCCTGGGTTAGAATCACACGAGGCGGGATCGCGGATTCGCATTGTTGAGGAGTCACATATTAGGTCGGAACGGCCTTCCAATGCTTCCAGGTTTTCCATGGTGGTTTAGCTTCAATTGGCTCATGATTTCAACTATTAAGGTTAAAAGTTGCGCTTAACGAATTGAGTGTTCTTCCTATATTTTTTTATATGTATTTCAAATTTTATCAAATTGTTTACGCAACTTGTCAAAATTCTCTTTTATATTCTAAATGTTTATACTTTTTCCATTGAATATCAAATATTAGTACCTCATGATCAAGGTAGAATATGGTACAAATATGTTTTGGCTTAAAGTACCATATCACATGATCACGATGAGATCAAATCAGTAAGATGTATAGGAAAGGACTTAGTAATAATCAAGAAGATTGAATATTGAGAATTTACTTTGAAAAGATATATGTCATTGTATCCTACTCTAAATCATATCATCCAGCTTGTTCAACCGCTAATCATAGTTATTTAATAACCTACTACAATCTAGTAGTTTGAATCTATTAGAATACCTTAGATGAATAGTCAATGAATTTGTGATTGATTACATATTTCAGTTTAATTACTTTTTAGCTGATCAAACGAATTCAGTTCTTTTAGATTATATCTTTATGAAAAAGTGTTATAGGTTAATTTAGTCTTATTATTTATTTAATTATTGGAACATATAAATATTGGTGCAAAGAGTCGCCAAATAGATGTGCGCTCACAAGTCACTTGACTTGTATGTGGTTTGTGATACTGCCCGGGTGCCTAAACCGAACCACGTGGTTTTCTCAGGAGGGTCCACCTGGAGCCTTTAACCTAAAGGTCTAATCCACAAGGCAGTGGAGCAACGTTGGGCGATGCATTCCCATGGTAACCGGTGACCATTAATTGGTTCATACGCCGTTTGTTCCTTCAGGATACTGGAGTCCATATGCACCATTTGTTTGGAATGAAGGTTTTCCAACTATCATAAGTGAACCTCCGTGTCTTAACTTTCATGATAGATTGTTTTAGTATTATCCATATATACAACTTTTCGAGAGATGACTAAAACTAATTCTCTTTTTGTCATTGTTTTCACAAAAGGTGTAACTATTGGTATACAAATTGTATTCTTTTCTTTTATTTCTAGTTAATTCTAAAACATTTTGAACTACATTCACTTGGTGTTGTTTTACTTGTATCTCCCCATTGTTATTTAGGACTGCACTTGGTCAGTCTCATGTTGGCATATGTGCATCCTGTGCGGATTGCCTCGATATAGTTTTGAGTCACTAGCTTTTTAAGCAAAGATGGATAGTGGCTAGCATTGGAATCCAGGACGCGCGTTTCACCCTATTTGAGACTCTTTATCAGCTGGATGTACCTGCATCTCAGAGTTGATGTGAATTTAAACTTTACCCTATTGTACAAGCAGGTGGCTATCACGACTCAGTAGCTAAGTGGGTAACGCGATGGCGTTTGGAGCGAACGGTACTGGGTTCGAGTCCCGGGGTGGACGTCAACTCTGCGATGCAGGTACATCCAGCTGACGATTCCCAAATAGGGTGAGATGCACATTCTAGATTCCAGTGCTAGGCACTACTCAACTTTGCTTAAAAAGCATTTCGAACTACTTTTAAATTATTTTTAGTATTACTTTACATAAAATTTATTATTCTTATGAATTCTTGATTATTCTCTCATTTATATAAGCTGTCGAGATGTTTTTTTCAGGGTTAGATAAGAAGTAGGTTTTCCTGTTTAGGGCGGCCTGCTTGTGCATCTGGGCTACCTTTTCCTGTCATCTAGATATTTCAACAAGTTATCTATCTATTAATCGCATAACCTATTCTGCTGCGTTTCTGAAAAGTGTACAACCTTTAGTTGTCAAAGTTACAAAAAACTCAATCATAGACAATGTGATTGCTGGAAATATACAACGAAAAGAATGCACATTATTCGGATGTTCATTTACTGAACTACTAACATCTAGCTGGCGATCACTCGATATTTATCGCCAGGACCGACGAAGAAGAAAGAATCGGAAACTTGTTGAAATACTTTACGCTGAGAATTCTATATTGTACCAAAAATATAATATTGAATAAAGCTGATAATAATAATAATAATAATAATAATAATAATAATAATAATAAACTTTCTAGTACATACATCAGACAATAATACAATGGTGTGTTTGTGACATTTCGATCATTTCAAGAGTAATTTGTAATGATAATAATAATAATAATAGTAATAATGTACTCAAGTTACTTCGTCGCGGAATGTTAGAGCAGAAGTAAGCCGATGAGAAATTGATTTTATCTCGCTATGTAGAAGTATTGTAGCAATTTGGATCGATGAATATAATTGGTGAGGTCTTCTCTTTGGTATTGTCCAATTAAGTTGTTGAAACTTTTTGGGATCCAATCCATGTGATTATGTTGTCTTTTTTCGTATTCAGTCATGATCTGTTAAGTTGAGGGAAAATGGGCAGTAGTATTGAGTTATAGAGAATAAGATCAATTTCGAGCACTAGACAAACATGATGTCGACAACTTCTAGGTGACCAGTTAATGTCAATGCCCTAATAGCTCCGTGACATTGTATTAGACCATAAAGCTGGGCAACATCGATTTTAATTTAACTGAGTTTTAATTTCCTCAATGTTGTGGGTAAACCTTTCTGACAAGTATATACTGGTATGAAACTTTAAATCTAGGTCTCCTACCAACTACCTGAAATATAATCTGATAGTATATTCTTCGTAGCGATTTCCAAATTGATTAAAAGTAGTTGAGCAATATTGTAATTCATAACTTTATTCTTATGATAGTAAAACTGATGAGACGATGGTCTATGACTGACCTTTCAGCGATGCCAAAGTGACCTTGGGAAAATCCACCCCCTGGATCTAAAGCACGTTATAAATTAATGTGAGAAATCAGAATTGGGATTCAGAGTATGAAGTGAGGTTTAGGAATTAGATTTAGGTTTCTTATCGCGAACTAACGTCAGCTGTAATGGTAAAACCATATTTAGCCGTATGGATGAATAAATTTCGTATCGAAATCCAAGACTCGCTATCTTAAATGCAATTATTTCTTCCATAAATTCTAGTCTCGCCCTAAAGCTTAGTCACTATTGGTAAAATGTGGTTATCTTATAGTATATTGATCATTGGTTGACCTTTATAAGTTGAATAAAGAAAATAAAATAACTTAATAGTTAATTTATTCATATTGTTTGTTTGTACTCCGGTACCTGGTTTAATCATTAATGGCTTATGGAGCGGAGTTGGCAGGAGATCTAATAATGACTCTCTCTTGAAACTGATCCGGCATCTACATTATAAATCCAATACATTTCTCAAGTTGACTTAATAATGAACAATATACTTGGACGGTTTGATGAGGTGATATTATTGAGAGTTAGATCCCTTGGTATTATGGTCTGTGTCCCAATTAGAACACCAACTTATATGATCTTGCTCCTGTGTCAAACTAATGATACGTCAACCAGCACGAACAGCCCAGAGTCAACTCTGAGTCCTTAGTGGTTCTACTTGCCTTGCCCTGCCCATTGAGTCCAGAAAACAATCTTAAACTTCACTGTATGAATCGTATATTTCAGGCATATGTGGTTCATATAGAAGCAGATCAGACCCCGTCACACTATAAAATGAAAAATAATAATTATACAAGATCAAACCAAACGTGGCTGTGAGTGTGCGAGACTGTAACTAATAAATTGGAAGTTAAGGATGGTAAATCGTATCTATATAGCCAATAAGTCAAATGAAAGGTATTATATATATACATAATCTCGCTATTTAATAACTATCCAGTAAGAATATATGTAATAATAGGTCATAAATAATCCCTAGAAGTCACCATTCATTTATTATTCGTTCGGCTATAACAGTGTGCTACTTTCGGGGCCGACATTTTGTAACCTGTTGTCGGGAGTGCAGCATCTCTGCAACTGATGAAAATGGCTTGGTGCAGTCATAACCTTATACATTTAACAGTACGTTTTCGTTTTGTGGATCTAAGTTAATATTTTCGGTTTGACTGTTCTCCAACCTATGTGGCTGTCATAGTTGAACCTATGGAAATAAGTGTTCCAGCTAATATACAGATACGACTTTTATATCAAGGTGGGAGTTACAGTCAAACTATCACCGATACTTTTTCTACTTCTGCTACTCTGATTGTTTTAAAAAAATTATATTTTTTTCGTTTTTCTTATCTATACACTTTAGTTATTTTGCCAGACCGTTCAATGGCGCAAATTTATCAACGTATACACAATTATTTGGATGAGATTTCAAATATTCCCAATTATCCTTTAGTAATTATATCAATTACAGGTGGTTCTCGAGATCGAATTGTAAGCATTCACTCTTTATATTAATTAGCAATTACTGTCTGTATATGTTTTCAACATTTAAGTTTTTGAATTCTTTAACAAAAACCTGTTTGTGGTGTATGCTACTTATGTTAACAGACATAAGTAATATGTAACACCAATCAAAAGTTGAACTCCTAAAAGAAGAAGGTCGAATTGAAGAAAATAGAAAGGAATTGTGAATTGTAAGAATCAAACAGAATGTAAAAGAGAATTGATAGAGAATTTACAAATGAAGCATTTAGTGTGTATGGTTCTTATATTTTACGAAGATAGTCTGTAATTTTGTATGATATAATAAATTGGTATTCTTCCTTTTAGTCTCATTCACCACAAGTCTACATAGTCGTTAATTCGAAGTCATCAATTGACATAAAATTACAAATTTTCTTTATAAAATTCTATTAGAATTTGTTAACTATTCTTTCACTATGTCAGTCAGTTATTTAGTTATGATCAAAGTATCATCTGGCACACATATATAGACATCGGTCCAAATTAATAAATTAATGAGGTACAGCAACTTGGACTAATACATATGTGCCTAGTCCTACATTCTATTGTGATTTCATAAAATACGTTTGAAGTCGATGATTGGAAATCCTTTTGAAAGGTGGTTTATATTTAATAGCGAAAATAGTATTAACTTAAAACATGAGTTACAGACTTTACATTTGGAATGTTGGAAGCTTTTTTAGTGAGACTATAATTTATGGACAAATCAATCAGATTTAAGATAACAGGTCTTGAATTCTGACTCCAAATTCATTCATCCATTTGGCTAAATAGCGTTTTGGAATTATAGCTAATGTCAGTTCATGTTGAAAAACGATAAATCTAATTCCTTACCTTAACCATCATTTGAAAATTCTAATTCTTCACATTAATTTATAACCCTCAATTAATCCTAGTTATTAGGTGTCCACTCTCAAAGTTACCTTAGCGTCGCACAAAGGTCGTCCATAAATTATAGTCCCACCTCTTTTTTTTATTGAGCAAGTTAATTTCGACTCGGGTAGTTATTCGTAATCAAGATGAAGTTGGACATGAATGTTCGTTGATTCAAGTTGCTAATACCAATAAGGTGAAGAATAACGGAATCGAAACAATTGTTACATCAATGATAAGAAGACAAACTAAACATCAAGCGTATGATTCAACAGGATGGAATCAATAGATAATTTTGAGGAAAAACTGAAACTAAAGATCTTCGTTAAGATTAAACAGTGAATGCAGCTCTTCTACTTTAACTGATTCTGAGCCATTTCGTCTAAATTGTCAACCATTAATCTCAGTTTGGAGATTGTTTACTGGAAAGAGAACGTAATTCTGAACAAATAAATCTTGATTAGAATGTAAAACACTGAATGCCGAAACTTTATATAATTTGTTCATGATAATTCCATATAAAAATGTTGTTATTTACTAATGAAAGTCTTAAACTAGATTTCTTTGCTACGTCTGTTTTGAATAGATCAATAATTTTCTCAGGCTCGTTGGTGAGCGTAGACATCATTAAGTAGAAAATTTATATCATTATGAGGTTGTAAAGGTTGCTGAATTTAATTGAAATCACAAACCAGTCTATGTTGGAAAAGCATGGAAAATCTGGACGGCCGTTTCGTTCTAGTACAGGGCTCTTTAGATGTGTCCATCCATTGCCCTGTGTCCGGAAATCAAACTCAAGAACTTCGGTCTCACGTGCAAACGTTTAATTTCTAGACCACTGTGATGGAATACAGTGATTTACATATTAGTTAATTTAATATCGTGACTAGCTTCAAGATTCAACTTCTAGAGTTCTAGTGAGAATGTGCTACCAGTGGAGTTCAACCATGTCGAGTGTGAGGAAGTTTTCCATCGAAGACAATGGAAAACGGTCGTACAATACCGTGGATTTATTGAATTTAGTCTTTAACACCACTGTTTCTCAGCTCAATGGTCTAGGCGTTAAGCGTTCACATGCGAGTCTGAAGTTCCTGAGTTTCATTCGGGTCATGAATGCGCACTGATGAGGAGTCCTATAATAGAACGACATGACTGTTCATTGCTTTCTGGTTCTTAATGGTTAATTTTGTCTACCTTCTATAGAATTCAGTAATATATACATATTTAGTACATGTGGAATAGTATGAATAAAAATGTACGGTTAACGAATAAATTTAATTAAATAGAACCGATAGAATTTGTTAAATACTGAATGACTAAACCAACATACAATTGGTCATTACTCAATGATCTATTCATGCTAGCTAACTAAAATAGGTACACTAAATAAATTGTATGCTATTTTTGTGAAGGCCCGTAGATCTGACTCCCTTTAGATCGTATAAATGATTGCTATCGCCTTTTCTCGTATATCATCGTCAACTTAAATCACGTTAGTCAATAACGGAATTAAATAAGTCGAATAACGAGAATTGACTTGTGAATACATATATTTTGTATATGAGGTGAATGGAACAGAGCAAAACAAAATGACACACAGAGATGGCTGGGAAGCCAACTCATTTTTAGTCAGGCGTTAATCAATATTTATAGGCAGACAAAATAAGCTACAGACATGGGATAAGAAGTGTACACACATTATACGCTCATATAAAAACAATGAAGACTGGTAAGTGAATAACTAACAAGGTCAACATATGACTCAAGTAGAATGAATAGATGGGCCTATCCGAAATCCAGAATAAGATATATGGGCTTAAAATAATAACTGACACTACACTATATACTTGAAATATTGAATTGTTTACTAAATTTTAAACTATTCTACTTTACCACTTGAACGATGAATGTAATCAAATAATCAAAACTATGTATTTTTTCTCAAGCTTTACTTTCAGAGTTAATTAACAAACTGAAAATTAAGGTAATTATGATGGTAAATGACTTAATGTGTTCTACCAGTTTCTGGTATAATTTCAAAAGTATTCTTTGATAGATATTTTCTAACAGTGTTAAGATCTTCACATGGTTATTTATATACTTGAATTTTACCATTGATGTTTTGAGAACTGTAATTGATCAGTTTCTTATTGCCATATATGCATACTGTGTAGATTGTCTTGATATTTCCTGAAGTCATAAGCTTTATAAACAAAGGACGCGCGTTTCGTCATCTGGATGTACCTGGATTTCAGAGATGATGTTTACTCTGGGAGTCGAACCCAGTATCTTTCGCTTCAATATGCACATATTCCAATAAGTGACTGATCAATTGCAATCCTAAACATCAATGGAAAGATTCAAGTAAAACAACACCAGGTGAATTTAAAATTCACCCCATTGCACAAGCAAAAGTGGCTATCAGGACTCAGTATATAAGTGGATAATGTGATGGTGTTTGAAGCGAACGGTACTGGGTTCGAGCCCGGGAGTAAACATTATCCAGCTGACGATTCCCAAATAAGACGAAACGCGCATTTTGGATTCCACTGCCATCCACTATCCATCTTTGCTTATAGTCTTAAGAACTTGCAAATTTTACATCATACTATATACTGTCTGTATTTTAGTAAGAATTTATCAAAATGATTTTCAGAAAATTTTAGATGAAGTTAAATTAGGAAAGATGAAACTGTTTTATGTTACGTAAATTACTATTATTTAATTATACACCTACTACTGAGTTTAAGATCAATTATGACTTCATTATGAATATACTGTGATTTATTGTAGTCTTATCACTCAAGGATGTAATCTTGTACGTTTTTAAGTTATAGGACAATACAATAAATAGAAAGTCTTCTATCTTCCTGTACCTCTTGACCTTTGGGGAGATAAAGTGCTAGATGAACCAATAGGGGTTGATATCTCTTCTTGTTTTTATCAGTCTTTTGTGTTATTGTTTAATCTAAAGGTCATTCGTCTGGTTAGCATAAACTAACTCTTTATTTAATAAACTATAATCCGTAACATACAACTTTTGGGAGGTTTATATCTAACCTGAAGATTCTTTGTATTTTGTGGCGTCTTCAATGTGGTTTATACAGGAGAATCTGAAAGAGAAAAGGTGACTCAACGACTCAGTAAGCACATAGAATACACTTCCTTACGATAATGCAGGAAATCGACAATAATCAGTAATAATTAGAGAATAAAATATAAACTCTCGGATAATAGAAAGATGAAATTGATAGCCTATGATTTCAAATGTGTTACGAATCGAATAATCATATTTAGTTGGTAACGTATTCAGTTTTAATTTGTCAATAAAAATGTATGCATTCCACCTACAAATATACTGTAATTTTTTTATTTTTGTAGGTTCCTGATGTACTTGGAAATATTGATCAAGCTTATCCTGTTTTAAATTCACTCAGTTTATCCACATCTGCAATTCAACATGTTTGGGCGTCTTGTGATCATCGGTGTATTCTTTGGTAAGTTATATAAAATTTTAATTTTCCAGCTAATTTGACTAAGGTGTAATTGACAGATTTATTGAATACATGTTTTGTGAACTTAACTTTGAAACATACTTTTTGATGCTAACAAGTGGAATTAGTATGTTTAGTGGGATTCGAACATTCAACCGAATGAATGTTAAGGAATTGGATACTTTGATCACCACTTCACAGATTTCCTCACTCACTCACACCACTTGTGGAGTCGGTGGTATATCTGTCTGCCAAATAAAAGATGAGTTTACTGTGGAACAGATCGTTTCGTTCTATTTAATGACAAAGAAACGTGTTTAAAATTAAAGGATATTCGTAGGTTACTAGTACTTGATCGTATGTCTTCAAAACATCACTCGTGTATCTTGGCACCATCGAGTTAGCAATTCTGAGGTTAGAAGAAACTCAAAGGCGAGCAAAGGCGAATACAGCTACAGTCAATGAAGACATTGACCGTGGAACTGGGTCATGTACATAAGTACATATTATCTGATTTTGATTGAGTTTTGTTCTCTGAGTTGGATGGTTTGTTTGTAGAGCTTTCATCGTTATTCTGAACGACATCATCAGCACAAACTTTGGATATGAGCGGAGTGTTCGAATTTTTCTACATATGACTCACAGCTTGTCCTGTAGACCTCAGTATTAATTGGTTATTGTTGACCTTTAACCTGTCATTGTCTACTTTATTTTTGTTGTATCTCCCATTGATTTGTTTTTTGGTCCTATATTTGCCCATAATTTTTCTGATTGGTTGATAAATTGGATCGATTTCAATGTGTTTGTTGATTGCTGACTGACCTTTTAACAACCTGTAAATCCCAGTTTCGAACCCCACTCCACCGGATGTGATCTAGACAGCCCGGTAGTATCTTTACCCCTCATATCTAGATTGTGGCTCAAAAGGAAACACCTGGTTACCGAGTCAATTTATCTATATTTATTTATATATCCTTTTGCCAATGAGTAGTAAATTCAGTTGAGCGAATATTTGGTGTAGAGACCTAGTTGAAATGACTTTTTCAGCAAATATATAGGAGAGTTTTTCAAGCATGCTGTCTCCTCTAAACTAGATAGTTTAATCGTAAAGCTTTCATTGCCTCTCTAGGCAACAACAAAATTAAAAAATACTCCTAAAGTAAGAGTGGGTTATTGGCATTTCCCCACTACAACTAAATAATAGCCTGTTATCCTGGAATATGAGTTTTTCTCGTAAATTGTATGGCTATTGTTTGCATATGTGCACATTTTTCTCCATTATCTCTATATTAAAGCGAACTTTTACAAATCCTATATATTTGATACTATGATGTGATTGCCATAGGGGTTTGTGTAAACCACTCACTTTCAAAGTTTACATCACGGACTAATATAGGTTGGACAGTTATTGAAAACCAAGATGTGCTAGACAGCCGTTTCCTTCTAGCAGTGTATATCCACAACATCACCGAGCATCAAAACCAGTACTTTCAGGTCTTGCAGAAAACGCTTATCCTCTGGACTACTCGGTCGGCATACAGTGGTTTTCATGTTTAACTTCAATCAATTCACTATGTTAAAGAGTTGTATGCTAGTACGCAATAGTTATCCATTGCTTTCTAGTTTTCAATGAACTGAAATCAGTCCATGATGTAGTTATCGACTATTTTTCATATTTATTTCTTTATTTTACTTCTCTTTATGTGATTAATCATTTCCCTGTTTGACTCTGTCTATCTCTCTATTTATTATAAAAGGGGAAAGAAAAACAAAACATTGAAACAGTCCCTTATTCTTTCATATATAATTTTGTCATAGTTAACATTCCATAATGTATTTTTGTTCTTCATTATGATAGGTGTTTACAATTGATGCTGGTATTGAACAAAGGTTTACTTGTACACAATTCAGTGAGTTGTCTGTTTTTCTCGTTATTTCTTTCTTCCTCTCTCTCTCTCTCTCTCTCTATCTCGCTCGTTGTTTTTTTCCTCCTTTTATGGATTGTTTTTAGGTTAAACTTGTTCACAAGGTTTGTTTTGTTATTGTTGTGTTATACATGTATGTATACATTTTTATGGACAGAGTATATTGTTATAAGTAAAGATATAATCGAAAAATGTGAATTCTCTACATTTTGGAACTTATCTACTGATGAATGTACTTGATACTTTTCTTTTCAAGAATTGATATTCGTACTGAGAGTTGAATGTAGTATCTTTAAACGCCAACGCATTATTCATTAAGTTATTAGTCAGTCAGTCAGCTACAACGTAGGACCAGGCACATATGTGCATCGGTCCAGGTTGCCATACCGCATCAGCATCATCATCATTAAGGTATTAAGCCTCAAGAAGTTATTAAGTTTATGCATTTTAAAACTAATAGAAACACAATTGTATGAACAAAGAATATTCTTTTCAATAATTTCTCATCATGTATACTACAATTATTATATCCAAATTAATCATTCATAACATTGACCAGATTCAAGGCAGAGTACATCATTTGGAAATTGTAATATGTGAATTGAGAATTATTGTTTGTCATAGATAAAATCAATTCAGATCGTTAATGTTGGAGCTGACTAATATGAGGTTGTTAACTTGAATCAGTTTATAAGCGAAATGAAATTGTGCGATAAGTGATGAGCTGGAATGTACAAATTTCTAGAACATCTACCAATATAACTTGCTCCACAGGAACAGTTGAATTGATAGATACAGAAAGAGGTGGCTAGTCTAGGTAATTTATCTTTCAATCTCGGAGTGATTATTGGTCGTGTGGAGAATACTAGTTGTAGTTTACCCGCATTAAAAGTCTTTTGAATTGATCTGTTTAACTTAAGTCTTAGTATTTCATTCGGTGCATCGCCTCTGAATTGTAAGCGTATATACAGAGGCTTTTTATTTACAGTTGGGCATTCTCTATGGTGTCTTTTATTGGCTGTTTTTATTTATAAATTTCTCGGGATATTCATTTTCTTTCAGGGTTATGTATAATGACTTTGTTTCATCTTCGGTATCGTGGATGCGCACTGCTGAGGAGTTGCACGATGGGACGAAACGGCCGTCCAGTCCTTCCAGGTTTTCCATATATATATATAAGTTTTTAATTAGCTATAGTACACAATGTAGATTTACTAAAATATACATACTTGTATATATAAAATAAACAATAGAAGTCATGTTTCTCAAATCGAAGTGTAATACACTAGCTACTTATTTAATATACTAAATGGTAACATATTTACATAGAGATATGAAAGCTACTGGATTTGATTTGTTTTGTCTTGGTTATGTTGGTACCCATTTCGCATGAAGAGTACTAAATTAGGCTGAGACAGTTATTAAGTTTATGTTGATCTTTATTGGTTCTAAAGATCCTTAGTTCTATTCCGAGATCATGAGCGTACGCATTGTTAATAAATCCCACATCAGATCAAAATAGCTATCCAGTACTTCTTCATTTGCAAATAATATCTGTTCTGTCCTGTACAACTGGCAATTGAGCAATCTCTAAAAACTTTCTATTTCATGGACACCAATGAAAGTTCGCCCTAACAAAACTACTGTTAACAATCGTAACTGTTGACTTTTTAAAACAAGAAAAAGTAAATGTTTCAATTTTATAATTGAATGTTCATTCTCTTTTCTTCAGTTTTCTTTAGATCCTATCAGTCGTTTGAATGTATTTCGTAATCTACTTATTACAAGACCTTTGTTATCATATACTATTCATCATGATCATGATAATTATCAAGAATCCAACTTCAAATTGTCACAAACAATTTCATCAGATATGTTTTGGATTGATAAAACAGATCAACTGAATTCTATTATGAATTTTTATGTGGTAAGTATGTGTTTTGTACTTCATATGTTTTACATCAAACTAGAAATTGAATTAAGAAATTGGAAAGTATGTAGTATTATCAGTATAGAGTTGTGGAGATTATTAATTTTCTTGTTGACATCATGAACCGATTAATGTTAGACCACCATTGTAAACCTGGAACTACTGGACGACCGTTTCGTCTTAGTATGAGATTCATCAGCAATGCGCATCCATGATTCTGCACTCGGTATTCAGTGGGTAACTGTCTCACATCCGACACAGTTGAAGATGGTTGTGCAATTTCATGGATTGGTTGAGGTTAGACATTAACACTGTTGAATGCCGGCTCATTGGTCTAGAGGTTAAGCGTTTGAAGCGAACGGTACTAGGTTCGAGTTCCAGAGTGAACATCAACTCTGAGATGCAGGTACATCCAGCTGATGAAGAGTCTCAAATAGGGTGAAACGCACGTCCTGGATTCCAATACCAGCCACTATCCATCTTTGCTTATAATGCTTGTGAATTAAGGCAATTTTGTGACAAGCCACACATTATGCACATATGCCAATAGGAGACTGATCAATTGTAGTCCTAAACAACGATAAAAGTAAAACAATACCAAATGAATTTAATGTAATCTATTGTTCAGTAAATCCATCTTTACATTCATAGTTATATGGAGCTAGTAGCTAACTACTGTACATTTTATCAAAATAAATACTAAGGGTTTAATTCTATAACTCTATCTTTTACACTTCCTACAATACATTTTACTATTTTCTTTTCTTTATACATTACATACATGATCAATAAGGCATGGGAATCATTCTATGTCTTTTCTTCTCAAAACAGTCGGTTAAACTATTGGTGTTCAGACAAAAGTTCATAAGTAGTATTTATGACTCATTTAACTATGCGAATGAAATAAAACAGAGTATAACATATTAAGGTCAATGAATCATGGATAAGACACTTTTTATTACATTTTTAGTTAACTGACTATTAGTTTCTCAATATAGGGTGACTAGCTTCAAGATGGAACTACTGATATCTTAGTGAGAAGGCGCAAGCATTCTAGTTCATTCATGTCAGATATGAGACAGTTACCTACGACAGGTAATGGATAATGGTCGCGCATTATCGTGAACCGAGTGAAGTTAGACATTATCAATGTTGGATCTCAGGTCAGTGGTCTAGGGCTTAAGAGTTCACGCTTGAGACTGAATGTCTGACCACCTGTGACAGAGTCGTGGATAGACGAAGCTTCTGTTCCGTGCTTTCAGATATTCAATATTCGTCTAGCTAAGATAAGTTCGTAATATAATGACAATTTTTTCTATTGGTTAAAGTTTACAAACATCATTACTTTGGAATAAATTGAAAACAACAACAACAACAACAAAATGTTTATAGAATAATTTACTAACTACTGAAAATACATTAATCTTATCTACAGATACAACCAATTCTGGACTCGTTCATCTTTTTTTTTCTTACCATAATGAAATAGGTAGATGACTTCTAGAAATGTTTAACTTGATTGCTATAGAAATACGTATTCGTGTTTTTATCGTGAAAAAAACATTGTGAACTTACTAACGGTTACCCTAGTTACTGAACACATATCTCTTTTCTATAAGCATAATTGACTATGTTTATGATTCACTTTCAGAGAATAAATTAAATAGATTTATCAATGAAAATCATACGGAAAAAGAAGTCATGAGCTGACTAGTTAACGGTCATCTATTATTCTTTTAGAATTAGAAGGGGTTTTGTGAAAATTATAGTAATTTTAATGGTTGAGATCATGAGCCAATTGAAGATAGATCACCATGGAAAATCTGGGAGCACTGGACGGTCGTTTCGTCTCATTGTGGGGCTCCTCAGCAGCGCTCATCCACGATCCCACCGGATCTGTTGTGAGGTATTAGCTCACTGAAGACAATGGTGGATGTGTCACTCAATTTCGTGGATTAGTTGAAGTTAGACATTGACACCGTTAATGTTTCAATGGTTGAGATCACGATTCAATTGAAACTAGACCGCCATAGAAAACCCGGATACCGGCTCAGTGGTCTAGAGGTTAAGCGTTCGCGCGTTAGACTGATTGGTCCTGGGTTCGAATCTCGTGAAGAGGGATCGTGTGAGCACACTACTGAGGAGTCCCACAGTAGGACGAAACGGCCGTCCAGTGCTTCCAGGTTTTCCATGGTGATCTAGCTTCAATTGACTCATGATCTCAACTATTAAATCTATAATTCTTTTGTTCATTTAATGAGTCAACATTTATGGATCGGTGATTATATTGAAATGTTTGAATATTTTTTCTCATTTTGTCTTTATAGCCCTATAATGGTCTACTAGTTAAATTTGGTCCATTTTTCTTCAATTCAGAACAGCATATTTTGATCTTGGTCACTAATGTAAGTTATGTAATTCTATGATTATTGTAGTGATTTGTTTAGGTTTTATGTATTTATCAAGAATTTATGGGATGAATTTATCCTACAGTTTAATCTCATTTTTAATACCATTGAAAACTAGGTACCACTGGAAAGCTGTTTTATCCTAGTGTGGACTCTTTTGCAATGAGCTACCATGATCCCGTTAAAGATCGCACCCAGGGCCTTCAGATCTTCTCAGCCATTGCAACTACTGAATCAGCTTTCAGTGGTATATTTCATTTGCAATATATTATGGCGAGCATCCAGTGCCATTGGTCAGGTTATACGTATGGGCACTGCTATGAATTTTCACACAAGGATAATGTGACTGTTTATTTCTCCCTGGTTTCCAATAGGGATCCCCAACTGAGGTCAGTCTGTTGATAATACAATCGAAGGGTTTTATTAAGTGGCGTTATATTTCCAGAAATAGAATTCAATATGTAGATTTCGTCTTATTCAGTTAGACGTCATCCCAGATAAATGTCTGTTTTTGGTTAAACTCTGCTGAACGGTTCAAATTTCCAGACGTTATACACCATGTTAATTATCTTTAAAATGAGTATTGACTCACAATATAACTGTGTACTCTTTCAGTTAGTGATTAACAATAAACTAGTGGGTCACCAATGAATAATAACATGTATAATAATAGTGTATGAGGTGTTCATTAAGGTGGTTTTTTGTGTCTTTAATAATAGGTAGCAACGTAATTTTCGTTCTAAACTGTAGTCGGCTCAAGTATTAACTTTTTTCACTTCACTTTTGTCTTGGTTTTTTATCGCTGTATTGTGCAGTTATTACTCTACACAGACTTGAACCCAGGACTTTTGTGTTCTATAGATTAACTATTAGGCTAATAAAGTCGATAATGAGGCAATTATTGTAGATAACAAATTAAATGATTCTTTATTTGTCCATTTTTTTGTATACGAGAGTCATGATACTGTAGTGAAGAAGAACACGGGTGGGGACAATCGATTATATTTAGCACAGAAATTACAGACTATCTGAGTAAAATGTGAATACCATAAAGTCAATCGTCAATTTGCAAAATATCACTCCATCATATCAAACTGTACTGTTCCCGTTGCAAACACTAATCCATTGTCTCCCATTCAATTGTACATGAGTTTTCTTACAATTCCATTGTGCTCTTGCTCTTCCTTTCTTGATCTTCGCCATCTTCTGCTGCCGGACATTACGTTCTTTTAACGCACGTTATATACTACTTATATCAATATAAGTAGCTCACACCACAATACTACTTTCTAACTGTTTGAATAGAAACAATTGTTTATTTTAACGTATTGTTTTCGAACCGTTGATTTGTAAGTCCAATCTATCACACAGTTTGTATAAGGATAACCATGAAAAAACCAAAAGGAAGCATTAAGCAAGTTTATTGTGTCCTAGTATGAGACATATCAACAGTTTTTATCACATCCAAGACTGTACTAGTCATTGAATCCTTTAAGATCCTGTGGGAAGCAATAAACGAGTACGTATACAGTGGATCTTTATTTTCAATTTCAATTAATTGATTATATATTACCAAAATTAGTTAGTCAATCACTTAATGATGTGAAATATACTCAAATTAAGTAAATGTTCACAAACCTCTCATCCTTATTTAGAAGAAAAACGAAATTGCCTAATTACTCTTAACTTTTCAGGCACCAGACGACTGGCTTCATTTATGCATTGAAATAAATCATACAAGTAATAAACATTGGTAAGCAGTTACAAGTTTATTTTGTGCACAGAAATTAACTGTTTTCATCTTCACAGTTCAAATCACCAGTTTATTGAAACTAGAACGTCATTGAAAACCTGGAAGCATTGAATACCTGTTTAGTCCTGGTATGGAAATCTTCAGCAATGCACATCCATGATATCGCGTGCGGGACTCAAACTCAGAACTTTCGGTTGTTGTCATCTTGGCTATTCTTTAGATTTTGTTTTTACATGTTAGTTCATGCGATGCCATAAGTTACTGAATAGTTTTACGTAGCGTAACTATATACATGAAATAGGTTTTTAGTGAAATATACTTGATATATATTGGTGATAGTCATATTGTTGGGACGACTTCCGAAAGCTACAACGGAGCCTCCAAAGGCCCTAAAAGAGCCGAAAAGTTTACATCCAATCAGAACGTGATGGAGCATTCTAGAATATCAACGTGGCATGCTACTATCGGACAGTAGCATAATATACCAGTCTTCTGATTTGCGACTATGAGGTTCTATACGGTCGAGTTCCGTAGTTGTATACCGTATTTTGCGTAAATCATGTAGCGAACTTAACACATCTTTGAATAAATTTATCAATATGAACTAATGTCTTTAATTGGAGATCCTACAAAAGTTATGGATAATTTTCACCATTGATTGACCTTTAGCTTGAGAACCAATAAAAAAGGTATGCTGGAAAGTTGTTTAATCTTAGTTTAAAGTATGTTAATTGATGTTCATCGCCAGTGATTGAACCCATTAACTTCAGTTCTCACAGAGAATGCTTAGCATTTGGACCCACTGAGTTAGCAATTAATGATTTGTATTTCACGATAATACTTGATCATTATTCGCTTGTTTCACAGTTGGACTAGATCAGTAATTAAAGTTATAATTTTCTATTTATGAACTTTTCAATCAATTGTTCTATTTCCTTTCAATCATAGTGATTATTTTGTTCCGATCCCGTCATCACTTGTCACTTGGTTACCGGATCCATTAACTGGAAGATCGATTGCAGCTGGTTTAATTACATTACCAATGTTACAAAAATTAAATGTGTTTCACAGCTTATCACTACCACTTACAAATCAAGAAAGGATTGATGAGTTAAAGTTGTATTTAGTAGTCTCAAGTGGTATAAATCCATTTTGGGATAATGTGAGTTATTTTGATCGGTTTTGTTTATGTTAAGACTTCATAGCGTTTTTATTATTTTTTAAAAACATTCTTATACGGGCGTATGTCTTAAAAATGTAATGTCAATTATCACGTGACAAAATTGCTAATCAGAATACCGATTTCAATTATCTTGTCCCTGTGCTAAACCAATAATATGTTGGTCAGCACAAGCAACGCTCACGCGCGAGAATGATAAATCATGGGTTCGAATCCCGCGAGGCGGGGTTGTGGATGCGCAGTGCTGAGGAGTCCCACAATAGGACGAAACGGTCGTCTAGTGCTTCCAGGTTTTCCATGGTGGTTTAGCTTCAATTGACTCATGATCTCAACTATTGAAATTACTGCAATCTCCACAAAATCCCTTCTGATTACATGTCAACTGATTCAACTAATCACTATTCTATTATTCTGTATATCTTTTATGGTATACTGGTGATATTGTTGTTCTACGTATATAAAATACATCTGGTATTTAAATAGAATTTATATTTAGTCCAATACATGATTAAACTCAATTTATATTTTATACACTCTAGTCGATTAGTAACCACTACTTATCAGATATTTGGAATTGTTAGTTAGTTTATTGCCAATACCATGAGATTGAAATCGCTTCATATCTTTCTTTCTACGAACTAATTCTTTCTAATTCTTACTATGTCCTTATATGCAATCTTTCTTTTATATATTACAACCACTGAATTAACTACTTCTATGAATTTGGTGTTCGTCTTATTGTGCTAATGAGGTATGGCAAGTTGGACCGATGCATATATATGTGCCCGGTCCTACGTTGCAACTAACTGATTAAAAGAACTAACTGACTGCCAATAACATTGTTTCCTCTAAAACTATACACTATGGCAATTAACTTGTAGTGTGCCCGTGGATCTGACTCCTATTTTAGATTGTATGGATGTTTGTTATCGCCTTTTCTCGTATATCATCGTCGACTTAAATCGCGTTATCCAATAACGGAATTAAATAAGTCGAATAACGAGAATTGACTTGAGAATACATATATTTCGTACATGAAGCGAATGAAGCACAGCAAAGCAATCTTGACACGTATGGAAGATGGCTGGGAAGCGAACTCCCTTTTAGTCAAGCGTTACTCAATATTTATAGTCAGACAAAATAAAGCTACAGACATGTGATTAATATGGTAAGAAGGGCACACACATATACGCTCATATAAAAACAGTCTAGATTGATAAGCGAATAATTCACAAGGTCAAAGTATGGCTCGAGTAGAATGAATAAAATGGGATGTCCGGAAGCTAGAATAAGGTATGTGGGCTTGGCATAATAGCTGACACTACAAACTGTTGATGAATTTTAGTGGTCCTAAATTCAACTCCATTTGAATTGTATGAATGATTGTTCTTGATTTATATATGTCGTCAATCCTTATATATAATCATAGACTTAAATCGCGTTAGTGAATAACGGAATTAAATAAGTCATATGATGAGAATGAAGTTTGAATACGCTTATCTCATACCATCGTTGATCTGGATAGAAGATGAGAAAAACGAGGCGAAATGAAAATGATGCGAAGTGGAGATGGTGAGTGAGCCAACTCAATTTAACCAAGCGTTACTCAATATTTTATAGTCTGACAAAAATAAATTACAGACATATAATGAATAAGATAAGAAGTACACACACACACACACACACGGTTACATCAATCAGTTAAGCGAATGATTAACAAGATGAAAATATGACTACTAGAGAAGAATGAATAAATTGGTTTTTCCGAAAGCTAGAATAACTTATGCGGGGTTGATATGAAACCCGACACCACAATTTAACAGATCAGAGTTTATATGTCCACCAGACTATGAATCCAATTATTACAATACATTAGTAATCTTGAATTGAGGGCACTACACATTTTTATCAAACTACTGAGTTGATGAAATTTAACACTGTTTGTATATTGTATAGTTGTAAGTGATGTCTAAGTATATTGCTATGTAGTCTTAGAATAGAACAAAACAACTGTTCACTTTAACATGGTATTCAATGGTTTTAAGAGTAATTTCATATATATGAACAACCTAACCTATCACTTACAGATCTAGACACTTTAATGAAATAGTCTATTTACTTGTTATTTATGCTTGCAGTTATTTTTACAGACTATAAATGTACACTGGTTATTTACGTATATTGTGTACATGTGAGTGTATGTGTAAGTTTATGGGTGTTTGTGTGAATTGTGCAGTTTCTTGTCTCAACGTAAGGGTGTAAATCATATTACATTTTCATATAGTCCAAATTTAATTATCGAAAAAATAACGGTATTATTTCATTTATTTAACCTAATTCTTGTGACTTCATTGTATGACCTTTCAGAAGTAGTGATTTTCATTTCATTGTGATATGATGAGGTCATTAACCAGTGTATTGAACTAGTTCTTTTCTTGTCTCTAATCTACTCGTTGATTTCATATCCAGAAGCGTATGTGTTTGTTTAACAACAATTAATACTTAAACTGTTCGACATGTTTAACAAAGTCTTTTGTTCTAACATTTTAACTTGAAGTTTACATAGCTAGCAACATTCTAACATATCTTTTCAATAGATATTCTGTAACAGTATTTAATGTTTGTCAACTCTATGTTAATTCAATCATTGTAGGAGAGGTGGGATATCATTAAACACATGGCGATTTTTGTATTTTTTTTCTAACTAGTTTTTTTTCATTTAGTAGTTGAATTCATGAGTCAATTGGAGCTAGACCACTATGGAAAACCTGGAAGCTCTGGACGGTCATTTCGTCCTAGTACGGAACTCCTCAGCAATGCGCACCCACGATCCCGCCTTACGAGATTCGAATCCAGAGCCTACCAGTCTCACTACTGAGGAGTCCCATACTAGGACAAAACGGTCGTCCAGTGCTTCCAGGTTTTCCATTATAGTTTAGCGTCAATTGACTCATGAATTCAACCATAAAATTACTAAAATCTCCACAAATCCCTTTCTGATAATATCAATAATCATTATAGTGTTACACAAAAGCTTTCAAGCACGTATACTAAGGTTTATTGAAGCCTTGGCTATACTGAAATTGAAACCCCCTTTATGTGTTCAAAAACAATTTGTGCTTACACTTAACCTACCCTGGTATTACTGATTTATTAACCAGAGTGGTAATCACATTTGTTTTTGTGTGCTTTATTATTTTTCCTTTGTTATGACTTACCCTTAACCTGTCTAGTTGACCTTTTAATTTTCATATATATATGTGATCAGATTGTTCGGAATGTATTGCGCAAATCTATCATCACACAATTCTGATAAACTTCGTCTTCTCATTGCATTATCGGAATTTGTCAAAAGGACTAATTGTTTTAAATCATTATAGTATTTATCAATGCCTGTGAACACCTTTCCTACGTAAAACCGTTCAGTCACTACTGATAAAAAAAAACAACGTTTTTTGACCTTTAAATGTTTACTGAAAATTAATACGAATAAGTTTAAGTTATCATTAACCTTTGTTTACTGTACTATAAGTCGGAAATTATGTACTAAGATCAATTCACTTGTACAACAACATTATTTATTTGAACACATAAATATTGGTACAAGAGGGCACCAAATATATATGCGCCACACAAAACAATGAGGACGGGAAGAGAAAACGAAAGAAGGTAAGGAGCGCGAAGGAAAAAGAAGAAGGACAATAACGACCAGATTAGTGTAAGGTAGTGTAATAATAATAATAATAATAATAATAATAATAATAATAATAATAATAATAATGGGGGAAACGGAAAGGTACAACCAGAAGAAATCTTTCAGGTAAGGGAGATACAACCACTTTTTATGAAGAAAGTAGAAGGTTACAGCAGGATCACTACTGGCTTCTATTCTGAGCCATATCGGATAACGTCTCTAGCCACTGTGTAGCACCATCTCTCGGACCCCAACCAGGGAGTCGTGAAGGACCGACAGAAGCCAGTCCTTTGCAGCTCTCTTTCATGCCACGACACCGTGTCATGCACTGACCACCTCTCCGCTTCTTCCAACCAGTCCCAGCGTCGGCAAATAATGCAAAACGTGGAATTCTCTGGGACGACATTCGTAGAACATGTCCAAGCCACCGAAGTCGGTGTTTCAAGATGGTGACATCAATTGCATTGTCATCTCTGTGCCCGAACACACGATGCCGAACCTCTGCATTACTAACATGGTGTTGCCACTGGATGTCAGCAATCCTTCGGGGACAACGATGATCGAACACAGAGAGTCGTCTAACGTCCTCAACTCGGAGAGACCAGGTTTCACAAGCATAGAGCAAAACTGCTCTCACCGACGCGTTGTAGATCCGACATTTTACAGTCAGACTAACATCACGAAGGCGCCAAAGGTGGCCCAGATTGGCATAAGCCGCTCTGGCTTTCACTATACGTGCATTGATCTCATCACTCACACCCCCACCAGCACTTATGCAGCTACCCAGACACACGAACTTCTCGACTACGTGTATCTGCTCACCATCCAGGGTGAGTACAGGATTGGAATCCTGTCAGTCTTGTAGAAGTACTTTGCACTTCGAAGGTGCAAGGCACATACCATACCTACGGACACTGATTGCCAACTGATTGAGTGCGGATTGCACGCCTTGGGCATTATCGCACAGTAAGACAATATCGTCCACATACTCAAGGTCGAGAAGTCTTTCTCCAGGCAACAGATCCACACCGCCATTACTTACATCCATCAGAGCTGTTTCGAGAATGTCATCGATGGAAAATTTGAAGAGGAATGGTGAGATTGGGCAATCCTGCCTAACCCCACTGCTCGAATGGAACAATGGAGAAAGGTGGTTGTATGCCCTCACTCTACCTGTAATGTTTGTATATAGGGCATTTAGGATGTTAATAAACTTCTCAGGCACACCCTTCTTCAACAGACAATCCTGGAGAGCAGTCCTGTCCAACGAATCGAAGGCAGCCCTGATGTCAAGAAACACTACGATTGTTGGCCTTTGAAAAGTATGGCGGTGTTGTAACATTTGGCGAAGGGTGAAGATATGATCAATTCATCCTCAACCTGAACGAAAACCAGCCTGCTCCTCGCGAGTCAATCTTTCTCGGGTTTTGAAGAACCTACGAAATATGACGGAAGCCAATAACTTGGATGCGATCGGAAGTAGACTTATCCCCCGATAGTTGTTACAGGAACGACGTGAACCGTTTTTAAAGATAGGGACAACTATCGACTCATTCCATGACGTTGGTACTCTCTCTAGCTCCCAAACCTTTGTAAACAGCGTCGTCAGTTCCGTAGTCAGAAAGTCACCACCATCTTTAAAAAGAGCTGGAGGTAAGTCATCTGGGCCAGGTGATTTGTAACGTTTCAAGAGTTGGAGTTCCTTGCGGACGTCCGCTTCATGTAGTGGATCAGTCGTCACCGGCCATGGGGGGCAGGACAGTCTGACCGATGTTGCCGAAGCAGCAGGTTAGTTGAACTTCCCTTCGAAAAATTCTGCCCATCGTCCAAGACGTCGATGGATGTTAGTGATTGGCATCCCATCATCCTCGCAGATTGTTTCACTCACACCAGACTTCTTGCTGCCAGTGGCACGGATAAGCTGGAAGAGCTTCCGGTAGTTACCAGATGCAGCTGCTGCTTCCAGCTCATTAGCACGCTTCGACCACCAGGCTTCTCGGTCCTTACGCAAGCTTTTCCCAATTTCGCTACGTAACATCCTTCGTTTGTGGTCAAACTCACGGTCACCCGGAGTAGACCGACGGGCTTCAATGATTTGTAAGGAACCTGAAGAAATTCAGTGCTTATAAGTGGGACGTTTCGCGAAGCCGCAAGCGGCTTCTTTGATCTTAAACGTTGGTATAGCTAAATATTAATTAATACAATTGACCTTATTAGTGTTTAACAGTACAATCGACATAAAAACTTATTACGTCAGATATAGACCTATAAATTTGTACTGAATACAACTAATATTTCAATGACTTGTCAAAAATAATAACACTTTTGTAACGTTTAGTTGTTGCGGGTTTACTTTTGAAAAGTACCCAAATCTTACGAATATGTACATAGAATTTTTTTATGTTCGTCCATTATATTTAACAAAGAAAACCGATGATTCTAGACGTTATAAATTCACAATTGATTAATCACTCGGTGGTGATCAATTTCAGGTCCTTCTTAGTGCAGATCGAATGTTATCGACTAAGTTGCAATGTGGCCACTAGTCTAGGTGACTCGACATTGCGTGCACTATGTTTAGATAGAATGGTGGTTGAAGGTAGTCAACTGGAAACTCTGGACCCGAGTTTCTTGCTACTTGGCACTCGTCAGCAAGGTGTACCTGTGGAGCTGGTTGACACGGGATCGAATCCGTCAGGGTGCAGACGTTCCCTCAAGATAACAGGTTCATCTTGCTGACGAGTACCAAAGAGCACGAAACTCGGGTCCAGGGTTTCCTGTTGACTACCTCCAACCACCTTTCTATCTCAACGTTATAAATGAATAATGTTTGCGATGCCATTTACAAATGACATTCAGTAAGTTAATGATTTTAATCAGTCGGCGTCATACAAAACATTCGCTATCATTAATATTACGTAACAGAAAACTGACAACATACTTACCAAACACAATAAATGATTTATATTACTGCATACATAGAGAAGTTTTCTTACCACCTTAACTACATAGAATGGACAATGTGTACTTCGAAACAATTTTTTACTTTTAATAGATTACCAAAATAACTCAGTTACAATCTAACGTTTATTATTATTATTATTATTATTATTATTATTATTATTAATTTAGGAAATTGTAAAAGTTTATTCATTCACCGATCCTTAACGGTTAGCATAACTATCTGGGTAGCTGCATAAGTGCTGGTGGGGGTGTGAGTGATGAGATCAATGCACGTATAGTGAAAGCCAGAGCGGCTTATGCCAATCTGGGCCACCTTTGGCGCCTTCGTGATGTTAGTCTGACTGTAAAATGTCGGATCTACAACGCGTCGGTGAGAGCAGTTTTGCTCTATGCTTGTGAAACCTGGTCTCTCCGAGTTGAGGACGTTAGACGACTCTCTGTGTTCGATCATCGTTGTCCCCGAAGGATTGCTGACATCCAGTGGCAACACCATGTTAGTAATGCAGAGGTTCGGCATCGTGTGTTCGGGCACAGAGATGACAATGCAATTGATGTCACCATCTTGAAACACCGACTTCGGTGGCTTGGACATGTTCTACGAATGTCGTCCCAGAGAATTCCACGTTTTGCATTATTTGCCGACGCTGGGACTGGTTGGAAGAAGCGGAGAGGTGGTCAGTGCATGACACGGTGTCGTGGCATGAAAGAGAGCTGCAAAGGACTGGCTTCTGTCGGTCCTTCACGACTCCCTGGTTGGGGTCCGAGAGATGGTGCTACACAGTGGCTAGAGACGTTATCCGATATGGCTCAGAATAGAAGCCAGTAGTGATCCTGCTGTAACCTTCTACTTTCTTCATAAAAAGTGGTTGTATCTCCCTTACCTGAAAGATTTCTTCTGGTTGTACCTTTCCGTTCCCTCATTTCTACCATACTACCTTACCAATCTCCTCGTTATTGTTCTCCTTTTTTTGCGCTGCTTAGCTTTTTTTTTCTATTTCTCTCCGAATTCTCATTGTTTTGTGTGGCGCATATATATTGGCGCTCTCCTGTACCAATATTCATGTGTTCAAATAAATAAATAAGCATAACTATCACATACCTTATTCATTATCTTATCATGATGATTTATATTATACGTTTACATTCGCATAACTGTGTTAAAATAAATCACAGAAATACTACAATGTAAATCAGTTTATTACTTGTTCAATCAACATTTTATTACATTTCCTAATTCAGTAATCATTATTATCAACTAGTAAAAACAGTAATCAGTTTTTCCCCAGTTTTCATTTAATGATATATATATATATTATTCGTAAATTGGTTGAAGTTAGATATTAACACCATTGGATGTCGGTTCAATAGTCTAGAGGTTAATCATTTACGTGCGAGACCGATAGGCGCTTGTGACTCACCCCTCCCCCGTTGATGAGAAATTTCAGGGTGTGATTATCATTATAACTGTAACCATGATATAACATCTCTTCTATAATTCATAGTATTTGTACATTACTTTACTGGAATGATTGTAACCCATCAACCTTAATAAATGGTATATTTGTGAACCCTACATTTTATGTTAACCTTCCAATCTCTATTAACTAGTAAATTTTTTTAAAAAACTATTTAAGGCATGATCCACTTGATCTCAATCTTTTTTTATCTTTATAATTTGAATCATTTTTGCTGATTAGCGATTTTTTAACGAGTTAGTTTTCTACGGGATGGGGTCGTTAAACTCATACCCAATCCTCCTCCTTTATCCGGGCTTGGGGACCGGCAGTAGCCACAGAGGGTCTCCAGGCGAAGTTTTTTCTAAACTTTATAACACTGGACAATTTGAAGGCTACATTTTTTGCGTATATCTCAGTAGTCAACCAGTATATGTATATTGCGTATTTTGATGCAATATTTGTAAATTTTACTCATGGTAATCTCAAATATTTTTAGAGTTATGAAGGTGGTTTTTATTCTCCGGTCTCCTACATAGTGAAAGGATACTTCTTAAGGTACTTGAATAAGAAAATTGTTTACGAGTGATCTTGATGATCTATGAGTGTCATATCAGTGTCCTATCAAATAACTGTTTGTGGCCTATCACACACGATTTAGTTGAGTTAGCTTCGTTATCTTAAAGCTTAGCCATCGACGATCGAATTTTAAACGAAAGGTGATGTTTACTATTTTAAAGGTTAATCTCCTCGACCACCATTTCTACAGATGCATATTGTCTATGGGAAATATGTTACTGACTTCATAGTTCTATATTTTCAGTTTAAGGCTCTATCGTTCCCCTATCAACTAGCTTAACATGGTATGACCTAAAGAATTGAATGTCCTGGTCAATATAGTCCGATGACTACATCATGATAGCAGACGTAATCGGGTTTATTAAAAACTGCAATGCATTAAAAAATTATACAGTGGAAAAAATTATTCTCTCAATGATCATATTTGTGCATAACAAAGATTCACTAACTAATCATTTGATGGATATGGAGTATTGGCATTTGTTTAGAAAAGTTGTTTATCTCATCAAGTTGTACACTAATTGTTTACAATACTGACTAAAATGGTATTACCAGTTATTAGACAACTATCTTTTTTTCCAATATATAAACTAATAAGTGTTAGTTAAAAAAGTTTGTTATCTGTATCAATTCAGTACACACAAGGGTGCGCATAGGCCAATGAAGATTGAGAAAAATCCAGTCTGGACTATCGAAAACAGAATCATTCAAACTCTTATGAACACCTTACTTTTCGAATAGTTTTGTTGTTTCATTGATTGAATTAACTCAGTAGATAATGTGTTTGAGTTCAATGCAAGAGGTATTAGATTCGAGTCCTGAATTTAATGGATTCCACTACTAACTATAGCCTATCTATTCTATTGAGAAATCATTACCTAACGCTCTTTAAATATTATTTAACACATACGATAATGTATTGAATTTTCCTAACAAATTCACTCGATCAGTGAGCGGTTACGTAACGACGAAAAGATGACTTCAGAACTGAAAAAAAAAATAATTTAACTAGTTAAATGTAAGTTGTAGGATTAGAAAAAGCGGAAAAGATTATTAACTTACCTTTTGATTTAGATGATAATGAATAGTCTAAATAAAATGTTTGATGTTGTACAGATAGAATATGTTACTATTTTTCTAATAAGTAGTATACTTTGTATCTGTAGCTTTTTCTTATAACTTGATTTCGAATGTTTATCCGAGCAATACTTGGTTTATAGTGTTGTGCGTTTTATGTTGGTTAGTTTATTCACCAAGATTCCGCTAACATTCTATACATCATTCAACAATGCTTACTTATACTATCAGAGCTAAAAAAACCCTTTACCACTTAGTCACTTGAGATTGTATATCCTACTCATAACAAGAATATCATCAGTTCGGGGTACTGATAGATTTTAAATACCCACTACTGAGATACTTTAAACTTCAGTTGATGTTAAATAGCAGTCAAATATACGTTCACATCTGTCTATGTATCTAGTAGTATCATCTGCGTCGGGTAGAGACAAGTATCTACCTCAGTACTATGGAAGATGGTCGTGCAATTTTGTGGATTGGTTGAGGTTAGACATTAACACAGTTGGATGCCGACTCAGTGGTCTAGAGGTTAAGCGTTCGCGTGCGAGACCAGTAGGTCCTGGGTTCTAACCCTGCGAGCAGGATCATGGATACGCACTGCTCAGGAGTCGTACATTAGGACCAAACGGCCATCCAGTGCTTTCGGGTTTTCAATGGTGGTTTAACATCAGTCGGTTCATGATCTCAATCAAAAACATAATAATCTCCACAATCCTATACTGAAAAGTGTTATTATTTACAATGGTAACTAAATGTTGATTCTAGTTTTATCCCACAACTTCTTACATTTCTTTTCTACGCATTTATAGATGACAATCTTGTTTGATACATTCGATAATGCTACTGAACGAATTCATTCAAATCTACCATATTATCCAAGTATATCATCCTATTTTGGTGAAAATTCCATAATAACTTTCAATCCTAATATAACAGGAATATTTCATCGTTTTTATTTACCGAATAAAAATTATTATCTAAGCTCATCTACAATTGGACCAAATTTATTGATTAAACGAACAAATTGTTCTGCTGATAAAAGTAAGTCTTTTTTTTGTTTTATAAAAATAGTATTTTTAGCATAGAAGGGTTTGTGGAGATTGTATAATTTTTATATTGTTTAAATCTGGAAGCACTGGATGGTTGTTTGATTCTATCAGGGGTTTTCTCAGGAGTCCCAAATGCCCTGGTACGGCCGAGAGTGGGGAGAGTCCGCTCTCCCTCTCCAAATGCTCTCACATGGCCATGCGTATATAGCCTCTGTCAGGGAAGTCCTACTCATTGCCTTCTCACACCACGGGTGTTGTTTACGAAAATGAGAGGACGGAAAGCGAATGTTCGGCGCTTTAACCGGATTCCAAACCAATGGTGCACATGGGCTACAGTATCCTGCGGGAACAAATGGCGTATGGACCAATCGTTGGTCACTGGCTTCCATGGGACTGCATATATATTTGGTGCCTCTTTGTAACAATATTTATGTGTTGAAATAAATAAATAAATAAACTCCTCAGGAGTGCAAACTCATGTCACTGCATTCAGGTACAGAACCCAAGATTTTCAATCTCATTCGCTTGAGCTTAGATTCAAGACCACTTAGCTTGGGCCTAATAAAATATATATATTGGTCTAACTTCAATCAATTTAATATCATGAATAGTTTCAAGATGAAACTCCTTTACACCTAGTAAGAAGCCATGACCAGTGATGTTCAGTCATGTCGGATGTGAGATGGCTATCCGCCGCAGTCAACGGATGAGGGTTATGCAAAATCATTCATTGATTGAAGTTTTCTGTGTGCATCGCTGGATTCCGACTAGATGATCCAGAGAGTAAAGCGTTTACGCCCGAGAATGAAGATTCCAGTTCCGATTAAAGGGTGTGCGATCGTAGACATGTACGTCTATGGGGTCCAATACCAGGACAGAAAGGTCGTTCATTGCTTCTAGATTGTCGGTCAGTCAGTCAGTAAGCTACAACGTAGGACCAGGCACATATGTGCATCGGTCCAGGTTGCCATACCGCATCAGCACAACAAGATGAACACCGGATTCACAGCAGTGGTTAGGTCAAAGGTGGTAATATATAAGAGAAAGATTGCATATAGAGATATAGTACAAGAAGAAAGAATTGGTTCGTAGAAAGAAAGATATGAAGTGATTTTAATCTCTTAGTTTAAGGGAAGACAGGGAGTGTATACACCGACGCCATTGTGATCGATTCTGAGCCATATCACCAAGAGTCTACAACCATTGGTTACGATAGTCACGCGGACCCCAACCAAGTAGTCTGCATCTACCAACATGGCTCAGACTAGAGGTTAGTGTCTTCAAGCACGGATGCCACGTTTTGGTTTGGCCGCCCCTAATTCTCTTCCGACCATCTCTAACACTCGTTAGCATTGCACGTCGTGGTAGTCGGTGTTCAGGCATACGTAACACGTGGCCCAACCATCTCAGTCGATGAAGATTCACAACCTCATCAACTGATTTACCATCATTTCCTAATACCCTGCGTCTAACCTCATTATTACTTACCCGGTGATCCCAGTAGATGCCAGCAATATTTCTAAGGCATCTGTGGTCAAATACTAGTAGCTTACGAGTGTCTTCTACTCTTAATGGCCATGTTTCGCTGCCGTAAAGTAAAACAGAACGGACTGCCGCACAGTATACCCGTCCTTTTATTGATAGACGGATATCTCGCCTTCGCCATAGGTGATGCAAGTTGGCAAAAGCCACCACTGCTCACGGTCGTTTCTTAAACTTTTTCTTAACCTAGATCTGATTTGTTGTCGCTCTTCATCATGTTCGGAACCTGATGTGACGAGTTTGCGAGAATCCATCAGTGTGATAGACTTTGAAGAAATCCATTGGTTCTTTGTAACCCTTTGGTTTAAATCACTGATAGATGTCACTGCTGTTTCCACAGCTGTTTGAATGGCTTTCCAAGCAACATCTGTGTCAACCTCGTTTTCAGAACTACCTATTTGAGTCCATCGTTGGCTTGGTGCAGGCGGTCGCCACGTTAGACGATGTCTCTCCTTATGCTTAAAATTTGTGTTTGCTAAAAATAAACGATTGTCTGAGCACAGTTGCAGCAGACGGTCACCATTATCTGTTCGCTGTGCTGGAATGCTAAAATATCCACCTAAATGCCTTTCTGTTTGGTTTAAGCTACCTATCTGAGCATTAAAGTCACCCCCCACGAGTACTATGTCTGAGCGTTTAGCTTTCTGAAGAATTTCAGAAAGCTTTCTGTAAAATTCATCTTTCACATCATCTGAGCTGCAGTCAGTGGGAGCGTAGGCAGAAACGACAAAAAGGCAACGACGTGTATCCCTATCCTTCCGAGTTCTTACGGAGCCGTTTAACCGAACAGCACATAGACGACTGTTGACGGGGATCCACTCTAGCAGTGCTTGTTCCACCCTCATGCTTAGTGCTATGCCTACACCTGCCAGTCCACGAGAACTGGCCATCGGGTCACCAGATACACGGAGGGTGTATCTCGTTGGCTCTACGTTTTGCCGAGGTGAGGTCAAGTGAATAACCACACTGGAATCCTGTATGCGTGTTTCGGAGACACAGCATACATCAATGGAAAGAGACTCTAGGGTTTTAGCCAAGGAAGCCTGCTGACCGATTTGACATAGAGTGCGTACGTTGAAGGCTCCAATGTGTAGTTTGGAGCGAGGTTTCAGTAGACCTGGGACAGAGTTTTGAGCACTAGAATCGTTGGCTATGGTGACACTTGAGGAGGAAGCCGAAGGAGGAAGTTTAGAGTGGAAAGTCGATGTAGGAGGAATAATAGGAATTGAAGAAGGTTGATTATGAATACAGTGGTCTTGAGTGCCGTTAGAAGTATGAGGGCGGTTATCACTTCCCGGTTGCCCACACCGTGGAAGGGTTCTTCTGGAGGTACCTGAAAAGGAAATTGGATTAGAGGTGGTCTCAGTGACCTGAGAGCGTGACCGCAGTGCCCAAGGGACAACTGCTTGAGGCCAGTCGCACACGACCTTTTCGTGGGAGGTTTTGACGTGTTAGCTCCGTTCTTCAAAGGGCCTTACTGCCGGAGACGGAAATCCGTGAGGTAAGGTGAGGTGTGCATTTTTAGGGTCGACCTTTTCTAACCCCACCCCTCCTTGTGGGAAGGCAGCATCGCTGTCATGCTGGTTGTCTGAAGGAAACACCTTACTACTATCACAGCTCTGTACAGTCAGCAGTACGACTTCGCCTTCGGACCTTGGGTTTGTTGCTTTTAGTCTTACCGCTCTTCAACCGACCTGTCTGACATGGTAGGACCTTGAGGAACGGTTGTTCCAGCCAGTATAGCTCGGTTGCTTCATCACGATAGGCAAGCCCGACCACCACGTCAAGGTAGCAACAACGGTCGGGAGATTGTCGGTGGAGATCTGGCTTAAATTAGTTTGTGATATAAATTATCAAAATAATTATTTGCCCATAGTGTTTTTGTTAAAAATTTGTCGAAATTCTAAAGAGTATTTTCAGAAATATTTGGACATTAAATAAATGAATAAAACGATATCGGATATGAATAATGCACAGTTTGTCCAGTAAAAAAAATTATAAAAACTGATGGTTCCAAGTATTCTAGTTTCGACTATTAGTGAAGTAGAGTAAACAAAGGTATTAAAACGTTATTTCCTTATCAAGGAAACTAATAATACTTTTATTATTAAGGGCTTGAATATTCATCATGATAGAATCAGGAAATTAAAACTGGGGTTTGAAAGGTCAGTATGATAAAATAAAATATTGAAATTGAGATGAAATGTAATTAGGAGGATCATCGAAATAGAAATTATCCAGTCGAGGGTTGGTGTCTGACGAAATCTCAGCACGGATTCGAAAAGCTCGCTTGGCTTTTGCCAACTTGCATCACCTATGGCGAAGGCGAGATATCCGTCTATCAATAAAAGGACGGGTATACTGTGCGGCAGTCCGTTCTGTTTTACTTTACGGCAGCGAAACATGGCCATTAAGAGTAGAAGACACTCGTAAGCTACTAGTATTTGACCACAGATGCCTTAGAAATATTGCTGGCATCTACTGGGATCACCGGGTAAGTAATAATGAGGTTAGACGCAGGGTATTAGGAAATGATGGTAAATCAGTTGATGAGGTTGTGAATCTTCATCGACTGAGATGGTTGGGCCACGTGTTACGTATGCCTGAACACCGACTACCACGTCGTGCAATGCTATACCCGGTATTGGAAATGGTTGGAAGAAAGTTAGGGGCGGCCAAACCAAAACGTGGCATCCGTGCTTGAAGACACTAACCTCTAGTCTGAGCCATGTTGGTAGATGCAGACTACTTGGTTGGGGTCCGCGTGACTATCGTAACCAATGGTTGTAGACTCTTGGTGATATGGCTCAGAATCGATCACAATGGCGTCGGTGTATACACTCCCTGTCTTCCCTTAAACTAAGAGATTAAAATCACTTCATATCTTTCTTTCTACGAACCAATTCTTTCTTCTTGTACTATATCTCTATATGCAATCTTTCTCTTATATATTACCACCTTTGACCTAACCACTGCTGTGAATCCGGTGTTCATCTTGTTGTGCTGATGCGGTATGGCAACCTGGACCGATGCACATATGTGCCTGGTCCTACGTTGTAGCTGACTGACTGAGAGAAGATAAAAGGCGAAGAATATCGTTGTAAAGGAAGTATGAAGGAGAAAGAAAGTTATGAAACATCAGGATCATAGTAAATGAAGATGTTGTACCAATTTCTTTTGAACACGTAATTCTGATTTCTCTAGATGTCGAGCTATTACTTCGGTAATGTATAGAAGATTTAAAATAACTGCCTTTGGCAACCTTATACATTTACCTTGTAGATGACTTTGAACTCAGAGTCCGCTCTTATTAAGTGACCTGTGTTCACAAGGTCTGTGATTATTGAGCTTCTTATTGAATCTTCTTGAATTCTTTTGAATAAAGTATGTATTGAACGACCTATATACCTGGCTTTACATGAGTAGGTAAATTGATAAATTTCAATAGCTGATATCATGAGTCAACTGATACTAGATCACTATGGAAAACCTGAATGCCGGCTCAGTGGTCTAGAGGTTAAACGTTCGTGCGCGAAACCGATAGGCCTTGGGTTCGAATCTTGTGAGTCGGGATCGTGGATGCACACTGCTGAGGAGTCCCACAGTGGGACGAAACGACGGTCCAGTGCTTCCAGGTTTTCCATGGTGGTCTACTTTCAATCGGCTCATGATCTCAACTATTAAATTTTCTATAATATCCTCAAAACTCCCTTCTGATACAAATTGATAAATGAATATAGAGTTGGTTAGATGAAACCATCAGTACTCAAAAATCGCCTATTCAGAACATTATACTTAGATAAATCACAATCTTCTATCATGTACAGTCACTCAGCAACAACGTCAAAATTCGTACGTACTTACATCAGTTTGAGTTGCCATACCATATTAGCACAGAGATGCAATTGTCTATTCAAATCCCGTAGTGGTAGAGGTAGCAAAACAATAAGCAGTAATCGGAAACATTCGGGTTTGAAGATGTTATTCAAGGAGTATAATACAGTGAAATAAATTTGGAAAGAGAAAAAAAGGGACATGAAGAATTCAGAAGATTAGAATTTGGGTGTACACAAAGAGTAGATGCACCTGCGCCATTGCAAACGATTTTGAGCCATGTCATTCAAGGTCTCTAACCATCGGTTTCACTACTTCATCAATTGATTTTCCATCCTTACTTAGTACTCGTTTCCTAACAACTTCATTACTTACTCGATGGTCCCAGGATATAAGAGCAATGCTTCGAAGACACCTATGATCGAATACTAGTAACCTACGAATATCCTCTAATCTTACGGGCCATGTTTCATTGCCATATCATATACACTCTCTGACTGATTGCATTACGTTAAATAAGAATCCACAGATCTCAATTAACATCAAGAAGCCTGAAATTAATCAATCGATTTGATGCATTTTTCATATTGATCTATACACAGTAGTTACTAATCGAAATTGATATTACTATTTTATTACTATTAGGGATATAATATTTTATTCATTTATATTTATATTTATCTTTAAAAATGTAATAGGATTTATGGGAATGGTTACTTTGAATACAATTTGGTGTAATTATTTTCATTATGTTACAATTGAGTAAGTTAAAAGAAGAAATTTAATAAGTTTTACTAATTGAACGCTAGATTTGGTTCCTAAGCGCTTTTAATAACCCTCAAGCTAAAATCTATACAGTGACTTGAACATAAGAGAAAAGGTGTGAAATATGTAAGAAACACTTTATTTCCAAAGTTTCGTTTTAATTCAGGAAATATAGGTTTTTTTTAAGCAATGATGGATAGTGGCTAACAGTGGAATCCAGGACGCGCGTTTCTTCCCATTTGGGATTCGTCAGCTGGATGTACCTGCATCTCAGAGTTGATGTTCACTCTTGAACTCGAACCCAGTACCATTCGCCTCAAACGCCATCGCGTTATCCACTCAGCTTGTGAATTAAGGCAATATCGAGGTATACGCACAGTATGCACATATGTCAATAGCAGTCCTAAACCTCAATGGGAAGATACAAGCCAAATAATGCCAAGTGAATATACGGTTTTTATAGTATTTTAGATATCCTTGGGTTTCCTGAAAATTCTGGAATGCTACTAAACATAGTAAGCAGTATAAGTAATCATTCAATCAGAAACACGACATAGTATTTTTCATTTTTTTAGATAGTTCTGGCAAAACTTCTAGTCAACGCTGATTGAATAAGATACTTCTCAATGTTTTCAGAGCCTTTCTTGAGTTTTTCTTCGAGGAGTATTCTGGATCTCACCAACGAATAACTTTTCCAATTCTATTTTCATTATTTTATATTTATTGTTTCTTCTATATGAAAGAAGTTATCAGTGGAGATTTTTTTTTAGCATAGATGGATGATTTTAATGAGATTTTATTCTTTGAATTAGATGATTTAGTCGTAGAGTTTTCATTATTCTTCTTCTGAACAACTTCATTAGCAGAAACGTCTGGTAAAAGTCGATCAATTATTTTAATCCAATACTATGAGTGTTCTTTTTGATTTTGATTCACATGAAAAAAAAATGGATAAGAGATGATGATTTTACAGTAAAAGTAGACTGTATTGATAAACGTGTCGAATTTTAAATAGCAGTTTATATTGCGATCTTAAATTATCTGTGTATTCTAAGCTACCAAGTAGATAGGAGATCAAAATTTGGAAAGTTAAACGATGAGATTGTTATATGTAACAAAATGTCCACAAAATGCAACAACTGGACAGTTCTGACGAACATCGTTTTTGGTTAACATATCTAATAACAGTTCATCATAGGCTCTAACTCTATCAGTAATGTTCAATTAGAGAGCTAATACGAGGTTGTCATACTTCTTTTGTATGTTCGTTAATGATGGACGCTGTCACTTCATAGCTGTGCTTCGGTCTGGGCACTGGGGCAGTATCACAGCCCACACACAGATCATGTGAATTGTGTGGTGCATATGTATTCGGTGCACATTTGTATCAATATTTATATGTTCAAATAAATAAATAAACACAACTCTCGATCAACAGAGTCAAACTGTATCTTAAGTTCAAGGAATCGGACTATAGTTTGATGTCGAAAAGTATATCGATGGTTTTATCACAATAGTGCTCATCACAATCAGTATGATGAGAATAGGTTTTACTGAACACCTTCAATTGATTAAAAAAATGAAATTTCATCTTTAATACTTTATATCTCAATACATTACAGAAAGAATGAGATATCATATTTTATCTGATTACCAAGAACTTGTCAATCTATGCAAAATGGTCGAGTGATTTACTCTGTAAGGTAGTGTTTGAAGATAGTCGACAGAAAACCCAGTTTGACCTAGTGTTCGTGGTATTTGGAACTTCTTAGTGAAGTTACATTTGTCATCTTGACCAAATTGTTACTTCCTGATGAATTTAATCTCATGTCACCCAGTTTCATAGTCAGATACATGGTCACATTGCAACTGGATTGATAGAATTTGATCAGCACTAAACAAAAAAAATTTGATATACACATTATCCATACTACTCAATAATGGATTGATTGTTAATGATTTATACTGATTGTTTTAACAGGAAGATGAACTATTTAGTAGAGATTTTTTAGACCAAATTGTAATATTAACTAAAATATGATAAAAGACACAGTTCTGTCTCATTTATGAAAACAATGATCTTATTAAACGAATATAGATACTGGATAGCACTGGAATTCACGACGCGCGTTTTGTTCTATTTGGGAATCGTCAGCTGGATGTACCTGCATCCCAGGGTTGGCGTTCATTCCGGGAGTCGAACGCAGTACCGTTCACTCCAAACACCATCGGGTTATCCACTTAACTACTGAGTCGTGATAGCCACCTGCTTGTGCAATGGGTTGAAGTTCAAGTTCACTTGGTGTTGTTTTTGCTTGTATCTTCCCGTTGATGTTTAGGACTGCAATTGATCAGTCTCTTATTGACCTGTGTGCATCCTGTGCGAATTGCTTCGATAAAGTCACAAGCTTTATAAGCAAGAATGGATAGTGACTAGCAGTGGAATCCAGGACGCACGTTTTGTCCTGTTTAGAACTCGTCATGTAGATGTACCTGCATCCTAGAGTTGATGTTCACTCCGGAACTCGAAGGTACAAGCAAAAATAACACTAATCTCATTATCGTCGTTTAGAATATTGATGAATAAGAATTCTTGAAATAATTTATCAGTATACATTTGACAATTAAATTTACTTGTTAGGAAGAGCTTGAGAACAAATTATATTTCCTTTATGATTTCTTAAACAAAACAGCAGATGAGTCTGGTGATAAAGGGCATATTAAAAGAAAGTTCAACCACATGGTAATATGAACATTTGTTTTTAGATTTCGATTCATTTGTTTTAAGCAAAATCTGGTTGAGCGCCTTTCAAATAGAACTAGGATGACATCAAAAACAATGAACTAGAGTTTATTCATAATATGTTGATTGAAAAACGGGTTAGCTTGAAGGTTTTTTGAAGAAATATGTATATATATATTGAATAGGAACGTAATGAGATCGCCGATTAGTCAGAAGCCGATCTTTCTTAAGCTAGTAACTACTAAGTTAGTATTGAAGACTACTATCTAGCTTCATTAAACTATGTACTGAATCACATCAAATACTTGTACGCATAATCCACCTTAAGAGCGAATATGTTTTGTAATTGAGTTTAAGGAACTATCTTAAATTTACTCTATGGTGGGATAATATATCTTCTAAATAACTTCAAGCATTTTAAGAATCAAATAATGACAATTTTCACTTTGTCAATAATAACATATACATTATCTATCCTTGCACTTTAAATTTCACGCGAAATATATGAGGTGTCATCTTCATTCTGATTGGTTAACTTACGGTAGTCAGTGTGTCAATGGTCCACTACGGTGCTTGGTACGTGTGTGGGTTACGCCACAGGATTGAGGTGTACTAAATGTAGTCAACAGGAGACCCTAACCAAACTAGGTTTACTGTTGATTGATTCTCGTTAGCATATTTGTTATAACTTGTGGCTTTGTGATCTATTAATATATAACATAATGATGCCGCCAATTAGAGAAACAGTGATTTATCGACCGGACCAATGATGCATAAACCTGTACGAGCAGTCTACAGTCCTTATTGGTCCTTCTTCCTGTCTAGCCCTGCCTGTTAGAGACCAGAACACCAATTTCAGCCTTCTCGATATAAATCATGTATTTCAATCATACTAGGTTCATATACTAACCAGACAGACCACATCGTGCCATACATTACGAAACAGCATTTGTACAAGATTTAACCAAAAGTGGTTGTGAATGTGGTAGACTGGGCATAACTTAGGAATGGTAAATCGTATAATAATCATCTATGGGTCAAAATAAAGCTTATAATAAGAGGAATATGAATATGAATAATTTAGTTACTTAACAATTATACAATAATAATATATGTATAGTATTAGTCCAGAAATAGATCCCAACTATTACCACCATTCATTATGCTCATCAGGATATAATAGTTACTTTTCATATTATCAATTTGAATGATATTTTTTCTTTCTTTATAGAAATGATAAAACAGAAGTATCTTTTCAACTTCCAATATCATCGATATCCTTTTCAAATTATTTAAAAGAATCTCCTTCATTTATTGATTTCTATTTGGATCCAAATTGTGTTTATGAAGTGTCTTTTTATTATTCTCTAATTAGTTGGTTTTCTCAAGTAAGTAATCCAGTAGATGTTTAATTTATCATTAATAAGGTATTTATGTATGTATGAATATGATTATTTTACATCTCTGTGGTTTACGTCTTTGAAATTGGTCGAAATATTTTATTTACTTACTTACGTCTGTTAGTCCTCATGGAGGAGTATAGGCCATCCACTAGCACTCTTCACAATTGATTGATCACTGGGTGGTGATTAATCTCATGCTTGTCTAGTCCTTATTAGTGCAGATCGAATGCCATCGATCATGTTGCAATGTGGCCACTAGTCTAGGTGACTCGACACTGCGGGCACTATGTATTGAGATTAGATGGTGGCTGGAGGTAGTCAACAGGGTTTCCTGTTGACTACCTCCAGCCACCATCTAATCTCACTAGCACTCTTCATCCAACCCTGTCCTGGGCAATCCTTTCCAGCTCTTTCCATTTGTTATTCATCCTTTTAATATCTGCTTCTGTTTCCCGACGTAATATGTTCTTTGGGCTTCCTCCTTTCCACTTCCGTCCAAGATTCCAAGTTAGGACTTGCCTCATGATGCAGTTTAGTGATTTCCGTAATGTATGTCCTATCCATTTCCATCGTCTTTTCCTAATTTTCTCTTTAGCTGGAAGCTGGTTTGTTCTCTCAAACAGTAGACTGTTACTGATGGTATCCGGCCAAAGAATGTTGAGCATCTTGCGTAGACAACTATTTATAAATACTTGTATCTTATACTTTATTCTCTTAATTATCAAAGTTATCTACAATATTCTTAACAACTGACACGTTTTTGAAAATGCACACTACGTCGTAGCTAGTACATTTTTTACCTCAAATTTTGAACTAATACCTGAGTGATATTTGTCTAGTGTAAAAGCAGTTAATGGAGTGTAGATACAATCGACGAAATATCATTTAAATTATCATAAGAAATGCTAGAGTAGAAAAAGTAGTATTTGTATCAGTAGTATTAGTAATACAAGCAAAAACTTAGGATAAGTAATATAGTCCAAGAAAAAAGAATAAATCTTAGTTATAAAAAGTGAAAGGCAATTTTTAAACTCAGGATCTAAGAATAGACAATGAACGGATGCATGTATGTTACAGTGACCAATTCTGTCCCATGTTAATTTCTCTGACCAGTGATCGTGGTTATCACTCGGACCTTAAACAGGCATTCTGTTACACTTACGTGCATAGGTCATCTTATTAATCAATGACTTTATCAAGTGATGTTATGTCTTAATTTGACTGTTCCTAACTTTATCTCATACTACTTCTACACCGGCAGATATTTCCCGTCAGGTTAAGCAGTGATTTAGCACACTTAATTCATGTCCTAACCACCTCATTCAGTTGATGACGATTCACAGCCTCATTAATTAATTGCTTGCTTATAACTTCAGTGTTACTTATTCATTAGTCCCCATATACTCCAGAAACAATTTGAACCCAACTATAATCCGATTCTTGTAACTTACAATTATAGTATATTTTTAAGGCCAACACTATAATGTAGAATGAGATGAACTACTATTCAATATACTCGTCCTTTGGTTGGTAAATAATCTTCCCACGTACGTCACAAATGATGTAAGTTCACCAAAGTTAGTTGAACTTTTTATCAGTGCCAATATTTCATGAAACACCAACCCGCCAAGGTTTATTTCCCAAAGTATGCTACTTATTAGATTGGCATAAATATGATCCTAAAGATAATTTGAATATAGTTGAAATCATGAGTCAGTTGAAGCTAGACCACCATGGAAAACCTGGAAGCACTGGACGGCCGTTTCGTCCACAAAACCACTTCTGATAATAATCATCTGCTCACTAGTGACTGACTTCAAGAGGCATTTCCTGGAGTTCTAGTGAGAAGCCGTTACCAGTGGAGTCCAACCAGGTCTGTTGTGAGATAGTAATTCACTTAAGACAATAGTGGATGGTGGCGCAATTTCGTGAATTCGTTGAAGTTAGACATTAACACCGTGGGATGCCGGCTTAGTGGGTTAAAGGTTAAGCGCTCGCGCACGAGGCTGATAGGTTTTGGGTTCGAATCTCGCGGAGGACGGGATCGTGGACGCGCACTGCTGAGGAGTCCCATACTAGGACGAAACGGCCATCCAGTGCTTCCAAGTTCCCCATGGTGGTCTAGCTTCAATTGGCTCATGATTTCAACCATTGAAATTTCTAAAAATCCCCACAAAACCCCTTCTTATAATTTGAATATAGACAAGACAGGTTGAACTCTACAATGTTAAATAATCCAAGCTTCGCCAATAACGATAAAAATTAAAACTTGAATTATTTAACACTATAGAGTTCAACCTGTCTCGTCTATATGCAAATTACCTTTAGGATTGATAGACTATAATTTATGAACGAACTAATCAAATTTAAGATAATTGATCTTATATTTCGGCACAAGAATTATCGGTACTGGGTTCGAGTCCCAGAGTGAACATCAACTCTGGAATGCGGGTACATCCAGCTGACGAGTCCCAAATAGAACGAAACACACGTCCTGGATTCCAATGCTAGCCACTATCCATCTTTACTTATCATTCATGCATTTGTTTAAATAGCGTTTTAGAATTATGGCTAATATTAGTTCGTAATGAAAACCCTGAATTCAATTCCTAATCCTAACCATCAACTGAAGCTCCTAATTCCTCACATTGGTCTATATACCTCATTTAACAGGAGTAAGTAGATGGTCATTCATAAGGTCATTTCAGTGTTGTTCAAAGGTCATCCATAGAATTATAGTCTCACTAATTTTTTTGTTTTTTTGAGTGTGTATATCTATATAGAGGAAAAAGTAACAAACAGTATTGTGTTGATGACAAGAATTGTATCTTTATATTTAATGTGTACATATAAAATAACTGTGATATTGTCATTTCCCCCTCCTTTTTTTTTGTAAAGAAAATCTCTCAGATAGAAATATTATTTAAGAAAATGTATACACATTTGTGTAGTAAATTAGTTCCTCCTTTAAAAGAAAGAAAAAGAAAAAAAAAGGAAAAAGTAGTGGAATGAAACTATGCAAATGGATCTGGACGTTTTAATGTATTCTGTTGTGTTGTTGTCGTTGTTGTTTTGGTTGTCAATTTGAATGGTTGATTTACATATTTCCTATGCTTATGAAATTTATACCGATTTATTTGTTTTGGAATGAATTCACAATTAGGAATATTCACTGTTTTACGTTTCTTTAATCGAATACATTCATAAGTAGAATTTGTTGTAGTGGCAGTAGTAGTGGCAGTAGTATCTATGGATATGAAAGAGAAAAAAGAGTTTTAAACAACCTTTTTTTTAAATTATCAACATCATCATTATCTTTTTTTATTTATTTATTAGATCAAATATGAAAAATATTTTTCAGTCAATCAGATTTAAGATTTATATCTATCACCATCATGATTATAAATATATAAATATTGGTACATAGGTGCACCGAATACATATGCACCACACAAGTCACTTGATTTGTGTGCGGATTGTGATACTACCCGGCTGCTTAGATCAAACCACGTAGTTTTCTTATGGAGTCACACCCGGAGCCTTCGACTTAAAGGTCTGATCCACAAGTCAGTGGAGCAACGTTATTAGTTACAGTCCCATGGTAGCCAATGACCAATAATTGGTTCATATGCCATTTATTTCCTTAGGATCCTGGAGCCAGCCCATGTGCACCATTGTTTTGGAATGAGAGTTTTCCAACTCTTCTAGGTGGACCATCCGTGTCCACCGACCTAGTTAAAGCATCGGACATTAGCTTATCATCCTCTCAATTTCGTAAGCAACAGTACTGCCGCGAGAAGGCTATGAGTAGTACTTCCATGTCAGTGGGTTGTATGCACGTGGTCATGTGAGAGCATTTGTAGAGGGAGAGTTAACTGTCCCCATCCTTAGTCGTGCCAGGGCATCTGAGGGCAAATTTATTCTTCAACATAATTGTGTAAAGACTTAAGTTAACAAGATAATAAATAAAGAAGTGTAACTAAACATAATCATCACACACTAATGATATTACATAATGTAAGGTTATGAGATAACATTAAGTTTAAGATTTAGAAAATTATAATAATGAAGAATGTAAGCATTTCGCATGATAATTATTTGATACGTAGCAGATAGTGAATATATATATATATTTGTATAATTATGACCGATTTGATGGCATAACATCTAACAACCTAAAAGTACCTTTTAGGTGACTATAAGCCATCTGATTATTAATACATGGATGTATTCTACAGATTTAAAGTTGAAATGTATCAAAGAATGAATGTTAATAGGTTAGTATTTTGGAATTAAACTCAGTGCTCGATTCAGAATTTTTTAAAGTAATAACATAATATGGTGATAATCAGGATAATGATATACTATATATCTGGGTAGTATATCATCATCTTTGAGATATCTATCCCTATTATCAGTGCTTGAAGTCACTAACTTCTAGTCTTAGCCATGTTGGTAAATGCAGACTACTTGGTCGGGATCCACGTGACTATCGTAACAAATGATTGGAGACTCTGTGTGCCATGACATCACATCTTTATACCACTAAGTTGGAGTCCGTTGGTATATAAGTCGTCTACTTGCAGTCAATTCACGGTATCGTCTAACTTGACTAACTTCGTGATCCCAATAGAAATTAACATTCTTCAAAACCCCATACTGACGATTGTTATGTGATCACTAGTGACTAGTTCTGGTTAGAAGTTGCACCCAATGCAGTTTAGTCGCATCAGTCGTGTAACGAAGTCACCAAAGACAATGGAATATGGTTACGCAATATCACACACACTTATTGAAGTTGAATGTGTACACTCTTGAATCTCTACTGTGTTCTAGACAGTTGAGAAATCACGAGCGAGACCGAGAGTCTTCGAATCGACTGCCTATGATGGGGTCACGGATACACACGTTTGATGAGTCCCGTACTAAGACAAAATGATATTAATGCTTTGTAGTTCCCAATAACTTTCTAACTTATATTGGTTCATCATTTTAATAAAAATAATGGGTTTGAAACCTTCATCAATGTGATGAAAGCAGTTGTCATGGTTTTTTGTTCATTATTATAATATTATTATTACTATTTGATTCGTGCTATAAGACTATCTTTGATGTTTTTGTTTGAATTACATTTCAATGATTAACCTTCATTTAATTGATATAACTTACCATTTTCCATTATTTCACTAATTGATGTTGTTCTTGTAAGCATTCCATTATCTTCTTCAAGTATAAAAGATGATGATATTGTATTAGGTTTTCCTATATCTAAACATTCATCAATTGTCATACAATGTAGTAGAAAATTTGATGATGAATCGTATACAGCATCATGAATTGGATGTTTAGTATCAGCTATATTGAATGATTGCATTTCTATCATTATAATAAAAAGAATAAATAGCCAATAAGGAGGACTTAGTTTTAATCAATTTTATAGTTGTATAACGATACTAGTTCATTTTAAGGTATACGTTCAGATCAAGTCAATAATCCCATAATATGTACATCATCATTTATTGATATTTTGAATAGTTAGATTAAATCTCAACTGTCATACCTCAGGTTCGAGTCCTTATTTTCTCAGAATGGGTTTTGTGGAGAGTTTTAGAAATTTCACAGGTTGAAATCATGAGTCAGTTGAAGCTAGACCACCATTGTAAACCTGGAAGCACTGGACGGCCGTTTCGTCCTGGTACGGGACTCCTCAGCAGTGCGCATCCACGATCCCGCACCACACGGGATTTTTTCTATTTATTTATGCTTTAATTTAAACAAATATAACTTATTCAATCTTAGAAGTGTGCTAAACCAATGACGTTCAATCAGTATGAATAGAGTAGCCTAGTGTCTTTAATGATTCTTTGTTCGCCTAGACTGTTCATTTGAGTCTAGAACACTGATAACAGCTTCTCATTATGCGAATCATTTGTTTCAAACATACTTGGTTTATATACCAGCCAAACAGAGCACATCACACCATAGAATAGGAAATAACATTTATACAAGATCAAGTCAAAATATGACTGTGAACGTGGGAGACAGTAATCAATTCACTGAACATAACTTAAGAACAGCATATCGTATAATAACAATCTACGAATTAAAATGAAGCTTATAATAAGAGGAATATAGATATACATAATCTAATTACTGAACAGTTATACAGTAGGAACATAGATATATATAATATTAGCCCATTGATAGTTTTCAGAAGTTACCCGTAATTTAATCGTCACTAGGATATAATAAATACATCACTTGGTTTCGCCATACCCATGTGAGTGCGTGAATTTAGCTGTTCCTGTAGAGAAAACTATATTGAGTGTACAATCAGACAACTTAATTGATAATTTAATGAATATCTCTCATCGTTGTTAGGATAGATTATGACGAAAACAATACATAATTCTGTTATATCATTTCTGGTTAGCGTTTTTTTAGCGAGTTAGTTTTCTACGGGATGGGGACGCTAACCCCATGCCCAACCCTCCTCCTTTATCCGGGCTTGGGACTGGCAGTAGCCCCCGGAGGGACTCCAGGCGGAGTTTCTGTTATGTCATACATAAATATAAACAAATTATTTAAACTAATTTGTTTTATACTTACAATCTATACTTATCATTAATATATCCTTTTACCTAAAGTTAATACACTTCAAGAATAGTTCTTATTTAAAAGATAAACAAATTACGCACCGAATTGTTGCTCCATTGATATATATATATATATATATATCTACATATATATAATATTGATGTACTTTTGAAAGCTACTACTAAAATGGATTATTTCACTTAAATAGTTTACTTCATTAGTACAGATAATTTTTATCTAAAAATTTTTTACACTAATTAATTGATTTACAATAGAATTCAATGTACTTTCTTTTGAACAAAAAGAAAAATATTGGTATCCATGGGTTTTACTTAGATGTTAGAACTTTTGTATCTAGATTTCAATGTGTTAGGTCCCGATAAACATAATGAATGGTAACTTTAGGATCCATTTATGGACCGATACTATGTGTGTATATTTTTATTGTATATTTGTTATATAACTAAACTATCCACATTCATGTTCCTCTTATTATAAGCTTCATTTTGACCTATGAACCATTATTATACGTTTGACCATTCTTGAATTATGCCTTGTCTATTAGTCACTGCCTCCCACATTCACAGCCACATCTGGCCAAATCTTGTACAAATATTGTTTCATATTTTATTGGCACCTTTTGGTCTGTTTGATTGGTATATAAATTCAGTATGTTTGAAATATAAGGATTCATAATACAGAGGCTGAAACTCGACTTAACTGGCTGGGCTAGGCGGGATGTAGGACCAATCGAGGACTCTAGACTGCTCGCACGTGTTTTACGCGTCCTTAGTCCGATCGATAATCCACTGCTTCTGGTTAGCGGTTTTGGGCTATAATATAATGTCAGTTGACCTTCGATAAATAAAACATGCTTACAATGTGATATAGATTCAAGATGAGGTTGTATAGTGGCTGTATGAAGGACTACACTACTTTGGTTAGGGTTCGCGTAACTATCATAACCAATGGTTAGAGACTCTGGGTAATATGGCTCAAAATTGATCACAGTGGCGTAGGTGTTTACACTCTCTATCTTCCTTTAAACTACGAGATTAAAATTGATTTATATCTTTCTTTTTACGAACTAATTTTTTCTATCTGTATTATATCCTTATATGCAATCTTTCTTTTGTATATTACTACTGTTGCAGTAACTACTATGAATTTGTTGTTTATCTTGTTGTGCTAATGAAGTATGGCAAGTTGGACCGATGCATATATGTGATTGGTCCTATATTGTAGCTGACTGACTGACTGTATCAGGGACTTTATCATTGAGAACTGTTCACTTCATGATTGGTTTTTTTGTGCAAACAAAATCATCTCACACGAATGATCACAATGATCAATAGTCAATGTTATGTCAATCATGGTGACCAGGTATCAATTAACACAATGTTTAGATAAGAAAAGACGTTCCTAGTGATTATGCTTAACTATTCCATTATCAGATGAACTGCACCGCTACGCTGCATCCTTCAATATACTCTGCGTTCAATACAAACCTTGTTTCTAGAATTCGATCGTCATAAATGATCAAACCTCATAGCTGTTGATTAAGGTCTAGAGATCGAATACTGTAAAGTAACCTTTTACTCGGTGAATTGGAATTTATATTGTATACCATCTAAGTAGTACATACATATATGTCTATTTACCTTTTGTTTGTTGTCTTCTATTAAGTTCTCGCGTTTGTTTTAATTTTTCTTTTCTTTGCCCATTACTTTGTTCTCTATGTGTCCATAATGGTTTACGATAACCATTCTTATCATAACTACCAGGTTGTATTTGACTAGCCAATGTGAAGAAGAAATGTGTTGAATTACTCATCGATTGTATCATTTCAAGTTGATGATTACTTTTAAGTAAATAATACTTTGAATAATTGTTATAATTAGAACTACTGATGAAATTGTTAGTAGTTTCGGGATCTAGTTGTTGTGGATGATGATGATCAATATGAGTTGTTGATTGACTTGTTTCTTGTGTATTATTGAAATAATTAGTATTTTTATCAGCAGTATTGTCAATGTTAGTAGTATCTTTTACCCATTGATTCACTTTTTGAAGGTATTTTCTACGATATAAACTGATTGGCATAGTGAGTATTTGAGCTTTTTGATCAATGTTTAACGTAAGATCACGTGATAATGAATTGCTTGTACTTCTATCCGATTCATCGGTATGTTGACGTAGTTGGATGAATGGCGGTTCTGAGAGGTGACGCAATATTTTCAACTCAAACATATCGATTGAAGAATAGAATATATATTATCTAATGGAGAAACAATGACCAAAATGATGTAGATAATTTTGAGGTGGTAATGTAAGAGTATATGTATCTTAAAACTGAACAACTGAGGCGCAAAATTTAGCTAAAACTTTCAGCTGGACTGTGGGTAGTTAAGAATGAAGTATGTGCCAAAATGTTTAGTTGGCGGATACTACTTAGAATTATCTACTAATCATAATCATTTCTATGTATTGTTTTATGTCTTTAATTTCAGTATTACTCACTTGTTAGTTATCTTTTAGATATTAAGGAATGATGGTGAATCAGTTGATGAGGTTGTGAATCTTCATCGACTGAGATGGTTGGGCCACGTGTTGCATATGTCTGAACACCGATTACCACCACGCGCAATGCTCACTAGTGTTGGACATGGTTGGAAGAAAATTAGAGGTGGCCAAACCGAAACGTGGCATCAGTGATTGAAGTCACTAACGTCTAGTCTTAGACATGTTGATAGATGCAGACTACTTGGTTGGGGTCCGCGTGACTGTCGTAACCGATGGTTGGAGACTGGGTGGTGACAAGGCTCAGAATCCATCATAATGGCGTCGGTATATACACTGTTTGTCTTCCCTTAAACTATGAGATTAAAATCACTTCATATCTTTCTTTCTACGAACTTATTCTTTGTTTCTTTACTATATAAGCAATCTTTCTTTTATATATATTACTACCACTGAAGTGACTGTTTCTATCAATTTCATGTTCATCTTGTTGTGCTAATGAGGTATGGCAAGTTGGACCGATGCATGTATGTGCCTGATCCTACGTTGTAGCTGACTGACTGACTATCTTTTAGGTAACCAGATGCTCAAATCAGTTATCTTAAGCACTACTAATCTATGATTTAAGATTCTAACCTATGAATTCTTCATTTATGTTATTTCGTGTATATTTAGAATCATTTAACTATTGTTTTTATTCAAGTATGATATCAGACAGAGAATTAATTAAAACTCTGAGATTAAAGTCTCAAACAATGGTGTAACAATCATTCGATACTTCTTCAATATGTTTCTAACTATAATGGATAGAAGAATTGAATTTCAATAATCTATGCATTTTCTATTACAAGATTTAACTTATACGTATTAATTAGTAACACGAACCCTTTTATGTTAACTTACTCACATAAGGACAAATCAATACAATACCTTCAATGTCCTACTTATAGACCATAGACCTTTTTCCATCAGCTTACAAAGAACCATTTTTATTAGGCAGTAATTTAATTTTGGTTATTAGATAGCAGTGGAATCCAGTTATCAACTGAATATATATTGGGTATCATTACATTACTTTATTACATTAATACTCAAATCTAATGTTTATCTGTTCAAGCGTAAACTTATTATTTATCTAAACTACTGAGTTATGTAAGCAACCGACTTATTTAATAGGTATGCTTTCTGGTTTTGAATTGTAGCTACAATTCAGAAATACAACAAACAATATAGATTTTGATGGAGTTTTGTTCTCTGAGGTGGATGGTTTGATCGTGGAGCTTTCATCGTTCCTCTGAATGACATTATCAGCACAAACTTCAGATCTATCTGAAGCTCCACGACCAAACTATCCAGCTCAGAGAACAAAACTCCATCAGAATCATCCACCTGAGCTACAAATGTTTTCTACCATTTCAAAAACACTGTAAATATAAGTTATACGTCGAAACATTATCGACTTAAAGAGGTAATTTACTCTCAAAAAATTAATAATCATATTCACTTGTAATTAGTTTATAACAATCGAAAAAGTTTATAAATCCTTATCAGAAAGGGGGTTTTTTGTGGTGATTGTAGTAATTTTAATAGTTGAATTTATGAATCAGTTGAAGCTAGATCCCTATAGAAAACTTGAAACCACTAAACGGTTGTTTCATTTGTCTATTTATAAATTAGAAACAATTATAATTCAAAAAATAATCCATCTCATTATAATCTCGTTTTGTTTAACTTAAAATCAAACTCATTCATATGATTAATTAGTTAGTTATATTGAGACACATTTCTGTGGAGGTTCCTACAGCCTAACGAAACAGCTATTTAGTACTTCCAGGTTTTCTATGATGTGTTCAATCAGTCAGTCAGCTACAACGTAGGACCAGGCACATATATGCATCGGTCCAGTTTGCCATACCACATTAGCACAGCAAGATGAACACCGGATTCACAGCAGTGGTTAGGTCAAAGGTGGTAATATATAGGAGAAAGATTGCATATAAGGATACAGTACAGGAAGAAAGAATTAGTTCGTAGAAAGAAAGATATGAAGCGATTTTAATCTCTTAGTTTAAGGGAAGACAGGGAGTGTATACACCGACGCCATTGTGATCGATTCTGAGCCATGTCACCAAGAGTCTCCAACCATCGGTTGCGAAAGTCACGCGTACCTCAACCAAGTAGTCTGCATCTACCAACATGGCTCACACTAGAGGTTAGTGACTTCAAGCACTGATGCCACGTTTTGGTTTGGCCGCCCCTAACTTTCTTCCAACCATCCTGAACACCCGTTAGCATTGCACGTCGTGGTAATCGGTGTTCAGGCATACGTAACACGTGGCCCAACCATCTCAGTCGATGAAGATTCACAACCTCATCAACTGATTTACCATCATTTCCTAATACCCTGTGTCTAACCTCACTATTAATTACCCTGTGATCCCAACAGACACCAGCAATATTTCTGAGGCATCTGTGGTCAAAAACTAGTAGCTTACGTGTGTCGTCTACTCTTAAAGGTCATGTTTCGCTGCCGTAAATTAAAACAGAACGGACTGCCGCACAGTATACTCGTCCTTTGATGTGTTGCTCTAACTTCAATTGATTCATGAACTGAACTATTAAAATGACAAATAAAATTCACACAAAAAGAAAAAAAAACCTCCTTTCTAACAATGAGAATCATCATTTTAAATGATTGAAATCAATTTAACTTACTATAATTTGTTCACAATGATTTCCTGATAAATTCCTTCATACTATTACTAACTGTTTTGGCTAATTGTTGTTGAACCAACATACTGCAATCATAATCATTAGTTGATTAGAAAATGAAAATTTCATTTCATCTCGATTGTGATTGGCGCATTAGATGACCTTGAGGCAGAAAGAATACTTGCTGCTGATTGGTCAGTATTTAATAAAATTAATATTTTTAATCAATTTTCTTTCTTTATTTTTTCTTTCAAAAATTTTTTTTCTTTTTTTTGTGTATTGAATTTCGTAAATTGTCTGTTTGTTTGTTGTTTTTTTCCAAAAAATGTTTCTATGGCTGATGTGAACAGATAAATAAGAAACCCTGACAAACCATGAAAGTTATTTTTCGGAACTTTATTTCATTTTATGCAAAGCTTGTAAAACGCTGACATTTATTTTCGTCCTTAATCTACTCTATAGAACATAAGCTTTCGTTCGATGTATGATTCATTGCTACACCCTTTTCTGTCACGAAGCTATTGTCATTTAAACACAATATTTTGCACCCTATTTCCTACTCTAATTCTGAGCTTTGGACATAATTGTATTTTTCCGAATTTGTGTACGTTGTGGTCGGATTATTCACTTATTTATTCATGTACCTTTTTACACTAATCGGAAATCAGGAAATCGAGCATAGATTGAGTGTGTTCCAGTTGTCTTGTCTTCTCATTTGCGTGCTTGTCAACCAATCAGGTGATAGAATAGTTTTCTTCTCTCTCTACCCTACTTTGAACTCAAGTTTAAGCCGGTCAACCTATCGCATCAAGGTCTTAATCTAGATTAGACAAGTTATCCTCAGCACCAAAAGTAGGTAGACAGATCAAGGACGTAACAATGAATCTTGGTAAAGTAACTGAAACTAATTATTATAGTCATATTCACTTGAGAATTTCTCTTGGATCCTTTCAACAGGAACTTCAAATGATACATATGTATAACGTTTATTTAGAGACCTGATAATGACTAAATGAAAATATTCAGTAAAGTTTAGTTGTGTCTGTCAGTTTGATCCAGGATATTTATTTAACTCTGATTAGCTAATTGTATATACCTGAATTATAGTGTTGATATTCAATGCTTTTTAGCTTTAAACGACAGTGCACTTTACATTTATCTACTAAATCCAAATAATTATTAACTTGTTCAATAGGCAATGAAATTATAAACCACTGAATTTAAGCATTCACGCATGTTGAGGTGTCTCATACTATTAGGACGAAACAGCCTTTCAGTGCTTCCAGGTTCTCCATGGTGGTCTATCTTTAATTGACTCATGAATTCAACTATTAAAATCACTAGAATCTCCACAAAACGCCCTTGTGAAATTAATAAACATCAAGTCTTAAGTATTCTCACTGTCAATATTAAGTGAAACAATTTATCAAAATGGAACCTGTGTTAAAATGTTAATATTGAGACAATCTAATCAAAATGTACATCTATCAATATAAGAATGATTGATTGTTAGTCATCATCAACAACATAAAAGTTTAAACCTTAACACATTATATACCAATGTTTAATCTATCTTGATACATATTTCAGTGATTAAGATTATTTGAACATCTTCCCTCGTTTGATTTGTCTGTTGCAAACTTTACCAAAGATATTAATAGATTGAAAAAGAAGTATCATGTATTCTTAATCACATTAAGTTGTTTATTCATATGTTCTTTTTCTTCAGAGACATAATTTTGAACTATTCAGATCCGTACTTTATATTCATGTAATACATCTGTTTTTCATGTTGTGTATGAGTGTGTGTGTGTAGAAGTTCTCATTTCTCAACATTTGAAACCAATTCACATCAAACCTATTCATATCTTGTGTATTTATCACTTATTTTTTATTTAAAGAGATTATTATCATAAGGGGGTTTTGTGGAGATTTTTGTAATTTTAATAAGTGTATTCATGAATCAATGGAGGCTAGACCATCATGGAAAAACTGGAAGTACTGGATGACCATTTCGTCCTATTGTGGGACTCCTCAACAGTGCGTATCCATGATCTCGTCCCGCGAGATTTGAACCCAAGACTTATCAGTGTCGCACGTGAACGCTTAAGTTTTAGATCACTGAGCCGGCATTAGTTTATTATTGTTTCTATATGGTTTTGATGCATTACACTTAATAATAAATTATAAAATTTTCATTTCATCATTCATTTCTTCTCTCCTTTTTTTCGTTTAAAAACTATAGTTGATTCGTCTTCATTGTACACATTTTGGTGGATTACTATGTGGACATTTAGTATTATCATTAGTTATATTAACATTTCGATTAATCTCATTTAATGAAAGTAAGTTCAATAATTAGTTGTATCAAAGTTGCTATGGTTTTTATCTTTTTTTAAATAGTTTGACGATTACATTATCTATTATAATTTTATTTTGTATAGAATACTTTTGAGTAAACTAAGGTTTTATACTAGTTAATGTGTTTTTCAACAAGTCATATAGGATTCGAACCCATATCACTCAACTTCAAATTGTAAGTTATTACCACTGTTGGGGATGTTACTTCCTCAGAACTCACTTGGTAAACACCTTATTTTTGTAATTTTATTTTAATATTTTGTATTTTCTTGTTTTCGCGCCAAAAGCGTCCATTTTCACTTTCATGTCGTATTTCCCACTTGGGAGAATCTTAAACGCTATTGGTTCGTTGTTACTTTTAGTATACTGTTTTGTAACGATTCCCATAGACAATTTTATGCTGTATATATACGTTTGATTTGTGCTTGTTGTGATTGCTCATGCTTCTGGCTGCTTGCGGAATATATTTCCCCGTCTCGAACTTGGACTTGTTTTTCTAGTTAGCTGTACTTGGACACATGGGAATAGCTAGCTTATTGCTCTTTGGTCACAGAGTTTTTGTTCTGTTCTCAGACTAGGTGAACTCATCATCGCCTCAAATATAGAGGAACCATAGAACTATTCCAATCACTACTGATCTGTTGATAGGATTCGATCATCATTGAAAGACTAAATAAACAATAACATGGGTCATTATTTACTCATCAATCAGTAATTCGATTGTTTCAATTCTCATGACCAAATTTCATATATGTTGTCACTTGCGATCCCTGAGAATTTGATACTAGAACACTCAGTTTTTGTGTACACAATCTCAATTATTCTAAAGAAAAAAGAATGGAAACAATAAGGAAGGAATTTTTAATTAGCTCATCAAATCAAATAGGAATTGTCCTTTTGGAAATTTCAATTTATTCAGTTAATGCAATAAGAAGACGAAGTTTATCAGAATTATGTGATGATATATTAGCGTAATACATTCCGAACAATCTGATCACACATACACTTGTTAAGAACACTTATATATGAAAATTAAAAAGGTCAACTAGACAGATTAGAGATAAGCCGTAACAAAGTATACAAAAACAATGTGATAACCATTCTGGATAATAAATCAGTATTACCAGGGTAGGTTAAGTGTAAGCATAAATTGTTTTTGAACGCATAAAGGAGGTTTCAGTTTCTGTATAGCCAAGGCTTCAGTAAACACTGGTATACATCCTTGAAGGCTATTGTACATTACATTCACCAGTTATACTACTGGCATAATTTCTATCATTACACAAAAAACACCAATTATCATAAGTATCAGTTTTTCTAGTATCGGAAATTGAATGTCGGACCAATTGAGCTACTTATTATTTTCAATGGTTGAGATCATCAGTCAATTGAAACCAGACCACCATTGAAAACATGGAAGCACTGGGTGGCCGTTTCGTCTTATTGTGAAAGTCCTCAGCAGTGCGCATCCACTCTCCCACACCACGAGATTCAAATCCAGAACCTATCAGCCTCGCGTACGAACGATTAACCTCTAGATCACTGAACCGACATCCAACGGTGTTAAATGTCTAACTTCAACGAATCCACGACATTGAGCGACATATTCACTATTGTCTTCAATGAGTTACTATCTCACAACAGACCCTACTGAACTCCACTGGTCACTGCTTTTTAAATTTTACTTTTAGAGTATGTTTTTATTGTTGAAGCTTTTACAAGTGAAGATCATATTTTTTTATCGGCAGAAAATGATCTTGATCGCTTAATTGGTATTATTTACATTTGAAAATTAATTTGTGTCTGATGATTTGACAGGCGGAAATGAATGAGATTTTAGCTTTCTAACTCATATATTCATACTTGATTAATTATTAAGTATCGTTACTGTATAATTGTTTTAGTATCTCAATAAGTATTCATCTAGTATTTAGAAAAGGGTCAGTTCAACCACTACAATCATTTCAATCAAATAATGCATAAACCCCCAAAACACACGATATTGTAACATCAATGCTTAACAAGGTTATCATCGAAAAGTCCTACAATAGAATGGAATGATTTTCCAGTGTTCTCTCATTTTTTAGTAGTTGTTTGATCAATTTCTGTTATAAGCAATCTTCAAATTGAATAATCTTCTCAAATACCTTTCATCTCCATAATAAGACTTCTTATTGTCTTAATTTATTTTTGTATTGTTTATTTGATATTTCCCATTCATGTTTTGGATTGCGATTGATCGGTCTGTTATTAACATATATGCATCCTGGCGAATGGCCTTGGTATTATCTTAAGTTACAAGCATTATAAGCAGAAATTGGTGGCTAGTAATGGGATGCAGGACACACGTTTCGTCCTATTTTGGGACTCGTCAGCTTGATGTACTTGCATCCTAGAGTTGATATTCACTCCGTCCGATATGGGATGAAACTCGCGTCTTGAATTCCACTATTAGCTATCATCCATCTTTCTTATTGTCCAGTTTTCACTAAGATTTCGCATTTTTAATGAAAAATAGACAATTTTCAATTCTATTGAAATTCACTTTGTTTTTATATATGATATTATGAAATCTTTTTAGTAGATTTATTTATTATTAGTTTTTTAATAGTTGAGATCATGTGTCAATTGAAGCTAGACCACCATGGCAAACCTGGAAACACTGGACGACCTTTTGATTCTATTATGAGACTCAGCAGTGTGCATCCACTATCCTGCCTCGAGAGATTCGAACTCAGGACCTATTGGTCTCGCGAGGTGGGATCGTGGATGCACACTGTTGAGGAGTCTCATATTACGACGAAACGGCTTTTCAGTGCTTCCAGTTTTCCCATGGTAGTCTAGGTTCAGTTGACTTATGATCTCAACTATTAAAATTACCATAATAATATCCACAAAACCTATTTTGATATTATTATTTTTTTTGTTGAAAACAAATATGTTTTAGATCATTTCTTGCCAATCTCTCATCATAACTTCTTATCAATAATTCATGAGATATATTATCATCAAGTTGTTGTTTTAATACATTTTCTCAGTTTTCAACTAATATCTTTACCGTAAGTTATCAATTATGTAATGTATATGTATTTATGTATTTTTTTTGTTGAAAGTAGTTACAATGTGTATACTGTTATGACACCCAATGTCCAATATCTAATATTCATATTCACTCTTCCTATACACATAATTCTCTCTACGCTAGATTAAAGACAAATTTTGGGGTAGGAAGTTTATTTGATTATTCAAATTACATGTATATATGTCTTTTATACCATTAAACAACCCGTCAATAGTTTATATCTCATCCCTTGAAAATGGAATGGGGACTATTGTTATTGTTTAAGCCTGAAGTGTTTTGAGAAATTGTAAAATGGGTTTAATTTGTGAGTAGAAATTGAGTTCATGGTATGAAATCATCATTTTAAAATATGTAATTGATTTTTCTATTCTTTATAGCCATAGGATTAAGTTTACAATTAATTGAACATTGTGTAATGACCAGTATCATCTATATCAAGTTCATTTTAGTGTTAATCAAGTTTTGTAGAGCAAGTTGCAATTCACCAGCCATTAGTCTAAGTAACTCGATATCTCATGGAATATATTGAGATGTAAGATACTGATGGCTGAAAGAAGTTGACAGGATATCCTGTTCTACATACTTTTCGTGCTATATGGCTTTTTTCAACAAAATGTACTTGTAACTTTGAAGGAACTGATTTTGCTTGGCGCATTTATGACCCTACGTTGTCTAGTTTCATAGACAGGGACCTACATCTCAGGTCTAAATGACTTTAGTTGTCAATTGAACTGCTTAATGATAAAGTTTTTGACTGTAAACCTAAGTGACACGAAACTAAGTCCAGTAAAATAGGGTTGCCTGTAGAATCCCTCCAATTACAAAACGTAAGAAATACAATTTTCTCCTCATTGAGATATCACAAAAAATAACAATCATAAGTAAATAATAAGGTTTCACTCGTTGTCCATGAAGATATTCATGTAATTAATTCTGTGGAAAATTACTATTTATAAACTATATATTTCAAGAATATATTCACCTGTCATGTACTTGAATACCAATATAGAGAAAATCAATTGAAGTGATATATTACTTAATAAATCTTGATACAACAACTTACCTATCATAATCAATCTTTTATATGAAGCTATAGAAGAAGATTAAATTATTACGAATGACTTATTGTTCATTTATTATGTAAAGATAGATAATGGCTAGCAGTGTAATCCAGTTTGACGCGCGTTTCATCCTATTTTGGGACTTTTCAGCTGGATGTACCTGTATCTCAGAGTTAATGTTTACTCTGGGACTGGAACTCAGTACCGTTCACTTCAAACACCATCGCGTTATCCAATTAGCTACTGAGTCCTGATAACTACTTGCTTGTGCAATGGAGTGAAGTTTAAATTCACTCAATATTGTTTGTTCGAATTTTCTCATTGATGTTTAGGACTACAATTGATCAGTCTTTCATTGGTATATACCCATACTGTGCGTATTGTCTCGATATAGCCTTAAGGGAATGTTCATTTATTACTTGAGTTATTTCTATGAAGCTGGTTAAATGGTTTGTTCGTTGAAGTTAGTTATTCGCTGTATCCTCTAAGATCATTTAGCCAATTACAAAATACACTTGTTATTGTTTGGCTTGTATCTTCCCATTGAGGTTTAAGACTGCAATTGATCAGTCTGTTATTGGCATATGTGCATACTGTGCGTATGCTGACGAGTCCCAAAATGGGACGAAACGTGCGTCCTGGATTTCACTGCTAGCCACTATCCACCAATTACAAAATAGTTCAGTTATATTCCTTATTCTGAAACATACAGAATATTGTAAATGTTCAATCTTTCGGAACTTAATTTTCATGTTACCTAAAAAGGATGAGTGTTCAACTTCATTGTAACAAACTGGAAAAGAGAACTGAAGAATTTAATTTATTAGGAGTTCCGATAAAAGTTTTGAAGGATGGAAATAGAAGTTTAATAAGTATTTTATTATAAATGTGTATTTTAAAAAGGATAAAACTAATATACTCTATTTGTTATGAAACAAAATGTTTAGAATCTTTATTCGTATATTGTCTATTAGATAGATATGCCCTGGTACTACAGTCAAGGGCGGAGAGAGTCAGCTCTCCTTCTCGAAATATTCTAACATGACCATGCGTATACAGCCACTGCCAGCGAAGTTCTACTCGCTGTCTTCTCGCGACATTACTGTTGTTTACGAAATTGAGAGGACGATAAGTAAATGTTCGGCACTTTAACCGAGTTGGTGGATATGGAGGATCCACCTGGGGGAGTTGCAAAACCCTCATTCCAAACCAATGATGCATATGGGCTGGCTACAGGATCTTGATGGAACATATGAAGTAGGGATCTATTGTTAGTCACCGACTACCAAGAGACTGCATCTCCTGACATTGCTCCACTGCCTTATGGATTAGACCTTTTGGTCAAAGGCTCGAGGTTTGCCCCCTTAAGCAAACCCTTTGTCTCGATTTAGGCATCTGGATAGTATTCCATCCCTCACACATCGAATGATTTTTGTGGCATATATATGTTTCACCCTTCCCTGTACTGCAGTGTATGCTACTTATGTCGACAGACTTAAGTAGTAAGTAGCTCCAGAAGGCTAAAAAGATCGGATTAATGAAAATAGAAATAGGAATAAATTATGAATTTAAAGAACCAAACAGAATATAAAAGACAATTGATAGAAGATTCACAAATGAATTATTTACTCTACTGTTCTTATATTTTGCAAAGATATTTTACAAAGACTGATAGGTCCTGGGTTCGAATCTCGCGGGGTGCGGGATCGTGGATTTGCACTTCTGAGGAGTCCCGTACTAGGACGAAACGACCGTCCAGTGCTTCCAGGTTTTCCATGGTGGTCTAGTTTTAATTGACTCATGATTTCAATCTGTGAACTTTCTAAAATCTCCACAAACCCCTACTGATAATATCATTGTATATCTTCATTTTTTTTCTTTATTCAATTAGTTATTCTGAATGGATTGAATTACAACAAATTGGACAACTTGGTTTACGTTTCATTCATACAATCAAAATATTATCATTTATTGATTTTTCTAATAATTTAATATTGATTTTAAATCATTTACCATTATTGATTATATCAATACCATATGGATTTATAATACCATTATTAAATGTTATTATTGATAAAGGATTTTTATTCTTATTATCATTATCATCGTCATCATCGTCGTCGCAATTCATTCATCGAAATAATTATTCTATAATGAAACATAATGATAATTTGTAAGTATTTGTTTTTTTGCTTCTTCTTCTTCTTCTTTGATATGTATATTGATTAAATTGGAAGAGTATTTTGTTTATTATATTGATGATGATGTAATAGGACGATGGAGTACTGTTTGAGAATCATTGACTACGAGAAAGTATTTAATAACATGGACAGGACAACATTATTGGGGCTTCTTTGATATCACGATGTACCTGAGAAGATTGTTATTATCATACACAATTCCTATGATGGATTAAACTGCAAAATCGTGTATGGAGGACAGTTGAAAGGCTCATTCGAAGTAAAAGCCGGTGTCAGGCAAGGTTGCTCACTCTCATCCTTTCTCTTTCATCTGGTGATCAACTGGATCATGAAGACATCAACATGTGAGAGGAAACATGGTATACAGTGGACAGCTAAAGTGCAGCTGAACGATCTACACTTCGCAGATGATCTGGCTCGTCTATCGCAAACACAACAACAAATGCAGGAAAAGACGACCAGTGTAGCAGCAGTAGGTCTCAACATACACAAAGTGAAAAGCACGTCATGCACCAATCGAATCACACTTGACAGGGAAAATTTGGAAGATGTAAAAACCTTTACATATCTGGGCAGCATCATTGATGAACAGTGTGGATCTGATGCAGATGTGTAGGCACGAATCAACAAAGCGAGAGCAGCATATCTACAACTAGAGAACATCTGGAACTCAAAACAACTGTCAACTAACACGACAGTCAGAATTTTCAATACAAATGTCACAACAGTTCTACTGTATGGGATGGAAACCTGTAGAACTACCAAAGCCATCATCCAGAAGATACAAGTGTTTATTAACAGTTGTCTTCACAAAATACTTCGAACTTGTTGGCCAGACATTATCAGCAACAATCTACTGTGGGAGAGAACAAACGAGATCCCAGCGGAGGAAGAAATCAGGAAGAAGTGCTGGAAGTGGATAGGACACACATTGGGGAAAGCACCGAACTGCAACATAAGGCAATCCCTCACATGGAATCTTTAAGGCCAAATGCGGAGTGGAAGATCAAACAACACATTACTTTGAGAAATAGAGACATGAGAAGAATGAACAATAATTGGATAAAACTAGAAAAGAAGTCTCAGGACAGAGTGGATTGGAGAATGGTGGTCGGCAGCCTATGCTCCATTGGGAGTAACCGGCGTAAGGAAGTAACTATTTGAGAATATGGAAGTGGTTGTTTTTACTATTCATTTGTTTACTTCTTGTTGAGATATTTGAAAAATGACCTTAGACTTGGGAGTATATTTGCTGAACTCAAAAAGAAACTGAATTGTGGTCGGTTGCATGTGACTTTTTTATAAGTAATACTTAATGTGTTCATTTCGTATTGTCAAGGTCTTGTTGGAGGCTACGGAAACTTATGGTAAAAGATAAAATGTATTTTTAAGAGGGAATGTCGCATCCCTGCAGATGTTGCTTGCCTAAGGAAAACATCACTGTCTATTACAGTCATTGATACGACTTCACCTTTGTAACTTAAAGTTTTTCGCTTTAAGTCTTACTGTATTCCAGCCAATGTGACTCGATTGGATCATCACAGTGTGAGCACTCGAACATCTATTCAGTTATAATCAAGGGATAACAGCTAAACAATCGTAATGGCTAAAAGACAGTTGTTTGCTCTTAGTTTGAAAGTTTTTTAGTAGTGTCGATTCAAAATACAAATTTCATGACGAATACAAAAGAAATGGCTTACATTTTGTTACATTCAGTAGTCGTCCATATTATGATATTATTAACTCTCCAACTGACATCGATGGTGATAGAAATCGTCTCTAAGCCAAACACTTAAGTCGACAAAATTTATTCCAACTTGGATTTCTAGCCTACTTTATATAGATTAGTTAAGATGAGGATGAATTTCATATTCTTGTATCTATGAAAAAGAATCATAAAATAAATTAATTCAAGTAAAACTGTAACCTTTCTTAATAGAAATAACAGTTAAATCTTTGTGTTCAGTTCAGAAGAAGAGAGCAGAGTAGCTCAAAGCAAATATGTGATCAGCAATTTGGATAACTCTCTCGCTGTCCCGCAATATATGAGCATTCTATGTACCTAAATTAATAGTTGCTCTGTTTGTCAAAAGGGGCATCAGCCTCGTGATTTCCGAAGGAACTTGGCTTTCACCATAAGGCGTCATAACTTTTCTAATTAAAGACCTTCTAACTCCTAGGACAGAAATTAAATGGTTTGAATTATTTTTTGTGGTAAACATTTTTTTAACGAGTTAGTTTTCTACGGGATGCCCAACTCTCCTCTTTTATTCGAGCTTCGGACCGGCAATAGCCTCAAAGGGGCTTCAGGCAGAGTTGAATATGTTATCAGAATGTATTCATTGCATGGCATGGTCTATAATTTAATTGAGGTGAATGTACACAGCTGATCGCCTAGTGTCATGTGTGTTATTTTTATAACCACATCTTAAATGATATTCAAATCCACATAATCTATTTTCGCAGTGTAAAATGTTATCATCAAATTGTTCCGGCTGATGTACTAATGATTAATCAAATAGACAGAAACCTGGGTCAAAAACAGTTTCTTGTCGATTATCTCCAACTGGAGTAACATCTTAATCCATAGCACAGTAACAAAAATTTAGCGCATATGGTACAGACACTGACAATCAACGCTCTATACTTGCTAATTTTTGCTTCATGCACATTAGTATATTGATATTTGTTATAATATAACTGACTACTTTCTTTGTATTACTAACTCTATCAATTTATTACCACCCTCTTTCTCTCTCTATCCCCCTTGCTCCCTGTTCCTCAATTCCTAATTTGCAAACATCTATTTATTTTCAGCATTTCATCTTCTACATGGATTATGAATGTTTCAACATTGTTTATTCTATCTATTGCTTGGTTATTAACTGAATCATTAGCTGTTCTCTTACTCAGCTTATTATTATTGATCAATGTAAGTAATAATACTTATGATTGTATTTATTGCGTTATTATTATTATTATCATTGTCATTATTCCAAAACTTTGTTCATTTAATTATTCATTTCAATTATCTATTGACTTGTTCTGTGTTCATTCAACCAAGAATAAAACAGCTCTGATCCAACCAATAATGATTTAATCAATATAGGGGTTGTGGAGATTGTTAAGTTTTAATTGAGATCATGAACCGATTGATCTTAGACCACCATTAAAAACTTAAAAGCACTTGACGGCTGTTTCGTCTTATTGTGGGACTCCTCAGCAGTGCACATCCACGACCCCGCTCGCGGGATTCGAACCCGGGGCCTTCAATCTCTTGTCTGATGATTATGATGATCACGAATTAGTTGAAATACAAGTTAGAAATTATTTTAATCTCGAATTCATTAGTTCAATATTGTGTTATTCATCTTATAACTGAAATAATGTAAATATAATTTGTAAACAATAGAGTTTAAACATGTTAACAGTGTGAAATATTCATGATCAATAGTATCAGATAATCTTTCAGATGGGAAATCTTTTATACTACTGAAATTTAAATCAGTAGTTTGATGATAAAGATGAATTAATCTAACCCTACTACTACTCAGATATGTCAACATTCTAAGTATATTGTGTAATAAAGAAATGTTGAACTATATAGATTTCTACAAAAAATACTTGAATTATTACGTATGATTGAGTAATATCATCAAGTGTTGAACAAATAATTCATTATCTTAAACTGTAATATATAAATCTAAACTTTGTCAAATAGATTCACTTGGTGTTGTTTTACTTGTTATTTAGGACTGCAATTGATCCGTCTCATGTTTGCATATGTGCATCCTGTTCGGATTGCCTTGATATAGCCTTAAGTCACGAACTTTTTAGGCAAAGGTGGATGATAACTAACAGTGGAATCCAGGATGTGCGTTTCGTCTTATTTGGGACTCGTCAGCCGGATGTACCTCCATCCCAGAGTTGTTGTTCACCCAGGGACTAGAACCCAGTACCGTTCGCTTCAGACGCCATCGCGTTATCTATTTAGTTTCTGATTCGTGATAGCCACCTGCTTTTGCAATGTGATGCAGGTACATCTAGCTGACGAGTCCCAAATAGAACGAAACGCGAGTCAAATTGGATTCCAGTGCTAGCCACTATCCATCTTTGTTAAATAGGTTGTATATAAAAACAAAATTACCACGTTGAGAATATGAATCCACATATCTGAAGAGTCCTATACTAATATGAAACGGCTGGTCGGCATCCAATCCACGAAATTGCGCCACCATCCACCATTGTCTTCAGTGAGTTGCTATCTCAGAACAGACCTGGTTTAAACTCCACTGATCACATCTTCCTACTTCGAACTTGAGGAAATACCTCTTAAAGCCAATCACTAATGAATATATGATGATTATAATGAAAGTGAGGGGGGGTTCTGGATCGTGGATGCACAGTACTTAAAGAGTCCTATACTATTTTTATTTATCAAATTTTAATGAATTATTTTCATTTATTTATTTTTCTCTCGGTTTTTCTTTCTTTCTTTTCTATTTTAGAATATTTTATTTGATCAACAAAATTATATTAAGAATATACAAAAATCATTATGTAATCATAATCATAATCATAATCCATTCATTCAATTAATCAATAATAATAATGATAATAATCAATATCAAATAATAAAATATCAATTAAAATTATATTATTTAATTAAATGTCGTTTATTTATTTTATTATTGATTATTAATTTATTGATGTTAAATGATTGGATATTATTTATTGAAAGAATTCAATTATTGGATTATTATAAGTGAGTTAATCAATATGATGTGTGTATGTGTGGGTGTATGTGTGTTGTTACTATAGGGGATCTAGAGATGAGCTAAAAACAAAAAAGATGATTATAGTTATATTGATTATTTGAGTAAATGGAATATACCCATTAAGATATTAAATAAAAAGGATTAATTCAGAGAAGGGTTCTTCCTTTTCCGGCGAATTCATTTTCAAAACGGTACAATTGCAAGTATACATTTACTTATTTTTTTTTACAAGATGATAAGAATATTGATATTAAACTTCAGTTAGACATGGTGATAATGACAGGTTAAATAAACAAAGGTACTGAAAAAAAAACTTTATAAAACAAGGAAAGTTTAATAACCATTTGATTGTTGATAGTTTAAGTCTTCATCAAAAGAGATGGTGGTTGAAGGAAGTCAACAAAGAACCTTCGATTCGTACTACTTAGGACTCGTCATAAGAGTTTACCTGTGATCAGGTGGGAACTGAAGCTCCTTGACGAATTCAATCCCTTTTCATTCAACTTCATAGTCAGAGAAGTTACCATCTGAGTATCCGGGCTGTGACTGACTTCCTGTAGTGATGAATCGGTTGTAAGTACATGTCAGTTCGTCAGCGAGCATCAGTTTCCTCAAGATTACAGGTACATTTTGCTAACGAGTACCAAGTAGCACGAAATGCGGGTGCAAAGTATCGTGTTGACTACCTTCAACCACCATTCTATCTCAACATAGTGCACGCAATGTCGAGTCACCTAGACTAGTGGTCACTTTGCAACACAGTCGATAGCATTCGATCTGCACTAAGAAGGGCTTGACACGTATGACATTGATCACCACTAAGTGATTAATCAATTGTGAGGGAAATTATCATTGTGAAAGTATAGCTCAGCATGATAAGATAAAATGTTGAAATTGAGATTAAATGTAATCACAATGATCGTGAAAAAAAATAAACCAGTTGGGGTTAGAAGGATATACAGGGAAGATGGAAGGTGAAGCAGATGGCTGTTAAGGAAGAAGAGTATGAAAAAGTTATAAGATATCAGGACCATGGTAGAAGAAGAGGTTGTACCAGTCGCTTTTGCACACACAATTCTGTTTCTTCCAAATGTATGTCTAATACTTCGGCAATGCAAAGAAGATGCAATCTAATTGTCTTTGGAAGACTCCTAATTACCTTGTCGATGACTTTGAACGCAGAGTCTATTTTGATTGAGTAGTCTGTGTTTACAAGGTATTTGATTATTGAACTTCTTATTGAGCCATTGCGATTGTACATCTCTGAAACTGAATTCGCCGAGAACAGAACTCTTCTCTGAACTTATCTTTTGTGTGTGTATATTATAATAATGTTTAATAGTTAAGATTATTCGAAACAATTCATGAAGCTAAACTATTATGAAAAACCTAGAAGTACTGGATAACTGTTTCATTGTTGTATGCAACTCCTTAGTAGTGCACGTATGTATGTACGAAGTTCCAAGTTGTTGCTGACTGACTGACTGATTGATTGATTGATTTAAATGAATAGAAATTCTTTTTAAACTTCATTTCCAGTATTGATTTTCCATCTTCTTTGTTTTTTTTCTTTTTTCTTATTTTATTTTAGTATTTCTAGTTTCTTTTTACATTACTCATCTATTTTACAATTACATCATATTATATCCAGTACTTTCATTCTATTATGTACATCAATATGGTTATTACAATTTGGTATAGTACATATTATTCAATCGTCATCTTCCTCCTCCTCGTGCTCCTCATCCTCCCCCTCCCCCTCCTCCTCCTCCCCCTCATCATCATCAACACAATCATCATCTTTATTGTTGTTCTATGGTTGTCATAGTAACAAGCACTTCAATATTAATACTACTAATCATTTTCCATTATATAAATTTTTAATATTTTGTTGTCAATTCATTATTATTTGTTTATTATTTAATTTATTTAATTTAGCTAAATCATTTCATAAGATGATACAATTTACTATATTTAGCCTTGAATGTATTAGTTTAATGTTATGGTTTTCATGTAAATCTTACAGTATGAAAATAAAAAATTGATCAAAGTTTTTCTTTTCTCTTCTTTTTTTCTCTCTCTTTTTCTCTCTTTTTCTCTTTCTTTCATATCAATAATAACAACAGAAAAGAAGTGATTTGTTGTTAAGCCCCTATAAATTTTGAATGGAATCTCTTGTTGATTTATATGAGTATGCTGTACTGTCGAAAAGTTTTTTTTTAATACCTATTTACTTACGCTTGTTACTAACTCAAATACCTTTGTACAACTGAGAGTGGGAAGAATCAGCTCTCCCCTCTATAAATACTCTCATATTGGCTATGTGCATAAAATCACTGACAGGGAAGTCCTACTCATTGCGTTCTCATGACGGCGGCGGCGGCGTTGTTTAAGAAATTGAGAGGATAAAAAGCGAATGTCCAGAGCTTTAACTGGATTGGTGGATATGCAGAATTCATCTAGGGGGAGTTAGGAAACCTTCATTTTAAATCAATAGTATACATGGGTTCCAGTATCCTGAAGGAACAAATGGCGTATGAATCAATTATTGGTTACTGGTTACTATGGGGCTGCATTTCCTCACGTTGCTCCACTGCCTTGTGGATTAGACCTTTAGGTCAAAACCCGAGATGTGGCCTCTTAAGAAAACCAACTGCTACGGTTTGGGCACCAGAGAATGTGAAGTTAGTATTCTGACGTTAGATGCAGAGAGTACTAGGTAATTATGAGAAATAGACTGACAAGGTAATGAGAAAGTAGGGACACGTTTTACATGTGCCCATCCACAGAAAACCTCTACGGGTAATGTTGTTTTATGTAGAAGTAGGTTGGAAGAAATTCACGGCGCCCAAATCATAGCAACGTATCAGTCCATTAACTCACTGACAATTAGGCTGAGCCATGTTAACAGTGTAGATTGCCTATTTAAGGTTTTCATGATCATCGTAATCAATGGTTATAGACACTTTGATTGACATGATACGAAATATTTCTCAATGACCAAGTTGCATTCACTATTTATCTTCCTTTACATTCTGAGTTCCTAGATTCCTTACCAATTCTTTCACTCCATTAATCAATATTTTGTTCTCGAATTGTATCTTGGATGACTTATCTTTTCTCTAACCATTAATCTTGTTGCCACCTAATGCTGGTAATCAGGTACAGCAAAATGAACCGATGTCAAATGTGTCAAGTTCTACATTACGTTTGAATGATTAAAGAAAACAACTTCTCCAAGTAGATTAAGCACTTCAGCTAAGGCTTTAAAGACTCTAAAGATAAACAGATGAAGACCAGTAACATAATCAAAGGAATAATGACCATATAGGGAAATAACATAAATATGAACTGAAGAATTATATAAAACACTTGATATCCAGGGATGTATGAAAACAATACGAATGGAGATGGGATATTTTGAACAACCTACAATTAAACTCCACAACTTTAGTCCATAAATCTAATGATCAAACTATATACGTCTATATCAAGAGATCAATTCAAACTTGAATAAAAAAACGTGAGAAATATCTAATTTTCTTAAGGAATAAAAAAATATCTTAAGATAAAGCGATTTTAACAGTTGAGATCATGAGTAAATCGAAGCTAGATCATCATGGAAAACCTAGAAGCACTGGATGGCCGCTTCGTCCTAGTATGGGACTCCTCAGCAGTGCATGCCCACGACCTCGTACCTCAGGATCCTAACCCAGGACCTATCGGTCTCGCGCTCAAATCCTTAACCTCTAGACCACCAGTGGAGTTCAACCAGGTCTGTTGTGAGATAGTAATTCACTTAAGACAATAGTGGATGGTGGCGCAATTTCGTGAATTCGTTGAAGTTAGACATTAACACCGTTGGATGCCGGCTTAGTGGGTTAGAGGTTTAGCGTTCGCACGCGATACTGACGGGTCCTGGGTACGAATCTCGCGAGGCGGTATCGTGGATGCGCACTGTTGACAAGTCCGATACTAAGATGAAACGGCCATCCAGTGCTTCCAGGTTGTCCATGGTGATCTAGCTTCCATTTACTCATGATCTCAACTCTTAGAATTACAATAATATCCATCTAACCTTTTTCTGTAATGCGATTTGGGCGAGACTGATTTATAGACGACCTTTGAACGGATCTTCAGCCACCTTGACAAATATTAGCCAGTCAGCACACAGTCAGTATAGAGTAAAAATATATCATACAAAACCAATGAAATAAAGTGGATACACTTCTTATATGTGGTTCAAAAACTTGTCAAGGTTAGAAAGAGGTTCTAAAGTCGTAATGCATGCAGTAGAGGAAATCATCCATACGGCTACAGAATAGTCGGCCTCTGGAGCCATGATCAAGTTACAAAAACTCTTTCAGCCTCGATCACATAGCTTCAATATTGTTTGTGTGCACTCCGGTTGTTCAGTACACAAAATGTTACTTGTGGATAACGACACGATGCACATAACCAAGCCTGTGTAGGAGTCTGTACGCTCTCCAATCATCCGTATATATTGTAGTACCTGGCTGCAGCCAGTGTTACTGGTGCTTTTATTATCCAGTTCGCGATAATTGTCATAATTTGCCTTAGTCAGGAATTATAAATGGTGTTTTCATCACGAACTGACATCAGCTATAATGCCAAAAATTTATTTAACCAAATGGATGAAAGGCTTTTGCACCAAAATCCGAGATCTGTTATCTTATACCTGATTCGTCCACAAATCATAGTCTTGCCGTTTTATTTGTTATAGCCTCTCAATTATCACGTTTTGTACAAAATTCCTTGTGAACCGAACGTACGCTAGGATTAAGCACTGAAGTTAGCGCCGTAACCTTGAAATCTGTAAAACGCCTCGGATTGGTTCGTCCATAAATTAGAGTCTCACCGCGATTTGTTTATATGTTGAATTAATATAAACTAAACTACCATTTAAGAAAAAACTAACTAAAAATCACTACACAGTTATTTTACCTCAATATAGAATTCATCATCACCATTATTTATATCCATGATCCCGAAAGTAAAATATAAACAAATAACCTTCAATCTTAGACGTCATTTAAATAGATGTTAAGAGTCACCAATCAACAACAGTAACAAAACTTCTATATATATGTAATTCTATCGATAACTCTTCATCATTATATATATATTTACTAAAACCTGTTACTCTTCGTGGAGGAGCATAGGCCACCCACCAGCGATCTCTATCCAACCCTGTCCAGGGCAATTCTTTCGAGCTCATTATGTTACTTACTTACTTACTTTACTTACGCCTGTTGCTCCCAATGGAGCATAGACCGCCGACCACCATTCTCCAATCCACTCTGTTCTGGGCCTTCTTTTCTAGTTCCATCCAATTCTTGTTCATTTTTCTCATGTCTATTTCCATTTCCCGTCGCTTTGTGTTCTTTGGTCTTCCTCTCCTCCTTTGGCCTTGAGTATTCCATATGAAGGCTTGTATTGTAGCGCAGTTGGGTGCTTTCCTCAATGTGTGTCCTATCCACTTCCAGCGCTTCTTCCTGATTTCTTCCTCCACTGCAATCTGCTTTGTGCTCTCCCACAATAGGTTGTTGCTGATAATGCTTGACCAACGGATCCGAAATATTTTGCGTAGACAACTGTTAATAAACACTTGTATCTTCTGGATGATGGGTTTCGTAGTTATCGAAGTTTCCGCCCCATACAGTAGAACTGTTTTGACATTTGTATTGAAAATTCTGACTTTGTTGTTGGTTGACAGTTGCTTTGAGTTCCAGATGTTCTCTAGTTGTAGATATGTTGCTCTTGCTTTGCCGATTCGTGCCTTCACATCTGCATCAGATCCACTGTGTTCATCAATGATGCTGCCCAGATATGTAAAGGTTTTTACATCTTCCAAATCTTCCCCATCAATTTTGATTGGATTGATGCATTCTGTGTTATATCGGAGAATCCTGCTTTTCCCTTTGTGTATATTAAGACCTACTGCTGCTGAGGCTGCTGCTACACTGTTCGTCTTCTCCTGCATTTGTTGTTGCGTTTAGGATAGAAGGGCCAGATCATCTGTGAAGTTCAGATCATCCAACTTCATCCTAGATGTTGATTATATATATATATATATATATATATATATATATATATATATATATATATATATATATATATATATATATATATATGAAGACAATTGAGTTGTCATAGTGACAATAAACCAAGTGAAAACACATAGAAACTTGATCATCATATAAACAAGAAACTGATATATTTTTTCTACAATTATCAATAATGATATTTTCATATGGAATTACTTAAATAATAATAGTAAGAACAAGAAAAGAAGAAAAGAAACAATAAAAGAAAAACAAAATAAAAAAAAGAAGAAGAAATCGTCAATACAACGACGACAACAACAACAAAAAAAATAATGATAATAATAAAATGACAATAAGATCGATTAAGATAAAACAAACGAACATTTTATCTAACCAAATAGCTTACTTGTTCTGACTTTGGTCAAACCAAGACTCCGTATTCGACAATCTAGAGATTAGCATAAAGTTGAATCTGCTTCCTACAAAAAGTTTTGAACAGTAAATTCAATATACCTACTGAAATGACTTCCATTAAATATTACGATTCCGATGACATTCCAGAGTTATCACTTCATCATTTAGAAGTTTATAAAGAGGATCAACTTGAAAAGAACGAACTTAAAACTAATAGCATGATAGAACTAGAGTTAGCTAGGTTATGCATAACCCAATTAGAAAAGGAAATTGAACTAGAAAAGTTATACCTCCGGAAGTGTGAAAGTTCCGGTCAATCAATAAGCAATAGTGAGAATACAATAATAAAAAAATCTGTATTTACCAAAAAGAGAAGTCTTAAGATTCGATGGTACACCGACAAATTATTGGAATTTCATTAGAAATTTCGAAGAATACATTGGGAGTGAGAATGTTGGATTTAGAGCTAAGCTAAATTAATTGATTCAATATTGTGACGGAGAATTGAAAGCCTCTATCCTTTATTGTACTATACTAGAACCATAGATAGGTTACCATCAGGCCCTAAAGCTTTTAGAGGAAACGTTTGGCCAAAAACACGTCGTAGCATGCACGTTTATTGACAACTTGTTAAACTTTCCCAATATAAGGAGGAATCAACCAGATGGGTTGAGAAGACTATCTTGAGAAATGCAAGCATGTGGTTTGACTCTCGAACCGATGAATTACGTCTCTGATTTGAACTCTTCTAGAACTATTGAAACTGTGGTTCTGAAATTGCCAACACACATTCAACAAGAGTGGCTAAAGGTAGCTTATAAGATTATTAGAGGAGGCCGAGAGCCTCTATTCACCGATCTTGTTGAGTTTGTAAAGGAGCAAGCTGGCATTGCTAATACTAGATATGGATTACTTGTCACCGGTGACCCTTTTAATCGCAACCAAAGACAATCTGTGGCTGATACTAAAGGACACTTTGATTCAGGATATAAGGCGAGAGTGTCGTTCGCTAACACGAATGAGTTTGATGTCACTCCATATGTAAGACCAAGGACTCTTGGGTTGTCATATTTATTATGTACTGGGAACCACCCCTTAGATCAATGTGAAAGGTTTAGAGACAAGAATGTTAATGAAAGGATAGAATTTGTATCAAAGAAGAAGTTGTGTAATGTCTGTCTAAAAGTGAACCACATAGCAAGAAACTGTCGAGCACCGAGGTCATGTACCGTCGAAGGATGTGATTGGAGGCATTATACGTTGTTACATAGGAAGCGGGAAGAGCAAGGAGATAATAACAATAATGCACACATTAACACCCAGCTATGTACAGAGAAAAGTGTTGAGCGTATACAGAAACAAGCAGCATTCGCAATAGTGCCTGTACTGGTAAGAAATGGAGAAAAGGTAGCACAGACTTGCGCCTTCTTAGATAGTGGGTCGGATGCCTCGCTTATTACAGGAGATCTAGCTAGAAAGGTTGAATTTAGAAGGAGAGTCTAAGACGATTTCATTGAAAACGTTGGATAACCAGTCCACAATTCAGTATAAAGAAGTCCAACTAGAGGTTTCCTCCTTAGACTCGTCTTCGTCATTTAGAATCCCAAATGTATGGACAGTCGAGAGATTACCTATGTTGCGCAGGACGGTACCAACGACGTCTCAAATGACTTCTTGGACGCATTTAAAAGACATAAGTTTTCCGAGAGTAGAGGATGAGAATGTCAAACTGTTGATCGTGTGCAACGCACCGAGTGTACACGAAATAAAAGAGATAAGAACTGGAAAGCCGAATGAACCATTCGCCGTGAAGACTCTGTTAGGATGAAAGCTGTTCGGTTCCTATGGGGAACCTTGTAAAAGCAATCGTGCACTCAATCACCTCTCAGCTAAGGAGGAATTAGAGGATAAGTTCGAACAGTTATACTCAACTGAATTTAAAGATCCATTTAGTCGTACTATATCGATGTCTGTAGAAGATCGTATAGCACTCAGTGCTATATCAAATTAAGTACAAAGGTTAAACGGACACTATCATATAGCTCTGCCTTGGAGGCACAAACACAAGTCACCTAATAACAGAGAATTAGCAGAACGTAGACTTGGCTAGTTGAAGGGTCGACTTATTCGGGATAAGTTGTTCCAAGACTATATAGACTCCATGACTCGGTATATAGAACGAGATTACGCTGAAAAGGTAAACGATAACCATCCTGATGGGCAAATTTGGTATCTTCCTCATCATCATCCTCATCACCATCCTCATCACCCCAAGAAACCTAACAAGCTAAGAATAGTGTTTGATTGTGCAGCTCAGTATACTGGAACGTCTTTAAATAAGAACCTTTATTCTGGGCCTGATTTAGTCAATAACCTAGTAGACGTTTTCACCAGGTTCCGGCAACGACCAGTAGGTTTTACGGCGGACATTGAAGCTATGTTCCACTAAGTAATAGTTCCGCCGCATGATTGAGATGTTCTTAGATATTTGTGGTGGCCAAGTGGAAACTTAGAAAAGGAACCCGAGATCTATAGAATGAAGGTCCACCTGTTCGGGGCAACTTCATCGCCATGTTGCGCCACCTTTGCTTTACAGAAAACTATTTCTGATAATCAAGATAAATTTCCCAGGGTTGTTAAGCAATCAGCTAAAGAACAGTTCTATGTGGATGATTTATTGATAAGTGTGGATACTATAGAAGAAGCCAAACTGACATATTCACACTTTAAAAGACTCCTAAGTTTGGGAGGATTTAACTTAACTAAATGGACTAGTAATAGCGTTGAAGTGCTTGAGTTCATTCCAGAAGAAGTCCGTGCTGAAGGAAACATTTTTGTCTGCGAGTCCAATGAGACAAGTAAACGAACTCTGGGAATAGAGTGGAACGTCCGAACCTACGAATTATGTTTCAAAGTTCATGAATTTAACGGAAACCCAACCAGAAGAAATATTTTATCGTACGTAGCATCTATCTTTGATCCAATTGGGTTTGTAGCCCCAATAATATTACCAGCTAAAGTGGTCTTACAAGATACTTGTCGTCAGAAACTAGACTGGGATGCCGAGTTACCCATAGATTGTCAAGCAAAGTGGAATATTTGGTGTAGACATATAAAAGAGTTAGACCACTTAAGAATACCAGGGTTTGAACCATCATCTGCGCAAATTCATTGTTTTCCCGACGCCTCCGAGCTTGCGTATGGTGTTGTTGCGTATATTCGTTATGAAAGTGTTTCTGGTCAGATCCATTGTTCATTCCTGCTAGCTAAGTCTACGGTTGCTCCTCTAAAACTTGTTACTATACCCGGAATGGAATTAACGGCCTGCGTTTTGTGTGCTAAGATTGGAAGGCACGTAAGGGAACAGTTAAGTATCCTCATTTCGTCAGTCATTTATTGAACCGATTCGACAGTTGTGCTTCATTGTATGAAAAATACGACTAAAAAGTTTGAAAGGTTTGTGAGTAACAGGTTAGAAACTATACATGAGTTGTCTACGCCGAGCCAATGGAGATATGTGAAAGGTAAATTGAATCCTGCAGATCACGCGTCTCGTGAATTATCACTAAATAATAAGGCTAAGATAAGAGAGTGGTTACAAGGGCCGAGATTCTTGTGGGAGGAAGAAGATGGATGGCCTAACCTAGAAAAGGTTGAGAACACTATAGCCCATGTATTGGCAGAGGATTTCGGACTCCCAAGACACAATGATGAGTCCCTAGATCGATTTCGTACGTGCAAGTCGTGGTCCAGACTTCTAAGGGTATTTTCTTACTGCAAACGGCTTATCAATAATATGTTAAACAAGAGGAACGGAAATCGTCTAACCTTAGGTGCGCTAAGTGCTGAGGATATCGAAAATTCGAAGAGTGACATAATTAAACTAGTCCGAAGCATCGCGTTCCCGGCCGAAAAAAGAATTCTAAACAGCTCACCGTTGACGCTCGGAGATAACGCTTCTAGACAGCAAAAAGGTCAAGAAGCAATGGACGAGGTGATCAGAAAAAAAATTAATTCGTCAAAGTTCTATAAGAAATCTCAACCCCTTTATGTTAGAAGGCAAGATCCGCGTGGGAGGACGTTTGCAGTTATCATGTTTACCCTTTGAAACCAAATATCCGATTATTCTTCCTAATAATCATTTTGTTACAGATATGATTTTAATGCGTTATCATGTGATTAACGCACACGTTGGAGTTACTCAAACTCTGAGTAGTATTCGTGAGAAGTATTGGATTGTTAGAGGATATTCTACTGTTCGGAAGGTTCTAAAACGATGCTACTTATGTAGAAGACTTTACTCTATGCCATGCTCCCAAATAATGGCACCGTTACCGGAATACCGAGTCGAGACTCATTCACCACCCTTCAGTCGAGTAGGTGTGGATTACTTCGGACCGTTCTATGCCAAACGAGGTAGAGTTGTCGAGAAACGTTATGGCTGTTTATTCACCTGCTTATCTATCAGAGCTGTTCACATCGAAATGGCCTACTCTTTAGATACAGATTCATTTCTATGTGCATTATCAAGATTTATTGCCAGAAGAGGATGCCCAAAGCGTATTTTTAGTGATAACGGCACAAACTTCCGAGGTACAGACGCTAGTTTGAGACAGATTATACATTCCTGGAATACAAATAAAATAGAAAACCACCTTAAAGAACGAGAATGTGAGTGGCGTTTCAACACACCTAGGGCAAGTCATCGAGGTGGTGTGTGGGAACGCATCATAAGATCAATTAGAAGAATTTTAAAAGTGCTTTTATTCCAAAACGTGTTGACCGATGAAACTCTGCAAACCTTCTTAACTGAGGCGGAACGGATACTGAATGACAGACCTCTGGTTAAGATGACAGATGACCCTGTTACGCTAGAAGCTCTTACTCCGAACAAGTTGTTGTTGATTCATAAAAAATTATCATTCGACGATGCTTCGGTGGATAAGACGTTATTATACAACCAAAGATGGAAAGAAGCTCAAAGACTAACCACCGCATTCTGGAATAGATGGGTAAGTGAATATTTAACGACTCTCCAAACAAGAGACAAATGGTTGGACGTACACAAGAACTTACAACCGGGTGACTTAGTCAAAATGAATAGAGGTCTATGGCCTAAGGCTATTGTCGAGCAAGTAAGCTATGGCCCGGACGGACGAGTCCGTACGGCAAAGTTAAGAACTTCAAACGAAGAAATCATCAGAGATGTGCAAAGCCTATGTCTGCTAGAAGAAGCCGGTTGTCTGAGGGCGACAACGACCCTGGACAATGGACGTGGTGCGCGTTTCGGGGGGAGTGTACAATGTGATCGATAGACGAACCCACCAATAATAAAGGGAAACGCCCACTACCCCATTAACTCCTTTTGACTTTGTACAATTGAATCTCTTTAGCAACCAATGACAGTTTGATGTTTATTGTAAAACAAATATTTACTTTGTTGACTCATTTTCCCTATTCTCTGGCTAATGTTCGATATGTTATTTGTCTCTATTTTCTCCCTGTATTCATAGACCGTACTTGTTTGTTTATACACTAACGATGTTAATTTATGTTTTCGAAAAACAGATAAAGTTTATCTAACCAAATAGCTTACTTGTTCTGACTTTGGCTAAACTAAGACTCTGTATTCGACAGTCTAGAGATTAGCTTAAAGTTGAATCTGTAGGAAATTGCTTCCTACATTAACTTTAATCTATTGTATCCGGATGCTTTTCTCTTTTCCTTTTGTTGTCGTTCTTGTTGTTGATCATTTTATTGTTTATTGAATGAATTCATATTCACTTTTCTTTCTTTCTTTTTAAATTAATGATCTCTTTATTCAATTTTATATTTTTTACATTTTTTTATTTGAAATTTATTTCAATACTGCGCGGAAGTCCGTTCTGTTTTAATTTACGGCAGCGAAACATGGCCATTAAGAGTAGAAGACACCCATAAGCTATTAGTATTTGACCACAGATGCCTTAGAAATATTGCTGGCGTCTGCTGGGATCACCGGGTAAGTAATAGTGAGGTTAGACTCAGGGTATTAGGGAATGATGGTAAATCAGTTGATGAGGTTGTTAGTCTTCATCGCCTGAGATGGTTGGGCCACGTATTACGTATGCCTGAACACCGATTACCACGACGTGCAATGCTATCCGGTATTGGAAATGGTTGGAAGAAAGTTAGGGGCGGCCAAACCAAAACGTAGCATCAGTGCTTGAAGACACTAACTTCTCGTCTGAGCCATGTTGGTAGATGCAGACTACTTGGTTGGGGTCCGCGTGACTATCGTAACCAATGGTTGGAGGCTGTGTGTGACATGGCTCAGAATCGATCACAATGGCGTCGGTGTATACACTCCCTGTCTTCCCTTAAACTAAGAGATTAAAATCGCTTCCTACCTTTCTTTCTACGAACCAATTTTTTCTTCTTGTACTATATCTCCATATGCAATCTTTCTCCTATATATTACCACCTTTGACCTAACCACTGCTATGAATCCGGTGTTCATCTTGTTGTGCTGTTGCGGTATGGCAACCTGGACCGATGCACATATGTGCCTGGTCCTACGTTGTAGGTGACTGACTGACTCAATATTTTCCATGAACTAGAAAAGAAGGCCCAGGACAGAGTAGGTTGGAGAATGCTGGTCGACGGCCTATGCTCCATTGGGAGTAACAGGCGAAAGTAAGTAAGTAAGTAAGTAGGTAATTTTCATAATACCATAACTGAATAAAACAAAATAGATGAAAAAGAAGAATGTTTCCTTTAATAGTTAAATATGATAATGATAAAAAAATTTCACAAATGGAATGATTTTTTTTATAAAAAAAAATAGGTGAATAAAATTTCGGGGGGGGGAGCGGGGCGGTTTAAGTAAATGGCTTTATAAAAATACAATGGTATATAGAACAAAATTGAATTATACAGTTTAGAAAAAATAAATAACTGTAAAACAATTACTCAGGATAAGGTTAAATAGAAAGTATCGATGGTCAGTCTACACTTCTCTTCATTCTCCTCGTCTACGAGGTGTAACAGGCATAAGCAAGTAAGTAATTAAGCAAGTAATGTTTTAAGTCAATTAGAATCCTTCAACAAAGAGATCATATCATGTACAAGAAGTAATAAATGCTGTTAAGCATCACATGTTTATGTACATAATGAATTTCTTAAGTAGATTAGATTTCTTTTAACAAAAAGAAATATACATCAAACTAGTTTGTAACTTATAAAATCATATAATGATTTGATAAATTTGGTAATACATTTGTTTGTAATGTTAATGAATTTAAATTATTTGATAATATATTCATATTCATAGGAAATGTTTCAACATATTCATCATCATTGCCATCATCATGTTGATCTTCATTCATTTTTTTCGTATTATCATTTATACTACTAATATTATATTTAGTAGCATAATTAGTAGTAGTTAAATTGTGATGCGTGATTTTTTTCATATTTGATTGTTTTTTAAACCAATTCATTTTTAAATGATTTAATACTATTGATAAACGTTGTTTATTTAATAATAAATTTGATCCAGTAGTTGCTGCACGTGGTCTACTAATTGGATTTATAATGTTTGAATTATTCACTGGTAATAATTCATTAATACTACTTAAATCTCTACTTAATTTTAAATTAGAAATTATATTCTGTGATGTTTGATAATCGATGGTACTTAAAGGACGAGGAGAATATTCCTGACGTTGTTGTGAATGATGAAGATAATGAGTATGTGTCATAGTTGATTGTTGTTGATGTTGTTGTTGAAGATGATGAGGATAATGTACACGTGAATGATAGAAATATGATCTACGCATATTACTAACATCACTTGATGTTCTTGGTCGAACATTTGTACTACTAGTACTACTACTATTACTATTACTATTACTATTACCACCATGAATACTATTACCACAATTAAAAAATATAGATGAACCACTAGAAGTTGTTATCATCATAGGTGATAAACTACTACTCATACTATTACAAGTAGTATTAATACCATTACTATTATTATTATTACTATTATGAAACAAACTATTATGTGATCTAGTTGATGTTGATTGACTTTGATAAGAATAATGCAATGAAGTTAATGAAGATAATTGATTTTGTTTTCCAATAACATATGAAGATGAAGATGATAATGAATATGGATTGTGTGGTTTTTCAAAGAATAATTGTGCAAATAAATCATTATTATCACGATGACTAACAACATTACTATTTGATATAGATGAAGATGATGATTGTTGTTGTTGTGGTTGTTGTTGAATAGTTGGACATAATACTTTTTTGAATGATACTATTTCATTAAATAATTGAGATGATGTAAATATTAAATCTAATGGTGAACATGTAGAAAATGCTTTGATACGATTATGTAATATAGATTGATTTCTAAGAATAACTGAATTCTTATTATCCTCTTTGATATTGTTATCACCTATAAGAGTATTGAAAAAGGAAAGATTAATTAATTAATTAAACATATTCATAAAGAGATTTAGTAATGATTACCTTTACATAGTTGTTATTTACTTACTAAGGCCTGTTACTCCCAATGGAGCATAGACCGCCGACCACCATTCTCCAATCCACTCTGTTCTGGGCCTTCTTTTCTAGTTCCATCCAATTCTTGTTCATTTTTCTCATGTCTATTTCCATTTCCCGTCGTTTTGTGTTCTTTGGTCTTCCTCTCCTCCTTTGGCCTTGAGTATTCCATATGAGGGCTTGTCTTGTAGCGCAGTGCTTTCCTCAATGTGTGTCCTATCCACTTCCAGTGCTTCTTCCTGATTTCTTCCTCCACTGCAATCTGCTTTGTGCTCTCCCACAATAGGTTGTTGCTGATAATGTCTGACCAACGGATCCGAAATATTTTGCGTAGACAACTGTTAATAAACACTTGTATCTTCTGGATGATGGGTTTCGTAGTTATCGAAGTTTCCGCCCCATACAGTAGAACTGTCTTGACATTTGTATTGAAAATTCTGACTTTGTTGTTGGTTGACAGTTGCTTTGAGTTCCAGATGTTCTCCACTTGTAGATATGTTGCTCTTGCTTTGCCGGTCCGCGCCTTTACATCTGCATCAGATCCACTGTGTTCATCAATGATGCTGCCCAAATATGTAAAGGTTTTTACATCCTCCAAAGCTTCTCCGTCAAGTGTGCTGTATCGGAGAATCTTGCTTTTCTCTTTGTGTATGTTGAGACCTACTGCTGCTAGTCACTTCACTTTTACTGTTTACGCCTGTTACTCCTCGTGGAGGAGCATAGGCCGCCCACCAGTACTCTCCATCCAACCTTGTCCTGAGCAATCCTTTCCAGCTCCTTCCAGTTGTTATTCATCTTTTTCATGTCTGCTTCAAATAATCGATGCAATGTCTCTCTTGGTCTTCCACTTTTTCGTTTCCCTTCAGGATTTCAAGTTAGTGCTTGCCTCGTTATGTAGTTTGGTGATTTTCGTAACGAATGTCCTATCCACTTCTTACATCTGTCACTGATATTGTGGATGATACCGCATTACTTTGACAAGTTTCGCTGACTGTTTATGCACAAAATTGATTTGCTGGTTAACCGATTTCATTCATATTGGTGGTTGGTCACCAGTGTTCTCAAGGGTCATTGTCATTGGGACATTGTAAGGCATATCGCCATTGCAAACATTAGTGAGTTTCACTGTCGTGTAAGCGGAATAGGTCAACTTTGGCCTGTTCGTGCTGTGCACAAGTGATTAACGCGATCATTGATCGGAATAATTATTATACATGCGACGTGAATGTGTGTATGAATGGTGTGAATAGTCCACTAAGGTGCTTGGTACCTATGTGGTCGCGCCACAGGATTGAGGTGTACTAAATGTAGTCAACAGGAGACCCTAACCAAACTAGGTTTATTGTTGATTGATTCTCGTTAGCATATTTGTTATAACTTGTGGTTTTGTGACCCATTAATATATAACATAATGATGCCGCCAATTAGAGAAACAGTGATTTATCGACCGGACCAATGACGCATAAACCTGTACGAGCAGTCTAGAGTCCTTATTGGTCCTTCTTCCTGTCTAGCCCTGCCTGTTAGAGACCAGAACACCAATTTCAGCCTTCTCGATATAAATCATGTATTTCAATCATACTAGGTTCATATACTAACCAAACAGACCATATCAAACCATAAACTGGAAAATACGCACTGCTGAGGAGTCCCATACTAGGACGAAACGGCCGTCCAGTGCTTCCAGGTTTTCAATGGTGGTCTAGCTTCAACTGACTCATGATTTCAATCTGTGAAAATGCATATTTGTACAAGATTTAACCAAAAGTGATTGTGAATGTGGTAGACTGGGCATAACTTAGGAATGGTAAATCGTATAATAAGCATCTATGGGTCAAAATAAAGCTTATAATATGAGGAATATGAATATGAATAAGTTAGTTACTTAACAATTATACAATAAGAATATATGTATAGTATTAGTCCAGAAATAGATCCCAACAATTACCACCATTCATTATCCTTATCGGGATATAACAATATTGTAACCGTACACTTATGAAGACGAATACTGTTTGTTTTATTGTTAATTGTAATAAAATTTAAGTTATTACACTTGATCATTTCAATGATAATAGTTTGAAAAGATATGGGACTTGTCGACGGGAAATAAAAAATAATTCTTTAATCCTCTTCATGGTGCTTCAATCTGATTAGATGTGAATGTATAAAACAGATAGGAAAGCAATTAAGCAGTTTGCATTTTTATGTCTGTAAACAGTCATTCATTAAACCTATTTCTTGCTTATTCTTTTACTACCTCAACCACCACAGGATTTGAATCGACAATTGTATCTGTGTGCTAATGTGGTATGGTAACTTGAACTGATGTACTCAAGTACGTATGTACGAAGTTCTACGTTGTTACTGACTGGCTGTCTTGAATAGATGAAATATGATTAATAGTGGAATCCAAGATTCAGTGGTTAAGGTGTTCTACTTCCACCCCACTCACCATTTAAGTCACAGATGTAAAACTGTACTTCATTCACCTCTATTAGAGTAATTGGGCCTTGGTATTACTAATCCTCTTACACTTAAAGTTCGTCACGAAGTCAAGCACATGAATCTGGTACTTCGAAAATGAGATAATAATAAATGACTGACACCAAACTTACATAAATTCATTTCCAAATAATGAGATGTAGGGTTGTCATTAAATTCTCTGAAAAGAAAATGAAATCAATGAATGAATCAATGTTTAACAACATTATTGTGAATTATATTATTATGGTAAAATCTGACCAAATAATTAAAATATATCAAAATGGGTTTTGTGGATATTATTGTAATTTTAATGGTTAAGATCATGAGTCCATTGAAGTTAGACCACTATGGAAAACCTGGAAGCACTGAATGGCCGTTTCGTCCAATTGTGGGACTCCTCAACAGTGCGTCTGCCTCGCAAGATTCGAACCCAGTACCTATCAGTCTCACGCACGAACGCTTTATGGTTCTCAGATTTTACTAAGACGTTCTGTAATTCATGTGTTCATATACATTCGACTGTTCCCACTTGTGTCCTCGTTCATTACAAAAGTAGTTTATTTTTATTTCAACACAGATATTGGTACAAAGAGGCACCAAATACATATGCGCCACACAAATCTCATTCGATATGTGTGAGGGCTGTGATACTGCCCGGGTGCCCAAACCAAAGCAGGTGGTTTTCTTAGGGGGCTATACCCCGAGCCTTCCACCTAAAGGTCTGATCCACAAGGCACTGGAGCATCGTAAGGAGATTCAGTCCCATGGAAGCCGGTGACCAACGATTGGTTCATACGCCATTTGTTCCCGCAGGATACTGGAGCCCATGTGCACCATTGGTTTGGAATACGATTAAAGCGCCGGACATTCGCTTCTCGTCCTCTCATTTTTTTAAACAACACCCGTGGTGCGAGAAGGCAGTGAGTAGGACTTCTTTGGCAGAGGCTATATACGCGTGGCCATGTGAGAGCATTTGGAGAGGGAGAGCGGACTCTCCTCACTCTCGGCCGTACCAGGGCCATATCATAATCCCATTCATTTTGACTAATATAAGTAATAATGTCAGAAATCGTCTACTGATATTTAGTTATCTTAATTTTGTTTAGAATAGATCTTGACTACAGATAATGAAAAGTTAACTATTTTCTGCTTACCAATTACATAAGTCTGAATAATTGAGCTATCACACTTAAGGATTCAATTACTCAACACTACATCACATATTTCTGTCTAGGCAACCTAATAGTAGCATATAACTTGAAACTTTATATATGGTTCAAAGTCAAGTATCTGTTAAATGGGTTATGTTGTCAAATTACATAATACAAGTTATAACACAGAAATTAATTGTGTGAACATGACTAAAAGAATGTTCTAAGAATATAATTAAACTGAATAAACAGCTGTCTACGTAAAATACTTCGGTTACGTTGGCCAGATATTATCGGCAACAACCTATTTTGAGAGAGAACAAACCAGATTCTAGTGGAGGAAGAAATCATGAAGAAGAGCTGGAAGTGGATAGGACACACATTAACGAAAGCACACGACTGCGTCACCAACCCAAGCCCCCCAGTTGGAATCCTCAAGGCCAAAGAAGAAGAGGAAGACTAAAGAACACATTACACCGAGAAATGGAGAAAAACATGAGAAGAATGAACAATGATTGGATAGAACTGGAAAGGAAGGCTCAGGAAAGAGTGGATTGGAGAATGGTGGTCGGCAGTCTATGCTCCATTGGGAGTAACAGGCGTAAGTAAATAAACAAATAAATAAATAAGCTAAGATAGTCTCTTTCCATTCTTGAAACGACCAGTTTATGTGTTTCAGTACAGTCAAATTTCAACGATCAGGTTGTATATTTCTATCTTCTTGAATGGCCAAGTAATAACACTGTGCTTTATATATATATATAACGAATGTTGTAATCAACTGTTTAAACTTATGATTATGATTTCTCATAATAAGAAGTGAATGGTCATTGAATAATCAATAAGCTGTACTTGAATAATTTAGGGAACTTTTGCTTCATGTAGGGATCAAACTTGTATTATCTAGTTTCACAAGTCTGAGATGACATCAATGAGTTATTCATGTTGTAATTAATTTCTTGTAGTATGAAAACATTTACAGTGAATCATCAATAATTGATTTGGAGGACAGCTCACAGATGCATTCCAAGTGAGGACCGATGTCTGACAAGGATACTCACTCTCATCCTTACTCATTCTGATGATTAACTGGATTATGAAGACTTCCATATCTTAGGGAAAGAACGGAATACAATGGACAGCTCGGAATCAACTAGACGATTTAGACTTCGTAAATGACCTGATCCTTCTACCTGTACACACCAACAAATGCAGTTGAAGACAAACAGTGTAGTGACAGCCTCAACATACACAAAGGAAAAATCAAGAACCTCAAATACAACACGGAGAACACCAACACAACCACACTTCATAGAGGAGCTCTAGAAGAGGTGGGAATAATTTTACGTAAATGGTCAGCATCATCGATGAACAAAGAGGATCTGATGAAGACGTAAAGGCGAGGATTAGCAAAGTAAAGACAAAATTCCCACAGTTGAGGAACATATGGAACTCAAAATAACTGTCAACCAACATCAAAGTCATAATCTTCAATACGAACATCAAGACAGTTCTACTGTACGAAGCTGAGAATTGGAGATCTACTACAACTATCATCAACAAGGTAAAGGTATTTATAAACAATTGTCTACATAATGTTGGTTGGCCGGATACCATTAGCAACAGCCTAAGATGGTAGAGAACAAACCATCTTCCATTTGAAGAAGAAATTAAGAAAAGAGGTTGGGAGTGAATAGGACACACATTGAATAAATCATCAAACTGCATCACAAGACAGACTATGTGTGCTTAGTAATATGCACATTTAGATTATCGTAGACTTTAACATTAACACAAATATTATTAAAGAAGAAAGATTGGTTCGACAAAGTGTTCTCTTTTTGGCGAGCTCATTTTCATACTTGTACAATCGCGAATATATATATATTTATTTTTCAAGATGATAACCATTAATAATAATTATCATCTTTAAAATTGGTTGTTTGAATCTTCCCATTGATGTTTTAGGACTGTAATTGATCAGTTTCTTATTGGAATACATGCATACTGTGTGGATTGCCTCGATTAGCAGTGAAATCCAGGACGCGCGTTTCGTCCTATTTGGGGCTCGTCAGCTGCTTGTACCTCCATCCCAGAGTTGATATTCACTCCAAAACTCGAATCTAGTACCGTTCACTTCAAACGCTATAGCATTATCCATTGTAATTTATCAGTCTCTTATTGACATATGTACATCCTATACAGATTGCTTCCATATTACCTTGAGTATAAATATATATCAGGATGACTTGGAAAGTCTGCTTGCTGCTTCGAAAACTGAGTCCTAGTGAACTAGATAGATATTGTAACTTAATTCTATCTCTCAACCCACATCATCAACCGCAAATGCGAATGCTTCCGGTTGATATCATTCAGAAGAATGATGAAATCAATCCCCAAATGCCCTAGTACGGCCGAGGGTGAGAAGAGTCCGCTCTCCCTCTCCAAATGCTCTCACATGGCCACGCGTATATAGCCCCTGCCAGAGAAATCCTACTCACTGCCTTCTCGCACCACGGGTGTTGTTTAAAAAAATGAGAGGACAGAAAGCGAATGTCCGGCGCTTTAACCGGATTCAAAACCAATGGTGCATATGGGCTCCAGTATCCTGCGGGAACAAATGGCGTATGAACCAATCGTTGGTCACCGGCTTCCATGGGACTGAATCTCCTTACGATGCTCCAGTGCCTTGTGGATCAGACCTTTAGGTCAAAGGCTCTGGTTGTGGCCCCCGAAGAAAACCACCCACTTTGGTTTGGGCACCCGGGCAGTATCACAGCCTTCACACATATCGAATGAGATTTGTGTGGCGCATATGTATTTGGTGCCTCCTTGTACTAATATCTATATGTTAAAATAAATAAAAAAACTAACGATCAAACTATCCCAAGTTCATAGAATAAAACTTTATCATCATCAAAAAAAAAGAAAAACTTATTCACTTACTTTATTTCATTATTGATTATTATAGTATCATTATGATCATTTTGTATTGATTTTATTTCTTTTGAATATTGTTGATCATGATGATCCAAGAGGTAATTATCTTTGATAGTATTTAATAATAATAATAACGGACATGATTGATGTAATACATTTTTCTTGTAGTTTAGTATGTTACATTCATTATAATCAAGATTATTCTTCTTGTTGTTATTGTTCATGGAATGATTCTTCTTCTTGTCGTCGTCGTCGTCGTCGTCGTCTATGAGATTATTCTTATTGTTGTCCATGGAATTATTATCATTATTATTGTAAATGATGGATATAGATTTTGAACGAGTTAAGCGTTTTATTGGTTGTAAATTCACTTCAGATAATAATGGATTATTTTGTGATAATGAAATTGGTCTTGGCAATGGAGGTAAACTAAACGAAATTATTTGAGAGAGAGATGGAGAGAGATAAAAAGTAAACAAAAAACTGGAAATGTTTATAGTTATATCACAAGATGACATTAGTTAAAGAGCCATTGAAAACAAAGAGTTAAGTTCTATATCATCGTTGTATGAGGTTTTTTTATCAGTTCTCATAAACAACAGTCAGTGAGCTACAACGTAGGACTAGGCACATATATGCATCGGTCCAAGTTGCCATACCTCATCATAAGCACAGCAAGACGAATACTGCATTCATAGAGGCAGTTAACTCAATGGTGTAATATATAAAAGAAAGATGGCAATAAGGATATAGTACAGGAAGAAAGAATTAGTTCATAGAAAGAAAGATATGAAGCAATTTTAATCTCTTAGTTTAAGGGAAGACAGGGAGTGTATACACCGACGCCATTGTGATCGATTCTGAGCCATGTCACCAAGAGTCTCCAACAATTGGTTATCATAGTCACGCGGACTCCAACCAAGTAGTCTGCATCTACCAACATGCCTCATACTAGAAGTTAGTGACTTCAAGCACTGATGCCACGTTTTGATTTGACCACCCCTAATCTTCCTCCAACCGTGTCCAACACTAGTCAGCATTGCGTGTCGTTGTGATCGGTGTTCAGGCATACGCAACACGTGCCCACACCGTAGAAGGGTTCTTCTGGAGTTGCCTGAAAAGGAAATTGAGTCAAAGGTGGTCTTAGTGACCCGAGAGCGTGACCACAGTGCCCAAAGGACAACTGCTTAAGATCGGTCACACACAACCTTTTTATGGGTAATTCTTGTGTTAGCTCCGTACTTGTTGAGACGTCACCGCCGGAGGCGGACATCCGGGGAGGTGTGCATTTTACGTTTGACCTTTTCGAACCCCACTCCTCCTTGTGAGAAGGCAGCATCGCTGTTATACTGGTTATCTTAGAGAAACAACTTACTGCCATCAAACCTCTGTACAGTCAGCAGTACGATATAGCCCTCAGACATCGGGTTTGCTGCTTTCAGTCTTACCGCTCTTGAACCGACCTGTCTGGCATGGTAGGATCTTCGGGGGAGATTGTTACAGCTAGTATAGCCCGGTTGTTTCATCACGATAGGCGAACCCGACCATCACGTCAAGGTAGCAACAACGGTTGAGTCGAATCATAAACGACTCCAACAGAAATATAGCCTAAGACCTTTGGGCCTCGCTTTGACCGGAGTTACTCTCCAATAGTTTACATTTCTAACTTGAATAATTTCCCCATATGGAATAACCATCTTCCAATACTAACAGCCTCACTCTCAACATGGAGGAGCTCCACTGGTCACGGTTTCTCACCTGTACTTTGGGAATCGTTTATCAGAACTAGTCACTAATAGGCAAACTATCATTGTCGGTATAGGAGATTGGTGGAGATCATCGAATTTTATGATCAACATCACAGATTCACCCTTTATGATAGAATATATTTACATTAGTAATGTTAAACAAATGTTACATTAAATAACCTTTGAATAAAATGTCACCTTGTCTAGTCCTCAGTTTTAATAAAGTTCTACTAATTTCGCTTCACTGTAACGAATACACTAAATAACATGATATTTTAATACACTTTATGTGATTTGGGACAGTCAACATGTGTCCATACACCCAACGTTCATAATAATGAAGTTCGTGAACAATTCATACCTCGGTGATTACGAAAACTGATCTTCCTAGTAGGATTCCAAATCCTAACAACGAGTATTATGTTCAAAGATGTGACCTATGAACTATCACAAGTCACGATACACCTTCTCTCGTAATAAGAGTTTCACATTAATTTACCATAAATTAAGTCAATCTTGGATGTGAACCTCACGTTCAGGATTGTGGATGATCATTGTTGAGAAGTCCCATTCCAGGACAATACAACCGTCCAGTGCTTCCAAGTTTTCAATGGTAGTTTAATATCAATCGATTCATAATCTCAATTATCAATCGATCAAGTTGATTTGAAATGCAATCGTTTGATCTACACAATAATTCAAGCCATTAAATTTAAAACTAAGGGTGAAAATTATTCGGTTGTGAACTGTTCACAACTGATTATCATTTCAATATTTAATATCTGGAAAGTAGGAGTTCTTATCAGTTGAATAGCTAGGGATATTTATCGTTATTCCAAAAAATGGATTGAACTCAGAAAAATATAGCATTAGATACCGGTTCAATAGTCTATAGGTTGTGTTCACCAGCGCGACTAAAGGTATTGAGTTCGATCTCATATGATAAAATTATGGATGATCACTGTTGAAAGTTCCAATATTAAAACAAAACAGTCATCTAGTGCTTTCAGGTTTTCAATAATAGTATAGCTAATATCTGGTTAGCGTTTTTTTAGCGAGTTACTTTTCTACGGGATGGGGTCGCTAACTCCATGCCCAACCCTCCTCATTTATCCGAGCTTGGGATCGGCAGTAGCCCCAGGGGAACTCCAGCGGAGTAACAGGCATAAGTAAGTAAAAAAACACAGGTTATATCATTTCATGATTTCAACTATTAAAAGTCATTTTTATTGATTATAAAAAATAAATCGATTTATTGAGAAATGATCATTAAATAGACTTATTGATCTATCACACGATGACCTTAAATCATACAAAACAAAGAACAATAAGATTTACAAACGAATAAAATATCAGAAGGTTGTTTTTGTGAATACTATAGTAATTTCAATGATTGAAATCATGAGTTGGTTGAAGCTGAGGAGTCCCACAATAGGACGAAACGGCCGTCGAGTGCTCCCAGGTTTTCCATAGTAGTCTAGCTTCAGTTGACACATAATTTCAACTTTTGAAATAAGATATCGTTCTAAAACTTAGGTAAAAACTACTTATTGAAAATCTCTTCATTTTTTTTTCATTAATGAATGAGTCTTAATTTCCATTACTTTAAATTCAAAAGTCATAATTTTCTAAAAGTTGAATTCATTAGTCGATGTAAACTAGATCACCAATAAAAACCTGGAAGCACTAGATGTTGGCTATCAACTAAGTGTAATAGAAGTTACTATGTTGTCCTCATATACTAAATATATTATTTCCCATTTAACTTCTCTGTATAATCAAACTACTTACCACGGTAAAAGTACGTTAAAAAGTTTTCAACTTTTGTAACACCGTTTATTCGTCACGATAGATGGTCAATCAGCATCGTGGATTGGTTGAAGTTATATATTAACACCGTTGGATGCAGGCCGAATGATCTAGAGATGAGGCGTTCGCAAGCAAGATCTAGTGTCCCAGGTTCAGGTCCCGCATACGGGGTCGTGGATGTATGGATGCTGATATACAATAAATTGGTAGGCTTCAATTCAGTTCATTTCAACACTAATTCTAAATGCCCTAATACGGCTGAGAATAGGGAGAATCGGCTCTCCCTCTCCAAATGCTCTCATATGGCTACGCGTATACAGCCACCACCAGGGAAGTCCTACTCATCGCCTTTTCGCGCCGGGAGTGTTGGTTATGAAGTTGAGAAGACGAAAAGCGAATGTCTGGTGCTTTAAACAGGTTGGTGGACATGGAGAGTCCACTTAGGGGAGTTGGCAAACCCTCATTCCAAATCAATGGTGCACATGGGCTGGTTCCAGGATCCTGAAGGAACAAATGCTTTATGAACCAATGGTTGGTCACTGTCTACCATGGGAATGCATCTCTTTACGTCGCTCCACTGCCTTGTAGATCAGACCTTTAAGTGAAAGGCTCAGGGTGTGGCCCCTTAAGAAAACCGTCTGCTTCAGTCTGGGCGCCCGGGTAGTATCATAGCTCACACACACAAATCAAGTGAGTTGTGTGGCGCATATGTATTTGGTGCCCCTTTGTACCAATATTTATGTGTTCAAATAAGAAGTGTAACAAAAATTCTAGATTCTACAGAATATACGTACATTAATTAAGACTAATCCGAAGTTAATCTTGAATATTAACAACGGAATAATTTGAACACCGTTAATAATGTAAGCATCATATCTATTGAACAAGTTAGTGATTATATGAACTCTATAGTTTAGTAAATAACACTTTGATGTTTGAATTAGAAAGTGTTTGGTTCGAGTCCCAATATGAATGTGAACATTGTGTGATATAAATGTGTCCAACTGATGAGTTTTAAGTAGGACAGAATTCATATTCTCAATCTCACTGATAGCTACAATTCATCTGCTCTAAATAACTGATAAATCTTCTAACTGAATACTTGAATCGGTTTCTTAAGCTCTTCTAATAACCTCAGGCTAACTTTACACGTCAACTTGAATACGAGAGAAAAGGCACGCAATATGGAAAGAACGCTTTGTTCCATAATTAGCTCATATACAGAAAATCTAGGGTATTTAAAATATTTTAGATGGTCTCGAGCTTCCAGAAGGTTCTGGAATCTTACTAAACGTAGTATCAAGGCAGGTGATCATCATCCAATCAGAAATGAAACATGTGACTTTGCATTTTCTAGATGTTTCCGAGAGAGTTCTATCCAATGATGATTGGTATAAAATGTTTCCTAGCGTTTTCAGGGCTTCTTCAGGCTTTTTTTCCCCAGGAATTTTCCATGTCTCTTCAACAATAACCGATATTTTTAATGTACATAAAACCTTTTTTTTAAAAAAAGTATATACTTACTTATTCTGACTATAACCAAATCGATTCCATCCAGAATTTGAAGATGAAGATGATGAAGACAATGATGATGATGGTGTATTTACACTAGCCTGATGCATAAGTCTGTTAGAAAACAACAAAATACATAATCAATATGTATAAAGGTTAGAATAAGGATTAATAATTATTGTGAATACATGGTGAAAACGATTATGTTGGATATACCTTTTTGTATTAACCTAGACATAATATATTTCTTGTTCATGTTAGATTATCACTTGAGAAGATAGAAAGGGAAAAGTAGATAAGCTAATTGGAAATACATTTGATTTACTTTGTATAGTATATGTAAAATTTCAATATAATTGAATGATGTGTACCACCGATAAATTGGAAGAAGAATTGATGATCGTTGAAAAATGCCGAAGAGAGAGAGGCTGAACTCAATGCTTGATTTAAACATTAAAAAACTAAGCCACTGTCAAACCAAACTGATAAATCCGAAATACGATGAAACGCGTTTCCTAGACTCGAACACAGGACCTATCAGTCTCGAAAGAGAACGCTTAACCTTTAGACAATTGAGCCAGCATCCAACGGTTTTAATGTCTAACTTCAAACAATCCACAAATTTGCGCCACCGTCCATCATTGTCTTTAGTGAGTTACTATCTCACAACAGACCCGGTTGAACTCATGGCTTCTCACTAGAACTCCAGGAAATAACTCTTGGAGAGTCACTGATCCTGAGTTCGTATATCGCGGGAGGGATCGTGGATGCACTTACTAAGATGAAACGGCCGTTCAGTGCTTCCAGGTTAGCTGAAAAAGAATCAAAATTAAGGCCAGATGCTGGCAAGAAGGACCTTCAAGTTTTAAATTTTCGGGTCAATATGTTGAGCCTTCAGCCATGTCGATGCTTACACCTTTTTGACTTCGTATACATTATTCGTTCATCCTAAACTCAAGTACCACATACAGGCGGCTAGTCCCTATCTAAAAAGAGGCAGCGAGCTATTGGAAAATGTTCGAAGAACCTTATTAAGCTGATTTTCGAAATAACAAAGCTCTCGTGTGATAATCGACCAGCCAAACGAAACCTATTGCATTGTTATATAGAAGAATCAGTGGCGACAATTTCACAGTTTTTAAATTACTTAGTGATAAATTTGCATCTGATATGCCTTCATTCTTCTTGTCTTCCAAAACAGAGGATTTACGATGACACTCTAAAACGGTTCACAACCCTAAAACAAATTACTTGTCATCTGACTATCGATTTTCCCTTCGAATCATTAACGAATCGAATTCATTATCTCAACACATAATTGAAGCTTTCAAAAGAGAGTTGAATCAACTGGGAGATCACCATATTACCAGGATTATCATAAACCATCCAGGTTCTTATCCTTTCCTTATTGGAACTTAAACTGTAACTACACATTCACTTGTTAAGATATTGATATAAAATAAAAATCAAGGGTGATATTGGAAAATTGTAAAGAGTAGAACAAAGACAATAATGGGAAAGAAACATTATAAATAACTCTAGGGTACTCTATATCTATAGATGTATATGTATCTGTGCTTATGTTATACCGTTTTTAGTTATCGATTGATCCATACAGAGGATAACTAAACATCGATGATTATACAGCTATAACTCTAAATTAGACAACATTTATAAATAATTATCAAACACTCTCAAAGTTACATAAAAGATGAAACCATGGACGCATGCATACATTCATTCCTAGGTATGTGTACACACGGTCAATGTAAACAGATACACACATACATACTTACCTACCTACCTACCTACATACAAACGTACATACAAACAAGAATAGATGAAACATAGTCTAGAAAAACACTTGAATGTAAACAGAGAAGGGAAAAATATTTATGTCTATTCTTCATATAAGTTTTTATTGTTTTCTGGTTTTTAGACAAAAAAAAGAAAGAAAATAGGAATGTAAACCAACAAAATAATTTTCAGTGGGAGAAAACTAGGTTATTTGTCTGAAAATATTTGTTGTCGGTAACTATTAATGTTGTTAGCACTAATAAGATGGAAAGAAGGATAACTAATTTGACTAGATTAGAGAATGGTATAATACTGATTCGAGTTTATACAACTAATCACCGACTGCCCCGTTGTGCGATGTTTTATGGTGTAGGAGTAAGTTGGGAGAAAGTTAAGGGCGGCCAGACCAAAACATGGCACAAATCCATGAAGTCATTTGATAAGTGGACTGAGTCATGTAGGTAGGTAAGTGTAGACTACGTAGTTGGGATCCGCGAGATGATAAGCAACCGATGATTAGAGACCTGGAAAGTGACATGGCTCAAAGTCGTTTGCAATGGCGCAGGTGCATCCACTATTAGTGTTCTCCCAAATTCTAATCTTCTGAATTCTTCATGTCCCCTATTGTTTCTCTTTCCGAATTTATTTCACTGGATTATACTCCTTGAATAACATCTTCAAACCCTAATCTTTCTTATGACTGCTCATACATTTACTACCTCTACCACTATGGGATTTGAATTGACAACTGCATCTCTGTGTTAATGTTGTATGGCAACTCGAACTGATGTACGTACGTACGAAGTTCTATGTTGTTGCTGACTGACTGACTCATACGACTGGGTTTTAGTTACGTTACTCATTAAAAATAAGTAGTATAAGTAGTTATTACGGGGAGATGATTGAATTTTGTGGTTTATATTATGAAACGATTGTAGTTAGGGAACTGTTGGAACAACATAGTTTCATAAAGCTCAGATATTATCAGGGATAAAACTCTGGGCCTTTACACTTCGAGTCCAGAGCTGGATATTCAGACCACTGTATTCAAAAATGTAAAACACTGGATGTCAAGTTATTAGTGTGAAGGTTAAGCGCCGATCACGAGGCCTATAAGTTACAAAGCTTAAAGTGAATCGAAAACACTAAAACATTTAGTTTGTTTAGGAATACAATAATTAACACTCAGATGAAGTTACATATAACGGATGACATAGCAGACAAACACTTTCTAAGTTGCATAAGCCTCACTTTTTTCTAACTAAGTTAAGAATTCCATTTTCAGAAGGGGTTTTGAGCAGATTTCAGTAATTTCAATAGTTGAACTCAAGAGTCAATTGAAGCTAGACCAACATGAAAAACCTGGAAGCACTGAACGGCCGTTTTGTCCCAGTATGGTACTCCTCAGAAGTGCGCATTCACGACCCCGCCCCCCGCGAGATTCCAACCCAGTATCTATCAGTCTTGGGAGCGAGTGCTTAACCATCAGACCGTTGAGCCGTCATCCGACGGTGTTAATGTCCAACGTCAACCAATCCACGACTGATAGGTTCTGGATTCGAATCCCGCGGGGCGGGATAGTGGATGCGCATTGCTGAGGAGTCCAGCAATAGGACGAAACGGTCATCCAATGTTTCTAGGTTTTCCATGGTGCTCTAGCTTCAATTGACTTATGATTTTAACTATTGGGATCTCATTTTCTTATAGATACTTGATGCAAGGATATGTCAATTTTAAATTGGTAATTTACAATACATTAATGTGTATTTGACAGTTTACTTGAGTTTGTAAAGCGTATTTTGTAATAAAAAACATTATATCCACTCACTATCCAGAATGCAAATCAATCATAGATTCTGTTGTTGAATATCTAGTCAATTATGGTAATATATTCCCATCAAAATCTTCCTTCAGAATTATTCCCAAAGTCGAACAAACTAGTTCTAGGAAGAAATTGAACTATAAATTTTGTCCATAACATAAACATTGGGAATCACTAGTTCTAGCCTGATCGTTGGTATTCTGAGGTTATATGTCCAATCTTTTATTTGACTACGTTCTTAATACCATCTTAATTTGTACGTTGTTTATGATATGTGCTTATATCTTCTTTGTGTTGAAATCAAACATCGACTTAAGTCAAATAGTCACTGTAAAATTGGAAACAGTGTATCGGCAGCGTTCAGCCACGGCCCCTCATCCAGAAATTAATTCCAGGAGCTTTAGCCTGTTCCTTGAACCCTTAATACTTAGACTACCTGGACTGGTTCCAGTGTTTTACAAGTCTAACTTTAATCAATTCACGACATTGCAAACCTTCATATATTGAATGAAGTGGGCTACGTTTAAAAACATACCTGTAAATATGATTGAATAGATTTAACTAATATCATCTATTAAAGAATAATAGAGTTTTAACGATTCAAAATGTCTCCATTACTTATGTAATAATGGCTATTTTTACTATGAAAATTATCTGCAATTTTATGCTATAGTGTGGATGTTGTGAAAGCTGTTGAATAATACTAAGCCGAAAAAATGAAAAACAGTGAAAATACAGAAGTACTAAACAACTACTTCGTCCCAATAGGGGATTCTTCAATAGTATGCACCCTCAACTCCACCACTGGGGATTCAACCCAGGACGTCTGGTATGGGAGTGATCGTTCAACTACCGAACATCTGAACTGGCACTCAACAGTGTCCAGTTTCGAAATCAGTCAATCTGTGAGACAGTCCGACCACTTTTAACTGTTTTTTGATGGATACCTTTCTCATACCTGACACGGTTGATCCCCACTGATTACAACTTCGTATTTAATCTTCGGAAATTTAGTCTCACAGCTAGTTACCAGTATATACTTTTGTATGATGGTTCAAACTGATTTCCAATGACTGTATTATAAACAGAAATTTAGTCAAATGGTTATTCCTAGTGTCTTTAGTCAGAATGTTACAATAACATCTATATTCAAAGTGTATACCTTATAAATAAAGTTTTGAATTCTATAATATTGTGTTTTTTGTCTCCGACAGTTCCAAATCAATCAACGTTAAGGAATAAGGAAATATGACATTGCGACCAATCATTTGCAAATATCTTAGTCCTACAAAAGTCTAAAGGCCTGAATAGTCCAATTATAACATATCAGGTTATGAAAGTAAGTAATACAAGTTCGAGTCCTACAGAAAGTATCAGTCCTGTCAAGATTTTAGGTAAGCCTTGATGAGAAATGGCAAGTGTGAAAAAACTTGTTTCGAGCAGGATTCCCTAAAAATTTCTTTTCAACCATATAATGATAATTATTCAAAATAGTAGTCTCATTGAACTTTCTCAACCTACTTTACTCAACTTAAACATGTACACTATTACAATATTCTTTGATTTCACTGGTGCTAACGGTATTAATGTCTAACTTCAACCAATCCACGAACTTTCGCCACCGTACACCATTGTCTTCAGTGAGTTCCTATCTCACAACAGACCTGGTTGAACTCCACTGGTAACGACTTCTCACTAGAACTCTAGGTTCTGGGTTCGAATCCCACGGGGTGCGAGATCGTGGATGTGCACTGCTGAGGAGTCCCATACCAGGACGAAACGGTCGTCCAGTGCTTCCAGGTTTTCCATGGTGGTCTAGTTTCAATCGACTCATGATTTCAACCAGTGAAATTTCTAAAAATCTCCACAAAACCCATTTTGATTCTTTGATTTCTGCAAGTGGAGACCATTTCACTTCAATACTGAAATAAACAAAGTCCTTAAGATAAATAGATTAATAGAATTTCAGAGAAAAACCAATGATAATGAAAACAATAAAAACAATCTAACCGTGTAAATTGTTCATGTACATATACTGCTTCTGTATGATCAGCTAATTGAAATATAATTTCACATTCACCAATTGGTGATGCACGACCAGTATAAATACGAAATTGACCATCTCTACGTGATACACATTGACGTACAAATCGATACTGGTTAAGAAAACAAAATATAGATACTGACTTTATTGAAAAGAAAATGAATAGGTTTATTGATGAAGCATCATTCTGTAAGCTGAACTGGTTTGATCATGTACTATTCATTGTTCTACTGAACTGATATAATTGATTTACTCATTATGAGTTTTGTTCGAAATTACTTCCGTTTTGATTCAATGTAATGATTTTCTATTAGAGTCGTCGTCTTCGTGTTTTGGGTTAATAAATCATCACTTATATCAGTCTTTATATTCTTACTTTCGCATCGTGGGAATTGTAGAGGTCCCTCGTTCCGAGTATAAGTGATAAGCGTTTCCGACATAACAATCAGCGACGACCGGATACAAAAAGTAGCATTAAAAGAGCCAAGACAATAAGCATTCAAACGACAAGTTATAACATGAACAAAGATCATCAGTACAAACTTCAAATGGAAGTGATTTATTTGAATTTCTCCATATATGATCGATAGTTTATCTTGTCAATCTTGATTATAACTGCGTAGTATTAATCTTTAACCTATTGTTGTCAATGTCAGGACAAACTGTCGGTTATCTGTGAAGAAATTCGAATACATCATTGTTACATCGGAAATTTGTACTGATGATGTTGTACAAAAGAAAAATGAATATTCAACGATTAAATCATTTATGTCAAAGTATGAAGTTTCATCGAAATCATCCAATTGAGATATAAATCACCTCTACTACCAAAAAATTGATAGGTTTGCATTTTAAAAAATTTTGAAGCTACACCACAATGAAAATCACGAAAGCACTGGAAGACTATTTTGTCTTACTGTACGACTCATAAGCAGTGCGCAATCCACGATCTTGCTTCGTGCGATTCGAGCACAGGACCTATCAGACTCGCGCGCGAGCCCTTTAACTCCAGCTCACTGAGTCGACCGGCATCCAACGGTGTTAATGTATAACTTCAACTAATCCACGAAATCGAGCGACACATCCACCAATGTCTCGGCACGAGACTGATAGGTCTTGGGTTCAACTCTCGCGAGGCAGGATCGTAGATGCGCACTGCTGAGGAGTTCCACAATAGGATGAAACGGCCGTTCAGTGTTTTCCAGTTTTCCATAATGGTCTAACTTCAAATGACTCACGATCTCAACTATTAAAATTACTAATAACATCCACAAAACCCCTTCTGACATCACATAATTATCAAAATAATGTTTAGCATTTATTTTAATTTGTAAGCTGTATTCATTACAGATTGATCTGATTCAGGATATCATTAGAGATTATTCAACATTGGAAAATCTTAGTACTGAAATCTTCAGAAGTAAGCGTTTAAACCCTTTTCAAGAATGAAATTTAAAATCTTCAGATCTTATGAAGAATTCTCAATCAGTAAGATCATTGTGTTGTTTTATCTCATTCTATTATTTATAAGATATATTATAATACGTATGAAAAACAGTGTTTTAATCAACTGAGCTTTTAAAATTCTTACAGTTTTTGTGAAAAACTTTTTTATTATCTATCACTTTATTAGTTGTATTTATTTATTTGGAAACATAAATATTACTGATTGAAATCATGAGTCAATTGAAGCTAGACCACCATGGAAAACCTGGAAGCGCCTGGCGCGAGACTGATAGTTCCTGGGTTCGAGTCTCGCGGAGTGAGGGATCGTGGATGCGCACTGCTGAGGAGTCCCATACTAGGATGAAACGGTCGTCCAGTGCTTCCAGGTTTTCCACGGTGGTCTAGCTTCAATTGAGTGATGATTTCAATCAGTGGAATTTCTAAAATCTCCACAAAACCCCTTCTGACATAAATATATTAGTATAAAGGTTCACCGAATACATATGTGCCGCACAAGTCACTTGATTTGTGTGTTAGTTGTGACACTACTTGGGTGCTCAGACCAAACGACTTGGTTTTCTTAAGGAGCCACACTCGGAACATTCGACCTAAAGGTCTGATCCACAAGGCAGTGGAGCAACGTTAGGAGATGCAGTCTCATGGTAGCTGGTGACCAATAATTGGTTCATACGGCATTCGTTCCCTCAGAATCCTGGAGCCAGCCCATGTGCATCATTGATTTTGAATGAGGGTTTTCCAATTGCTCTATGTGGATTTTCCAATTCCACCAGTCCGACGAAAGCGTCGGTCATTTGATTTCTGTCCTTTGAATTCCGTAAGCAACACTTGTGCCGCGAGAAGGCAGTGAGTAGGACTTCCCTGTCAGTAGCTATATACTCATGGCTATGTGAGAGCATTTGGAGAGGGAGAGCTAATTCTCCATATTGTCGACCGTACCAGGGCGTTTGGGGTCATACAACTTCCGGAGTAGAGGTTCGAAACGCTTATGATTTGGTTACTAAGTACTCTGAATTCATAGTTAATTTTTAGACTGTTAAACATTTTACAATCATTATAACCTAAATAAATATGAAGGTTTGTTTTCGTAATTTGATCACAGTAATTAAAGGGCATATTTATGATTACCCAAGGCAATATATACTAATATTGATAATAGTTTAAATGCTTATATAATGACATAAGAAAGGAACAAAGATGAATTGGATTTTAACTACTTTTAGGGCAAATGTTATTCAAGATTTATGAGTATATTTATGGGAAGTTATTGGTAAACTGTATTTCACTGGTGTGGAATAATATTCTCCTCCATATCGATTAGTTAAGTTTTTAAAATATGTTAGTTTATGATAGACATTTGTTTATAAAATGTAAAACTTCTTTTCTTCATGATAATTCATTTAATTGGATTTAATAGCATAAGGGAAAAATCAAGATCCTCAAATACAACACGGAGAACACAGACACAATCACACTTGATAAAGAAATTTTGGAAGAGGTGGAAACAATTCAAAAGCAGGGATAACATTCCTACAGTTGAAGAACATAAGGAACTCAAAATGGCTGTCAACCAACATCAAAGTCAGAATCTTCAATACGAACGTCAACATTATTTTACTGTACGGAGCTGAAACTTGGAGAACTACAACAACCTTCATGAAAAGGGTATCAGTATTTCTAGATAATTTTTTATGTGAAGCACTGAATGTCCGTTGACCATCAGCAACAACCTATTATGGGTGAGAACAAACTAACTTCTATTTGAAGAGGAAATTAGGAAAACACAATAAAAGTAGATAGAATACACATTGAAGAAATCATCAAACTGCATCACAAAGCAGGCGTTAACTTGAAATCCTGAAGGGAAACGGAACAGAGAAAGACCAAGGAACACCAATTATTGAAAACAGACATGAAAAGGATGAATAGCAACTAGAAAAGATTGCCCAGAACAGAGTTGTATGGAGAATACTGGTTTATGCTCCTCCATGAGGAGTAACAAGCTTAAGTAATTACGTAATAACAATTATTTACTCAATATATTAATCGCATGTTCTAGTTAAACCATAAATATTATGATAACTCAATTCATTTTAATGATTCAGATAAACTTGTTGTTGATATTTTGACTGCAATTTGATCAATCTTAGTTATCAAAATTGAATTCAGAGGCTAAATAAGAAAAAATTCATTCAGCGTTTAAAGTGAATACTATTGAATTCAAGTATTAGAGTCAGTATCACCTCTGGAATACAACCAGCTGACAAGTCTAGAAATTGGACGAAATATACCTCTTTTATTCTACTGATAATCACTATGGTAACTGATATAACAAACATGTAATGATTTCACCACATTCATAATAGTAATTAACAATGAAATTCAATAATTGTGTTTCGTCCAATTTCGAGGTTCATCAGGTACGTTTATGTTTAAATTTAATAAAAAATAAAATAATTAAACTTACTAAAATAATTAATTTCGGTATACGTAAATTTCCTTGAATTAAAAGTATTTCTGTACAAGTTAAACATAAGTAATGTGATCCATTATTGTTTGGAATTAAACAGGCACTTGTATAATCTTTTGGTTTAAAATGAACATTAACAGACCATGCAAACTCTATAATAAGTAGTAAATAGAAGAGAAAGGTAAATAAAAGACATTAATAAGTGTTAAAATAAATTGCAAAGTAGTTGAAAAATATCCCCCCTCCCCCAACAAGTGGTAACTTATAGTACGTATGACATTGGATAGTCGGTCATTAAATGCCAGGTTCCAACAGATGCCTTAGAAATATTGCTGGCGTCTGCTGGGATCACCGGGTAAGTAATAGTGAAGTTAGACGTAAGGTATCAGGGAATGATAGTAAATTAGTTGATGAGGTTGTGAATCTTCATCGACTGAGATGGTTGGGCCACGTGTTACCTATGCCTGGACACCGATTACCACGACGTGCAATAGTAACCGGTGTTGGAGATGGTTGGAAGAAAGTTAGGGGTGGCCAAACCAAATTGTGGCATCAGTGCTTGAAATCACTAGCTTCTAGTGTGAGCCATGTTGGTAGATGCAGACTACTTGGTTGGGGTCCGCGTGACTATCGTAACCGATGGTTGGAGACTTTAGGTGACAAGGCTCAGAATCCATCATAATGGCGTCGGTGTATACACTGTCTGTCTGCCTTTAAACTATAAGATTAAAACCGCTTCATATCTTTCTTTCTTTACTATATTCTTACATAAAATCTTTTTTTTATATATTACACCATTGAGTTAACTGCCTCTATAAATCCAGTGTTCGTCTTGTTGTGCGAATGAGGTATGGCAACTTGGACCGATGCATATATGTGCCTGGTCTCACGTTGTAACTGACTGATTGACCGAGGTTCAAACTTAAATCCACCTTCATCTGATTTCGTAACCGCTTGGACTGTGATTCAACGTTTAAAGATCTCTTATCAATCTAACTACACTTGTGGAGTAAGTCATATAAGATGATATTTTAGAAATGCATTTTTCTCGTTTTGTGATCTTTTACTATCGTATCCATGGAAAGGTCTAATTGAGATTGTCAATAGTTCTATCTTAGTTCATCTAGTCCAAGATAACAATTCATTCTCAAAAACCTATCATATTTTGAGTAATTTGTTGGAAACCCTTTAAACAGTTGAAGATACAAGTTCAGACTTTTTTCTTTGACCTATCTAAGGTTTAGTGATCTTGTCTACTATGAAGATGACTCAATACGCGTCATATTCACAAATCATTCACCTATACATTTTTTAAAACTTTACTTTATCAGGAATAGATTTTAGCTAGCAATAGGATTCAGAATACTGATTTCTTCCTATCAAGAACCTGTCGTTTGGAGGTTTATTCACTCTAGTAATGATGCCCATATTGGGGACTTGAGTTATAGCTATCTAGACTTTGTGACACAGTGGATAAGTCGCTGGCTTTTGAAAAGAAAGAATTAGACTCCATGCTCAATGTGAACATAATCATTAAGTTACAAGTAAATCTAATTGATAAGTCCCAAATACAAAAAAGGTGTTTGTCTTTAATCCCATTGTTAGCCCCACCTTATAGGATGCATATATATCACCAAATACTGGTTAAAATTTAGTTCTAGATATCATTAGAGGAATGATATTAAAATTGTTACTAACAATTATATAAACGACGTTACTTATATAATTTAATTATTTTATCCTTATACTTTTGAACAATTTATTTGCTGAATTCATGACTCGGTTAAAGCTAGACCACCATGGAAGCACTAAATAATAACCGTTAGGGCTTATTGTGGGACTCCTCAACAGTGGGCACTCAGGATCACGCCCTACGAGATTCGAACACAGGACCTATCAGTCTCGCGCGCGAACACTTAACCTCTAAACCACTGAGCCAGCGTCCAACAGTGTTAACGTCTAACTTCAACTAATCCACGAAATTGAGCGACGCATTCATTATTGTTTTCAGTGAGTTACTATCTCACAACAGACCCGATTGAATTCCACTGGTCACGTCTTCTCACTAGAACTCCAGGAAACACCTCTTGAATCCAGTCACCAGTAAGCATATGTTTATTAGTATTAGAAGGAGTTTTGTGTATATTATAGTAATTTTAATGGTTGAGATCATGAGTCAATTAAAGCTGCACCACATAACATTGATCACTATTTAATGATCAGTCATTTGTAAGTATCTCAGTTTTACATGAGATCACAGTTGCAGACAAAATAGCTCAACCATAATCCTTTAGACCATGACGTTGAATAATGTATATTAGAAACTAACAGGGACCACTCATTCTATCAAAATTACTGGTATGTCACTTTAATATGTGTCACATAATCTATGTTTGGTAATATTTTCCTAGCGATTATCTCCAATCATTAATCATCAAATATATAATTCATCATATTACTGAATAATTTGTCCAGATGACTGACTATATTTCAACTAGATTAATTGAATTCCATTACAATTAAGAATTAAACACAAATATGATATCAGTGATCAATCAATGTACTATGATAATATCAATTGGTAAGTGAACATAAACTAAAATATGTAATAAGAAATGTAAAACTACTTCATTAAAAATAATCAATCTAATTATGATATGCAAAATAAACGTCAATTTTATACCAAAATGAACTATGGTAGTTCAACCCTGTAAAGTTTGTATAGTAAAAACCCATAGGTGTGTGTGTGTGTGTGTGTGTAGGTATAGATGTAGGTGTATATGCATCACCTAACCATATATACTTGATTAAGACTTGTATTGATATGGTCATATTCTATTCTGTCGTATATTTGTTTACATTCTATTCATTTGTCTCATAGTTTACATCATATTATATAGGAATAGAGACTGACTATACTAAATAGTTTATAGTTTATTACATTGTGTCTAGACAGAACATACTATATACACTAATCAGTGAGAGGTCATACGAGAGAAAAATAAAAAAAAAGGAAAACATAGAATAAAGAACAAAACAAAAAACAAGTGAAACTTGAATAGGAGAAGAATAGAAGATGGAAGAAAACTCAGTAGCATTATTATTACATATATTTGTATTGTAATCAGAGAAGGGTTTTGTAGATATTATAGTCGTTGAATTCATGAGTCAATTGAAGGTAAGACCATCATAGAAAACCTGGAAACACTGGATGGCTGTTTTGTCCTACTGTGGGACTCCTTCAACAGTGCGCATCCACGATCCTGGGACTTTTGTGAGATAGTAACTCACTGACAATGACAACGGTGGATAGTGGTGCAATTTTGTAGATTGGTTGAAGTTAGATATTAACACCGTTGGATGCCGGTCGACTCAGTGGTCTAGAGGTAAAGCACTAGCGTGCAAGACTGATAGGTCTTGGGTTAGAATCTAGCGGGGCGGGATAGTGAATGCGCATTGGTGAGGAGTCACGCAATAGGACGAAACATCCATCCAGTGTTTCTAGGTTTTTCATGGTGGCCTAACTGCAATTGACTCATTAATTCAACTAATGTATTTGTATGTATATAAGTTCTAACGATATTTAACGTCTACTACCAAGTGACATTATATACTATCTCACATATCAATAGATGAAGATAACCATAGATATAAATTCGATTGAAAAAATGTCAATATTTTTTATGGATAAAATTCCAAGCATCTCACAGAATTTCTAAAAGTATGAGATTCAAACCAACTATCAGTAAATAGACACACTGACAATGACCCAGTCTATGAACCTATACTGGAGAGGTCAATCAGTCACATGATCAGAGGTCAACTAGTAAAGATAGTCAAAATGAATGTAAAAGCAAATGAGGATAGCCGAAACCTACGAAAACAGCCGATCATAAAAAATGCCATCTGAATGAACCAATGTAAGACTTATGGAATAACTAGAAAGGTCACTTCTACATGAAGTAGAGGCTGAAGATGCAGTCCAAGATGACAATAAAAACTCTATGATTCAATCATCTAGTATAGTGAATTCAGTAATGTCAATATATATATATATAATCTTGGTCTTGTATGATGAATTATATGACGGATAAAGTTTTTACAAACTCAACTTAATCCCACAATAGTAATGGTCACTTCAGTATAGCTATAATTGATTGATTGTATGACTGTTAAGGAGATAATTTTAATTATAGTTAGTTGATCAATGCCATCTTTGTTTAGTTCTTGGTAGCTATCAATTTCTATCGATCATGTTGAGCGTTAATTTGAATGAATTCAGATCAAATGCATTTTCATGACATGTTTGTGGGTTGAAGGAAGTTGTCATGGTGACAAAGGTTCAAATTCTATATGGATCACTAGTGCTCTGAAGATTACAGATACCTCTTGTTGATGAGTGATAAATAAAATGGAACCTAGAGAAAGCAGAATATCTTGTCAACTATCAGTTGATAATACTTTATCAAATAAACTTTGATTTTCGCTTTAACGAATTATAGCTGAAAAGTCAATGAAAACCAGATGTAACCATTACAGGTGGACTACTTTGTCTTCCGATTAAACCTTGAGTAATGCATAGCGAACGCTTGATACACTGACCTCGTCAAACGTTCATACTTGAATATTGAGAACAATTAGAAGGCGTAAATATGAAAGTAATTTTAACTAAATAACTGGTTTGTATATTTAAACTAAAGTTTTTGAGAATGAGTCAATTCGTGAACTTGTCTCCATGGTGTTACCAATTACTCTGCCTGATTAAAAAAATCTCAGCTTCTAGGGAGTTCAGTAAAACCTATAAAACGGTCTAAACTGGACTAGAGTACCTGGAAGAATTCTAGCTATTCATGAAATAAATTTATAAAAGTACAGCTAATTTTTATCTAATCAAATAAGGATTATAAACAAAAATAGATAGTGACTAGTAACTGAATCCCGGACGTGCGTTTCGTCCCATTTAGTGCTCGTCAGTTGGATGTACCTGCATCCTAGAGTTCATGTTCACTCCATCCATTTTTGCTTATGCTTGTGACTTAAGGCAATATCGAGACAATATTCACAGGATGCATATATGTTAATAAGTGACTGATCAACTGCAATTCTATACATTAATGGGAAGATTCAAACAAACAATACAAAATGAATCAAATTAGGAGTTATAAAAGGGATTAGTTTCTAATTAGAAACCAAATGAATATATATTTAACATTTGTATATAATATTTTAGCATGATAATTGGGATCGATTTCGACTCTTTGAGGTTTTCAGTTATTGATCAAGTTTATCGGGTGGATCATTCAACTGGATAATTTGCACGTTCTCATACACAGTTTAATTAAACAATCAATGTATTATCAGTATAGGGTTGTAGAGATTATTAAGTTTTTAATTGAGACCATGAACCGATTGATGTTAGACCACCATTGAAAACCTGGAAGCACTGGACGACTGTTTCGTCCTATTGTGGGACTTCCCAGTGACTAGCAGAGCTAACCCTTTTCGGGTAGAGACAGGTATCTACCTCAGTATGATGGAAGATGGTCGCTCAATTTTGCGGATTGGTTGAGATTACCCATTAACACCGTTGGATGCTGGCTCAGTAGTATAGAGTTTAAGCGTTCTCGCGCGAGACTGAAGGTCCTGAGTTCGAATCCCACGGGCGGGATCGTGGATGTGCACTGCCGAGGAGTCGCACAAAGAGACAAAATGGCCGTCCAGTGCTTCCAGGTTTTCATGATGGTTTAACATCAATCGGCTCGTGATCTCAATAAAAAAATCAATGTATTCACCAATTACTTCCATGCTGAAGGAAGAATATATCCATTATAATTCAGTCTCATTGTCAGTAATATTTAATAAACAATGGACAATTAAGAAGAACAGCGATTATGTATTCCAATAAGGCTTGTAATTTCCTTTTGTTTATATTTAGGACAGTAATTGATAAGAATTGTTTCCATACATCCATTCTGAATCGATGCCTCACTAGCATATTCTCTTAAGTTCAGAACACCGATCTCAGCCTCTGCAATATGAATCATTTATTTCAAACATACTAGGTTTATATAAAAACTAAACAGACCACATCATACCATAAAATAGGGAATAACATTTGTACAAGATTTACCCAAGTGTGGCTGTGAATAAGGGAGATAGTAATTGATTGACAAGGCATAACTCAAGAATGGTAAGTCATATAATAATAGTTCATAGGTCAAAATGAAGCTAATAATAAGAGGAATATGAATATACATAGTTTAGTTACTTAACAATTATACGATAAAAATATACGTATACTAATAGTCCAGAAAAAACCCCACTTAGAGCCCCTCTTGGGCTACTGTCAGTTCCAAGCGCGGACAAAGGAGGAGGGTTGGGCATCAGGTTAGCCATCCCATCCCGTAGAAAACTAACTCGCTAAATACACGCTAACCAGAAAAAATAATTCAAACCATTTAAACTCTGTCCTGAGAGTTAGAAGGTCTTCATTTATAAGATTTATGACGCTTAAAAGCCGAGTTCCTTCGAAAGTCATGAGGCTGATGCCCCTTCTGATAACCAGAACAACCATTAACTTAGATACATGGAATGGTTGTATAATGTGGGAGACACTTTGAGCTATTCTGCTTTCTTCTTCTGAACTGAACACAAAGAATATACATAGTTTATTTGCTTAACAATTACACAATGAAAGAATATATGTATAGTATTAATCCATAAACAGATCCCGACAGTTACCATTCATTATTCTCATCGGGATATAAGACTATACTGAATATTAATGTTTGTTTGGTTTTCAACAACAAAAACAATAACGAAAGTATTTACCCAATTGTTATGTCCAAAAAAAGCATAGTGAATGGTAACTTTGGGATTCATTTATGGACCAATACTGTACGTATATTTTTATCGTATCATTGTTAAATAACTAAACTATTCATATTCATATTCCTCTTATTATAAACTTTATTTTGACCTATGAACCATTATTATACGTTTTACCATTCTCGAATAGTACCCTGTCTATTAGTCACTGCCTCCCACATTCACAGCCATATCTGGTTAAACCTTGTACAAATGGTGTTTTCTATTTAATGGTACCTTGTGGTCTGTTTGATTGGTAATATAATCTCAGTATATTTGAAATATAATGATTCATATTGCAAAGGCTGAGATTGGTGTTCTGAACTTAACAGGCAGTGTTAGACAGGTAACAGGACCGGTGGTAAAGACTCGAGACTGCTCATACGGGTTTTATAAGTCATTGATCCAATCGATAAATCACTGTTCTCTAATCGGTGGTCACAAGTTATAACACCAATTCACATTAAAAGAAACCAAAAAGAAAAAGAGAAAGCGGGGGGGGAGATAGGGACTAACTTACCAATATCTGGATAAGCATTCATTTGTTTATTCATAGTAATAATTTTATTTAATGATGCTAAGCATAAATTTCTTTCATGTATTGTATTAAATTCAAATATAAAATGTTTTCCTGATTCCAGAAATAAACCAAGTAGAATGTTGGATGTATCATTGACAAAATTATTATTATTATTATTATTATTATTATTAGTAGTAGTAGTAGTAGTAGTAGTAGTAGTAGTATATTTAGGTTGATTCTTTGTACACATTTGTTGACTTGTATTTAACTCATTAGATATACATAAATTAGAAATCATAGATACAGTTGAATCAATTGGTTGTGAATTAGAATGAATTAATTTACATGATTTGCTTTTGTAGGATTTTTTAAATGACTAGTAGTATAGACATATTTTTTTAAAAGAAAAAGAATAATAAGACAAATTAGTAAAAAGAATAATGAACTATTAATTTAATGAAAATTTAATATGGGTAAGAAAGTTTTATTCGATCAGTTAAGTTGGATTCAGAAAGCTTGCTTAGATTTGCGAATACATCCATCATTGTGTTGAATGAGTGACTATCTCACAACAGACCCGGTTGAATTTCATTGGTCACGTCTTCTCACTAGAACTTCAGCAAATACCTCTTGAATTCAGTCACTAGTGAGCATATGTTGATTACTAACAGAAGTGGTTTTCTGGATATTATAGTAAATTCAATAGTTTAGATCATGAGTAAATTCAAGCTGAAGAGTCTTACAATAGGACGAAACGGTCATCCAGGATTTTCAGGGTGGTGTAGCTTCAATTGACTCATGATGTCAACTATCAAAAATTACTATGATATCCACAATAGATAACACTTCAAAAATAGTTTGTTTTCGTTAATTCGATAATACACCTCAAAATCCAACATATAGATCTATATGACATAATAGATGGGATAAATTTACATTCTTTTATTTAAACATATAAACATTGGTACAAGGAGGTATCAAACAGATATGTGCCACATAAACCATTCGATTTGTGTGAGGGCTGAGATACTACTCGGGTATGCAAACCGAAGCAGGTGGCTTTCTAAAGGGGTCATACCCTGAGTCTTTGATCTAAAAGTCTTATCCACAGGGCAGTGAAGCAACGTCAAGAGATGCAGTTTCATGGTTTCCTTAGAGTTTTTGAGCTAGCCTATGTATACCATTGGTTTGGAATGAGAATTTTTCAACTCCCCTAGGTGGATCCTTCATATCCACTAATTCAGTTAAAGTGTTGGACATTCGCTTATGATCCGTTCAATTTCGTAAACAATGCCCCAGTGGAGAGAAAGTAATGAATAGAAATTCGCTGTCAGTGGTTGTATATATGTGACTATCTAAGAGCATGTCGAAAGGGAGAGCTAACTCTCACTCTCTCTCTCTCTCTACTCTCAGCCATTCCAGAGCATCTGGAAGAGAAAGGGATAAATAATTAATTGAACATTTTTCAAAGACAAAACACAAGTAGTTTTCATAACTTACTGATGAATAATTATTTATAGAATGACAAGATGATCCTGTTGATAATGATGATGATAATGAATAATGAATAGAATTCATTGATTTTTGTGAATAATTATGTAACCATTTGAATTTTGTTTTAGTTAATTTAAATGATAAATGATAATTTGATTTATTATTTCTATATAATATTGTTGCATAAAATAAATCATTTAATGATTCAATAATTGAATTCGTTTTTTCTTTTCTAGAATCATTATCATTTAAATAATCATTAATTAAATTCAATGAAATAGTATTAGTAGTACTGGTGTTAGTATTAGTAGTATTACTATTACTATTAGTAGTAGGATTAGTGTTAGTATTGGCAGTAGTAGTAGTAGTAATATTAGTGTTAGTATTAATAGTATTAGTATTAGTAATGGTATTAGTAGTAGTATTAGTATTAGTATTGGCAGTAGAAGTAGTATTAGTGTTAGTAGTCCTAGTATTAGTATGAGTAGTATTAGTAGTAGTATTGGATGGTATATTCGTTGATCTTGTTGTTGTTGATGATCCTGTTGAATCTATTCCAATTTGATTAGTTTGTTTATTTTCATTAAATTGATGTAATAAAAATTTTTGAATAATCCAATTAGTAGTATTCGAATTAAATTTATATTTCCATTTAGATTTAGATTGATAAATAATTAAATATGAATTTTTATCATTGAATTGAGTTATAATTTCTATATATTGTGGATGATGAGTCTATTCAGAAATTCAGGTAAATAATTGAATAAGATATAATGTGATATAATTAAAGTAAATAATACTTTGTTATAAATAGTTTGATTTATGAGTCAATTTAATTTATGTCAGTCGGTCAACAGCCTCCAAATACCCTGATACGGCCGAGAATGGGGAGAGTCCGCTCTCTCATTCCAAATGCTCTCATATGGCCACGTGTATATAGCCTCTGCCAGGGAAGTCCTACTCACTGCCTTCTCGCACCACGGGTGTTGTTTACGAAAATGAGAGGACGAAAAGTGAATTTCCGGCGCTTTAACCGGACCCCAAACCAAATCAATGGTGCACATGGGCTCAAGTATCCTGAAGGAAAAAATGGCGTATGAACCGATTGTTGGTCACCGGCTTCCATGGGACTGCATCTCCTTACAATGCTCCACTGCCTTGTGGGTCAGACCTTTAGGTCAAAGGCTCGGGGTGTGGCCGCCTAAGAAAACCACCTGCTTCGGTTTGGGCACCCGGGCAGTATCATAGCCCTCACACATATCGAATGAGATTTGTGTGGCGCATATGTATTCGGTGCCTCCTTGTATCAATATCTATGTGTCAAAAATAATGAAATAATAATAAGTCAGTCAACAACGTAGAACATTATACGTATGTACATCAGTTCAACTCCACCTGTAACTTTTGCAAAGTTACTGCCAGTCCTAAACCCGAGTAAAGGAGGAGAGTTCTAACTCGCTAAAAAAAACACGTCAATATCAGTTCGAGTTGTCATACTACATTTGCACAGAAATGCTATTATTGATCTAAATCCCATTGTGGTAAAGAGAGTAAGAGTATAAGCAGTAATCGAGAATATTTAGGTTTGAGTCAATTTAAACTAGATCATCATTGATAATCTAAATGTACTAATGGAAACATTACAATACACTTCACAAATTCATATACTGACAATAATTATGTATTTACTAGTGACTAATTTGAAGATGAATTTCCAAGAGTTCTAATGAAAAGCCATGGTTAGTGAAAATCAGTCAGTGTCAGATGTGAGACAATTATCTACTTCAGACAGTGGACGAAAGGTTGCGCAAGATCATGGATCCATTGATCTTAGACATTAAAGATAATATTAACTTGGGGGCTTCTCAGTCAGCCAGTCAGCTACAACGTAGGACAAGGCACATATATACATCAGTCCAAGATGCCACACATCATTAACACAACGAGATGGACACCAGATTCATAAAAGTAGTTGATTCAGAGGTGGTGATATATATAAGAAAGATCGCAATAAGGATATAGTACACGAAGAAAGAATTAGTTCGTAGAAAGAAAGATATGAAGCAATTTTAATCTCTTAGTTTAAGGGAAGATAGAGAGTGTATACACCGACGCCATTGTGATCCATTCTGAGCCATGTCACCAAGAGTCTCCAACAATTGGTTACGATAGTCACGCGGACCCCAACCAAGTAGAATGCATCTATCAACATGGCTCAGACTACAAGTTAGTGACTTCAAGCACTGATGCTACGTTTTGGTTTGGCCGCCCCTAACTTTCTCCCAACCATCACGAACGCCAGTTTACATTGCACATCGTGGTAATCGGTGTTCGGGCATAGGTAACACGTGGCCCAACCATCTCAGTCGATGAAGATTCACAACCTCTTCAATTGATTAACCATCATTTCCTAATACCCTGAGTCTAACCTCACTATTACTTACCCGGTGATCCCAGCAGACGCCAGCAATATTTCTGAGGCATCTGTGGTCAAATACTAGTAGCTTACGAGTGTCTTCTACTCTTAGTGGCCATGTTTCGCTGCCGTGAATTAAAACAAAACGGACTGCCACGCAGTATACTCGTCCTTTTGTTGATAGACGGATATCTCGTATTCGCCATAGATGACGTAAGTTGGCAAAAGCCAGACGAGCTTTTCGAATCTGTGCTGAGATTCCGTCAGGCACCAACCTATTATGGCTGATCAGACTTCCAAGATAAGTGAAGTTGTCAACGCGTTCGACTACTTCACTCCCTATCCTTAGTCCAGGTGTTGATGCAGACCAGTCCTGAAGCAACAACTTGCATTTAGAGGAAGAGAAGCGCATTCCAAACATTCTGGCATTGTTGCTTAGTGCTATCAAAAGACTCTGCATTCTATCAGCGTCTTCACCAAACAGGTTTATGTCATCCGCGTAGTCTAAGTTAATAAGTGGACCTCCTGGAAGGAGGTGGATGCCTACTGGTGATGAGTCTCATCAATCGATTTATGATATCAATCAAAAACTTAATAATCTCCACTACCCCATACTGGTAACTAAAGTAGCCTTCACCAATTTCAACCATTTACGAGGTTTGAAATAGAGTTGTAAATTAATGTGAGGAATGAGGATTAGGACTTAAATTAGAAGTTTGGATTAGGAATTGAAATTACAGTTTTCACCAAGACCTGATATCAACTATAATTCTAAGATGTTATTTAACGATATAAATGAATGAATTTTGAGCGAAAATCCAAGTTAAAATCTCATCTTGACTGTTTCGTTCATAAATTATAATCTCGTCACTAACGGTAGCGAAGTTACCTTAAATGAGTTCTGTCAAACTTTGTACACAACAGATATATGTCATGCACTTAAATCAAGGGATCTTTTGGTAGGTAATTTTTGGAAAGTAATTTATAAATGAAGGTATATTTAGTCTACGCAAATAGCATTCAATGGAATGAGATATATTCTATAATTTTTTTCTAATCATCAAATCCTATATTAAATACAGTTTTCATTATGGACTGACTTCAGCTTCAATGAAAAATCAAAATCACTTCGTTCACTAGATACATGGTTATGAGCTAAACTCTAAGTGTGAGGGCCGATAATATCATCGGGTTGCTCAAACGGTAGTAGGTAAAAAGCTGACTGTGAGATCGATAACTGTGCTTAGTTTCTTCAATTGACAGGTAGAAATACACTTATACAATTGAAGGCTTGAGCTAGTTTATTAATGAAAACCAATAAGTACTGGACCATTATTTAGTCTATGAATATCGGACTATTTATCACTTTTCATCTACGAAATTGCGATTTTCAGATCTATCAGTGAGCGCTTCACTGTCAACCCACTAAATTAGTACTGTTATGTCCCAAAAAGCATAGTGAATGGTAACTTTGGGATCCATTTATGGACCAATACTATATGTATATTTCTACTGTATAAATATTAAGTAACTAAACTATGCATATTCATATTCCTCTTATTATAAACTTTATTTTGATTTATGTACCATTATTATACGTTTCACCATTCTTGAATTATGCCCTGTCTATTAGTCACTGCCTCCCACATTCACAGCCACGTTTGGCCAAATCTTGTACAAGTGTTGTTTTCTATTTAATGGTACGCTGTGGTCTGTTTGAATGGTACATAAACTCAGTATATTTGAAATATAGTGTGATTCAATCGCAAGGGCTCGGATTGCTGTTCTGCACTCTAGGCTGTTCATACGGGTTTACGCATCACTGATCCGATCGATGAGTCACTGCTCACTCATTGACGGTCACAGACATAACAAGTGCCCAATAGCAAACATTTCGAAAATCAGTTAGCTAAGGATGCTGCCCCACCATTATCCATTTCAATTAGTGATATCAAGTCTTACACACGTCATGGTTGGATTCTACTCTTTACCGTAAATCTAAGATATTCCTCAAGGCCTAGCAACTCTATGTTCCAACCTAGTTTATTATCACGTGGTTTATTTGCCAATCGGAGTATAACTTAAACAATCATAGCACTATGCCAAACCAATGAAGTATCTATCAGCCAGTATGAGCAGCCTAGCGTCCTTATTGGTCCTTTGTCCTCTTAGCCGCGTCAGTTGAGTTTGGAACACCAATACCAGCTTCCACTATGCAAATCATTTATTTCCAACATACCTAGTTTATATACAAGTCAAACGGACCAACCACATTACAACATAAAATAGGAAATAATATTCGTACAAGATCGAGCCAAAAAGTGACTGTGACCATGGGAGACTGTAATCAATAAACTGAACATATCTTAAGAACAGCATATCGTATAATAATAATCTATAGGTCAAAATGAAGCTTATAATAAGGGGAATGCAGATACACATAATCTAGTTACTGAATAGTTATACAATAAGAAGACACGCATAATATTAATCTATAAATAGTTCTCAGAAGTCACCCATAGTTTAATCTTCATTAGGATATAACAAGTAGGATAAATTTCGTATGGTGAAGGCAGCTAATAATAATAATAGTGCTGTATGAATATAATATGTAAAGAGAGAGGTATTGTCCAGCTGATTATGATAAGAAGTTACTATGGATTGAGAAAGGTCAGTAATAAACATGAAAGAGATTGGGGGGTTATAGTTTAAAATGTCTAGTTTAGGTATATAGTGATCCCATTGTAGACTAAAGTAAAACACGGAGGCTTAATGTACTGTATAATTGTAGAGTTTAATGATAAAGTTATTGAAAACAGTTACATTGCATTACTTCTCTCCCTCTAAATGCAAGTTGTTGCTTCAGGACTGGTCTGCGTCAACACCTGAACTAAGGATAGGAAGTGAAGTAGTCGAACGCATTGACAACTTCACTTATCTTGGAAGTCTGATCAGCCATAATGGGTTGGTGCCTGACGGAATCTCAGCACGGATTCGAAAAGCTCGTTTGGCTTTTGCCAACTTACGTCATCCATGGCGAATACGAGATATCCGTCTATCAACAAAAGGACGAGTATACTGCGTGGCAGTCCGTTTTGTTTTAATTCACGGCAGCGAAACATGGCCACTAAGAGTAGAAGACACTCGTAAGCTACTAGTATTTGACCACAGATGCCTCAGAAATATTGCTGGCGTCTGCTGGGATCACCGGGTAAGTAATAGTGAGGTTAGACTCAGGGTATTAGGAAATGATGGTTAATCAATTGAAGAGGTTGTGAATCTTCATCGACTGAGATGGTTGGGCCACGTGTTACCTATGCCCGAACACCGATTACCACGATGTGCAATGTAAACTGGCGTTCGTGATGGTTGGGAGAAAGTTAGGGGCGGCCAAACCAAAACGTAGCATCAGTGCTTGAAGTCACTAACTTGTAGTCTGAGCCATGTTGATAGATGCATTCTACTTGGTTGGGGTCCGCGTGACTATCGTAACCAATTGTTGGAGACTCTTGGTGACATGGCTCAGAATGGATCACAATGGCGTCGGTGTATACACTCTCTATCTTCCCTTAAACTAAGAGATTAAAATTGCTTCATATCTTTCTTTCTACGAACTAATTCTTTCTTCGTGTACTATATCCTTATTGCGATCTTTCTTATATATATCACCACCTCTGAATCAACTACTTTTATGAATCTGGTGTCCATCTCGTTGTGTTAATGATGTGTGGCATCTTGGACTGATGTATATATGTGCCTTGTCCTACATTGTAGTTGACTGACTTACATTGCTTTTCATATTGATATTATTTGGATAATCACTAACTGAAATCTTACTTTATGAATGTCCGATTTCGATCACTAGATCGTCTCAATCTCGTGTGTGTTATTGGTAATTGTGGTGGATTGTTTTCTGAATTAAATGTAGGTGGATTGTATGCTCTGATCTAGTTATCGGCTCTTTTTTCTTTCGTTCTGTTTTTTGAATTTTCCTATACGTGTTGTTCTTTATGCTGCCCCAACACAAAGCGTAAATTCAAGCTAGGCGCAAACCACAGCATATTTACATTTCATCGGGGAATTTTTTTATCAAGTCATTCCAATCTACGATGCAGTAATGGTCGAGTAATATATATAGGTTTTCTTCCTGACTGTACGATATGTCAAAAGAACTTTCCTTACATCTTTTGAGGGAGTTCAATAATTGATTAAATATTTTTAAATCACTAAATGATATTAGACCACCATTAAACACCTGTAGACAGTAAACGGCTGTTTAATCCTATTATGGGAGTATCCAGCAGTTGTCACTCACAATCCCACCAAAAATGTTTCCAAACTAGGACCTTCTTTCACAATGGCGAAGGCCTAAACTTATGACCACTGATTCGGGATTCGAAGAGAGTTACTGTCTGTCTTCAATCAACTCATCATATTGCGCGACTATATTCCACTGAGTATTGTCTCACATCTGACATGGCTGAACTCTACTGCTCATGTTTTAAAAACCATGACAATTTCATGATTTTTACGAAACTAATTTAGTACTTATTATCATTAAAAACTTCAAGTAATTTGTAATTTTATAGTTGAATCCATGAATCAATTGAAACTAGCCCACCATAGAAAACCTGGAAACACTGGACGGCTGTCTCGTCCTAGTATAGGGCTCCTGGGCAATGCGCATCCACGACCCCACATGCGAGATCTGAACACAGGACTTATCAGTCTCGCACGCGAACGCCTAACCTATAGACCACTAAGCCGGTATCCAGCGGTGTTAATGTCTAACTTCAACCAATCCAAGAAATTGCGCCACCGTCCACTATTGTCTTCAGTAAGTTATTATCTCACAACAGACCCGGTTGAACTCCATTGGTCATGTCTTCTCAATAGAACTCAACGAAATACACTAGTGACTCATGAATTCAACTATAAAATTACTAAAATCACGAAACCCCTTCTGATAATAATTTGTAATTTATCTTATTATGATCATAAAATCACACTGACATTGCTGAACTTCACTAGCCACAACTTCTCATTGTGCTTCGAGAACTTATCAATAATCACACGATTATAGTATTGATATAGGATTTTTATCGCGAATCGTTTAATTTGTAGACAGTGTTCCTCACAGACTGATGTCAATTGTATCATTGAAATCTAGATAGAACTAGACGACCAACTTACTGGTTTAGTGGTCAAGACCTAAGCGAAAGACATGAAATGTCATAGAACGGAATCCTATACTAGGATGAAACAATTGTCTAGTGTTCTCCAATTTTCAATCTACCCTAATCAAAAATCAGTCTATGACGGTTCCAGTATAATTATTGATGATCACTTTTTTATCAGATGGGGTTTGTGGAGATTTTAGAAATTTTCACAGATTGAAATCATTAGTCAGTTGAAGCTAGACCACCATGGATTTCAATCTGTGAAAATTTCTAAAATCTCCACAAACCCCAACTGATAATAATCATCTGCTCACTAGTGACTGACTTCAAGAGATACTCCTGGAGTGGGAAGCCGTTACCAGTGGAGTTCAACCAGGTGTGTTGTGAGATATCAGCTCACTGAAGACAGTGGTATACGGCGGCACAACTTCGTGGATTGGTTGAAGTTGGACATTAACACCGTTGGATGCCGGCTCAGTGGTCTAGTGGTTAAGTGCTCGCGTGCGGAACCAGTAGGTTGTGGGTTCGGATCCAGCGGGATGCGAGATCGTGGATGCGCACTGCTGAGGAGTCCCATACCAGGGCGAAACGGCCGTCCAGTGCTTCCAGGTTCCCATGGTGGTCTAGCTTCAACTGACTCATGATTTCAATCTGTGGAAAGATCTTTCTTTTGTGTATGATACAAGAGAGAGACAACCTATCCAAAGATCATATATCATGTTTGCATTTAAATCAATAAATCAATTTAATTCAATAATTGAAATACTTTTAATGATTCTATGGTTAACAATGAATAAATGACCTTTATAAAGTTTAATTTTACATTTTCTGTGTTTATGACCTAAAGGTTATTTGAGGACAAGAGAAAAATGAAACGTGATAATGAACCAATCACGTATAATCACTGTCTATAATCGATTGTAGAGAAAAGTAAGTAAAAATTGGATTACACATTAATTTTTCAGGAAAGAGATTTTTCTTAAGTATTTTAGTGTAATGTAAAATGAAACTGATAAGATTTAAACTAGTTTTTTTTATCAGTATAGGGTTGTGGAGATTATTAAGTTATTGATTGAGATCTTGAACCGATTGATGTTAGATCGTGACCAGTGGAGCTAATCTGTGTCGGGTAGGGGCAGGTACCAACCTCAGTACAATAGAAGATGTTCGCGCAATTTCATGGACTGGTTTAGGCTAGACATCAACACCGTTGGATGCCGGCTCAGTGGTCTAGTAGGTTAAGTGTTCGCGCGTGAGACTGAAGTTCCTGAGTTCGAATCCCGCGAGCGGGATCGTGTATGCGCACTGCTGTGGAGTCCCATACTGGGACGAAACGGTCGTCCAGTGCTTTCAGGTTTTTAATGGTGGTCTAACATCGATCGGTCCAAGATCTTAAACTAGTTTCACTGGAATTTAGACTAGTACACAAATAGATGCTGACTCATTAGTCTAGAGTCTGTGCTCACTCATGAGATGGAAATGGATGAGTTCAATCCACTGTGATGGGGTCATGAATGTTCATTACCCATGAATTCATACTTATTATTATTATTATTGACTTTATTCAGTATTATATTTTGGTACAATATGGAATTCTCAGCACGAGGTATTTCAACAAGTTTCTTTTACACAAAATAAAAAGGGGAAAAGTGAAAAGAAGATCTGATTCTGTACATCTTTTCAACTAGAAACATGTTTAAGAATACAGGTTATTGACTACGTCAACTTTAACAACCTATTTTTCACAGAGTATAATTGCTAGGTAAGGTATTATAGAACTCTTAAACCTTCGCTTGCGTGCATGGATTCTAATGTATTGACGTCTCGTTCTACCAGAAGATACACAAGGAGAAAGATATGAATGAAGGGGATGATTAGTATCTGATAAGATAACACCTGCCAGGAGTTTGCAAGACTTCAGATGTCTATCCACAACCATATTAATAATGACCTCAAAAGATTCACCACACACCCTGCAAACTGCCTTCAGCACTCTCCGCAATACAGCAGTCTTTTCTCAAAAGCCTGGAAAGGAATAATAGGTAACATGAAAGAATTGACAAACTGTAAGAGTAAATGTCGAGTAATCCCGAAAGCATCCAGTTTTTTTCATTTAGTAAGTCAGATAGAAAACTTTCTGCGATAACAGTAAAATATGAGAAGACCAAAAGAGATCAGAGGGAAAGGTAGCAACAAAATAACTGATCTTCGACACTGTGTTTATCAAAGTCTCCAATGGTACAAGCATTTTGGGATCTCAACATGGCGCTTAGGTACTGTTCATGTCTCATGCTAAAGTTAACAGCTTGATATTTAGAAGGATTAAGTATGAGACCATTAACAACAGACCACCATTCAATACGGGATAAAAACTCATTCATTTCTATGCGATGTAAAGAGGAATGGGTAGGCATACATACAGTGAGATCATCCGCATATTTCACAAGTGTTTTCTGTGGAAGATGGCAAATCATGCAGTAAAAAAAGAAAAGAAGAGGCGAAAGAACAACTTGTGGCACATTTTCATGGGACAGTAGAGACGTTGAACACTTTCCTCCATAGTGTATTGTTCTTTTCCAGAGATGTAGGAACATAACCAGTTGATTATTTAACTGTCAGTGTTGACGCTGATTAACTTGTTAAGTAAAAGTTGTCTTGGTATAGAATCCAAAGCAGAAGAATAGTTTAGAAAAGAGCATCGAACATACTTCTTACCCTTTTCCAAGCTGAACAATATATGGTGATGCAGAATATCAATGGCATCTAAGGTGCATCTAGGACGAAATAGTTGAACACTTCTTTCCGGTTTTCAGTGGTGGTCTAACTTAGATCGGTTCATGATTTCAATGACATTAATTTATAATATTATAAATATTGACGAAAATAGTGTCGTATGGTTAACTAATTGAGTAGAAGGGGAGGGGTTAATTGTAATAAGCTAAATAATTACTTAGAAGGACTTTTTTGCAAATAACACCCGTGGTGCGAGAAGGCATTAAGTAGGACTTCCCTGACAGTGGTTGTATGTACGTGGCTATGTGAGAGCATTTCGAGAGGGAAAGCTAACTCTCTCCACTGTCAGCCGTACCAGAGCATTGGGGCAAGGAAACGAATGTTTTATAGCCATATAGACGAGATCTTTAAAGTTTCAAAACAGAAACGAAGACATAAATATATTCACTAGCTATGTAAAATCTTGGTAATATTATTATTATTTTTCCAATATTTTATTCATTTGGAATAACAGTTTTCTTATTGTCCAGAAATCAGCTTACATTCATTGAAGCTCATCGATATGCTCCATGTACTACGATTGAAAATTTTAAGACAATAACTAAACACAAGACAGGCACATATTTGTGTAAACAACTACTTAAATTTAATAGTTGAAATCATGAGTCAATTGAAGCTAGACCACCATGAAAAATCTGGAAGCAATGAACGGCCGTTTCGTCCTATTGTGGGACTCCTTGATTAAAACGATTGTAATGATAGACTAGTACGAATTTTAAAAGTCTATATAAACATATATATATTCTTTGATAAGATTAAACTGGATTGTTCTAACCAACTTGTGAAATTCCTTACTCTAATTAGCATATATCAGTTATATTTCTTTCAACTATTAAGCACAGCACATCTCTATTGAATAATGTTAAAACTAAACTTATTGATTAATTTAATTCGACAAAAAAAGGTCGTAACACATATGAATGAACAATGCAAGAATAATATGATGTTTGTAAAATTCTATTTTACACTTTCTTAGTATAAATATCTTCTATTTTACTTATCCATCAGTAAAATATAAAAACATCTGGAACTCAAAACAATACAACTCAACTAACACTTAAGTCAGAATTTTCAATACTAATGTCAAAACAGTTCTACTATATGGGGAAGAAACTTGGAGAACTACGAAGGCCATCATCCAAAAGATACAAGTGTTTATTAACAGTTGTCTACGTAAAATACTTCGGATCCGTTGGCCAGATATTATCAGTATCAACTTACTGTGGGAGAAAACAAACCAGATTCTAATGGAGGAAGAAATCAAGAAGAAGAGCTGGAAGTGGATAGGACACACATTCAGGAAAGCACTAGACTGCGTCACCAACACAAACCCTCACTTGGAATCCTCAAGGCCAAATAAAAAGTGGAAGACTAAGGGACATATTACACCGAGAAATGGAGACAGACATGAGAAAAATGAACAAAAATTGGATAGAACTGGAAAGGAAGGCTCAGGACAGAGTGGGTTGGAGAATGCTGGTCGGCGGTCTATGCCCCATTGGGAGTAACAGACGTAAATAAGATTTATCCATCAGTATCCAATCATCAAGTCAATTTCGTGACGATTGATTAACTAACTGTTTAGGATATATATGAGAAAGGTATACACCAGAAATAATGGAAGATGGTTGTGTAATATCATAGATTGACTGAAGCTAGAATTGCACACTATTAGATTCAAGTACAATGGTCTGAATATTAAGTATTTGCGCGTGTGACTGAAGCAGCTATGCCTGACTTTCCTCAGTGGAGTTATTATTGCACACTGCCGAGGAATCTAATACTAGGATGAAACAACTGTCCAATATTTCCGAACTTTCAACAGTTGTCCAGCTAATAGTCTTCACAAAACTTCATGCTGATATTATTTAAAGTTATCAAATACAATCAAAATGTATGACATTTAGGATCATTTTATCAACATTATCAAACTAATCCACTAAATAGAAAACATTTGTCACTGTTTTATACAAAACTACAAATTATGAAATAAAAATAGGAATGAATGTATAAAGAATGAGAAGTTAGAAGAAATGATTAACAGTATGTTATTTTGATTAGTAATTCGACATTGACCATCAATCATACACAAACTTGACGTCAAGTTTACGGTGAATTAGTTTAAAACAATAAATCAATATTCAGAAAGTGGTTCTGTAGATATGATAGTAATTTTAGTAGTTGAGATCATGAGTCAATTGAATCTAGACCACCAAGGGAAACCTGGAAGCACTGATTGGCCGTTTCTTTACAGTATGAAACTCCTCAGCAGTGCACATCCACGATCCCACATGCGAAATTCCAACCCAGGACATATCAGTATTGAGCCCGAATGCTTAACTTATAGACCACTGAGCCGGCATCCAACGGTGTTAATGTCTAATTTCAACCAATCCACGAAGTTGCGCCACCGTCCATCATTGTCACCAATGAGTTACTATCTCACAACAGACCCGATTGAACTCCACTGGTCACGTCTTCTCACTAGAAATTCAGGAAATACCTATTGTGAGAAAACGATGATTATAATGAAAAAGGAGTTTTGTGGATGAAATGACCATCCAGTACTTCCAGGTTTTCCATGGTGGTGTAGCTCTAATTGACTCCTGAATCCAATTATTAAACAAATTAATAGTACTATTATTATTGGTAATATGATAATGTCAATCATTCAGTCAAAAAATATATTTACAAACATATAATTTGTTTTAATTGTAAAGTTTTTACTCTATCTGACAACAGTAACAAAAACATGATATCAGTAAAACAAATATTGACAAGTATACTCAGCTGATGTTTTTTTCTACACGATGTCATCACTTATTGATTATTTGACGTAAACCACTCAACATATATCTTAATTATTTGTCAGTTCGAGTCCCAGAATGAACATCAAGTCTGAAATGCAGGTACATTCAGCTGACGAGTCACAAATAGGAAGAAATGGGCGTCCTGGACTCCAATGCTACCTTCCAACCACCTTCCATCTCTGCTTATAATGCTTGTGATTATTTTATTAATTGAGATTAGAATTATCCAGTTTATGATAAATATTTCTCAGTCGTAGAAACCACTTACTTCCCTGTACCTCTAAATGACTAACTTTATGAAATATTATTATTATGTAATATTATGTATCATATTATTATCATCATATTCGACCTTTTAAAGGTTCTCTACTGGAACACCAATGGTTGAATAAAAGCTTAAGGTAAATTGTCAAAGGAATTGTCAACTTCAAGTGGTGTTCTTCAGGGTTGTCAGTTTTCCCTATTTTTTATTTAATTTTGAAATATTTTTGAGATAACATTCGGATTATCTAACTTTTTAGGGATTGATTCTATGCCAGAAGAATCTCCTGTGAACTTAGAATATGCAAATGACATAGTCCTGTTTGATGAGAATACTGAAAAAATGAAGAGTTTTCTGATCATTGTAGGCAATAATGCTAGCATTGTTCGGATGCGTTTCGCTCCCACTAAATGAAAGATATTGCTTCAGGATTAATTTGCATCAACAGCTAAGCTTGTGATAAGGAGTAAAATAATTGAGTGTGTAAAGCACTCCACTTATCTTAAAAGTCTCACTAGCCCAGGTGGGTTGGTGTCTGACTAAATCTCGACTAATTTTTACAAAATTAAATCACCTCTCGCGTAGGCGAGATATTCGTCTCTCAACCAAATGACAATTATACTGCTCAGAAGCTAGCTCCGTTCTACTTTCCAGTGTGAAACGTGGTCTTCAAAAACAGGGGATATTTATAGCTTACTAGCATTCGATCATAGATGTCTTCAAATTGTTGTCCATAAATGTTGAGATTATCGAGTTAGCAATTTTGAGGCTGGATTCAGAGTTATTATATTTTATTTATTTATTTGAACACAGATATTGGTACAATGGGGCACCAGATACATATTCCCCACACAAATCTAATTCAGAGCACCGGGTAAGAATGGCGAATCACTTAATGAGTTAGTGAAACGCGATAATGACTCGTGTAGGAGTATTCTGCAGGGAAGTAAATGATGGTCAAACTAAGATATGACATTAAGTTCATGAAAAGTGACTGTTAAACTGACTCATGTAGATAGGTAGGTAGAAACTACCTGTTTGCGGTTCGCGTGATTATTGTATCTAATAGTAGTGGTTGTTGTAGTTGTAGTTGTAGTCAGTGTATAGTCAATAAGTAATATTCGAGGAGAATGAAACAGTTTACGGAGCGAAACACATATTTGAAGATGAACCATCGGTCATTATGATCCTGTAAATGTCAATCAGTTAGTATGAACTTACGCTCACTGTTAAGTTTGACGGTCAACATAAAAACATTATTTTTAAATCATAAATATGCTTCAGCTTTTGGTAAATGTTCATTACTTGTGTAGGACTAAATTTTGTCTAATCATAAGAAACTGGTTTTATTCAGACATTTGATTTAGTGGGGTTTTTTTATTCAGAGGTACTTTAAGCACATAGAGCTTACACAAAATTGATGACTTAAAAAGAGATATTAGGCCATATACAGTAGTTATTCGATTAGTAAATATGTTTTCTTTGGAATTTATGTAAGACTACATCAAAAGAAACACAAGAATTTTAAAGTTCAATAAAAAATAGGATAAGTAATTTATGATACATAAACCATAACAACATTTTACTGAAATTAAACTTATTATGGGTTAGAGAATGCTAGTCGGAAGCCTATGCTCCATAGGGAGTAACAGGTGTGAATAACTAAATAATGTACAAATCTGTTAGATATTAATGAATCGTTTTATTGTGTAGAGTATTGAATTTGTTAGAAAAACTTTCAAATCACAAATTATAACTTATTAAGCATTTGCTTTAAAAAAATTCTTATGTGGCTATTTAACACTGAAAAAAATTAGAATTATAAAATGTTATATTTGATATTCTAAATTCTTGTTATTAGTATCTTTGAAAACCAAACAACGGTTAGATGATTAAAACAGTTCAAATACAAGTAACTTTTTCAGATTCAGATTCAATTAAATAGACTTAGGTGAGGGTGGTTCAGTCAGTCAGTCAGTAACAACGTAGAACTTCGTATGTACGTACATCCGTTCGAGTTGCCACACCACATTAGCACAGAGATGAAGTGGTCGATTCAAATCCCGTAGTGCTAGATGTAGTAAAATTATGAGCTGTAATCAGAAAAATCAGGGTTTGAAGATGTTATTCTAGGAGTATAATCCAGTGAAATAAATTTGGAAAGAGAAAAAGAAAGGGACATGAAGAATACAGATTAGACTTTGCGAGAACACAAAGAGTGGATGCACCTGCGCCATTGCAAACGGTTTTGAGCCATGTCATTCAGGGTCTCTAACCATCGGTTGCTATCATCTCGCGGTCCCCAACCAGGTAGTCTACACCTACCAATATGACTCAGTTCACTTGTCAGTGACTTCATGGACTTGTTCCATGTTTTGGTCTGGCCACCCCTAGCTTTCTTCCAATCTACTCCTATACAACAAAACATCGCACATCGAGGCAGTCGGTCGTTGGACATACGTAACACATGTCCAAACCATCTCAACTGGTGAAGTCTCACTACGTCATCAATTTATTTGCCATCCTTACCTAGTACCCGTTTCCTAACAACTGCATTACTTACTTAATGGTCCCAGGATATACGAGCAATATTTCGAAGACACCTATGGTCAAATACTAGTAACCTACGGATATCCTCTACTCTTCCTGGCCATGTTTCACTTCCATAAAGTAGGACGGAACGAACTGCTGCGCAGGGTGGTTAATAACAATCAGCAAACGTCATATTGGGCGTAAGGTATTTAATGAGCAAAATAATCTTATTAATAGACTGACCACATTGGCGATAGTCTGAGAGTACTCTACCAGAAATTATATTATTCAGTGAGGTAAATATTCAGATGTTATACATATGCATATATATACATTGTTCAGAAGGTAAAGGTTTTTGATAGATCCTATTTTCTATAACATAGGTAATACTGTCGAACGTTTATCTAGTTAACTGACCATTTAAACATAGATTAATTTCTAGGTAAACACTGTACAAAAAAAATTCATAAAAACCAGTGCAATGGACAGTTATTTTGTCATACTTTGGAACTCTTCAGTAGTGCAGCCTCACACAAGCTTGACATCAAAGCCATCGCCCCCAAATGCCCTGGTACGGCCGAGAGTGGGGAGAGTCCGCTCTCCCTCTCCAAATGCTCTCACATGGCCACGCGTATACAGCCTCTGCCAGGGAAGTCCTACTCACTGCCTTCTCGTACCACGGGTGTTGTTTACGAAAATGAGAGGAAGAAAAGCGAATGTCCGGCGCTTTAACCGGATTCCAAACTGATGGTGCACATGGGCTCCAATATCCTGCGGGAACAAATGGCGTATGAACCGATTGTTGGTCACCGGCTTCCATGGGACTGAATCTCCTTACGATGCTCCACTGCCTTGTGGATCAGACCTTCAGGTCGAAGGCTCGGGGTGTGGCCGCCTAAGAAAACCACCTGCTTCGGTTTGGGCACCCGGGCAGTATCACAGCCCTCACACATATCGAATGAGATTTGTGTGGCGCATATGTATTTGGTGCCTCCTTGTACCAATGTCTATGTGTTAAAATAAATAAATAATAATCAAAGCCATCAGTCCTTTAAGTAGCTAATATTTTATTGGCCTAATGAGCACAAGTTTATTTATTTAAATCATGAACTTTAAAAAAATCATTTTATTTAAAAAGATAGTGGTTTTACATACAACCACCAGATAGACATTAACAATGAAGAGCAGTTCAAATAACACCACACAGTTGCTATTTTTCTAGTTTTAGACTCTTTAGAATATTAAAACTAAAAAAATTTGTTTTCGTGGAAGATATATGAAGACTCAATTGGCGGATTAAAAAAAAAATATATATATATATATATCACTTTTGTTAAAACTATGCAGACTTTCAGATTAGAACCAATAAAGTCTATGAGAATCAAGTCCATATCGTAATATGGCGATGCAGCTATTAAAGACCAAATTTGTCGGTCATAAAATAGAGCGCCCGGCTTTAGAGATAATGTTATAGTTCAGGATAAGATTTCTAGAATTTGCAGGAAGGTGTATTTTTGATAGAAATTACTTTCTATGATCTCTGGGTTATTTAAAAAGTTGGTTTAGACAGAAACTGTGCATTGGTTCACACGTTGACCATGCAGAAACAAAAATGCTCCAACCTAACTTGTTGTTATTCGCAATGGTTCGAGACGGAAGTTCTATTGTCAGATAAACCAACTAACATTAGCAAAAGGCGCTAAAATAACTTGGAATTCACACAGATACGTCTAGTGCTTACTTGGTCGTCTTGAGCGCTTATTAGTCAGATGATGAAGAGTTTGCGGATACTTACTTTTAAGACACCACGTATATCAATAAATAACCATAAATATATAGTGGCTTGTGAATAATAATTACCTACTAAGTATCTTAATTAATCAAACTTTTGTTACACAAAGCTAGCTTCATTTTAGGTTTAGAGTTGTTACGAGGAACCATCAGCTTATTATTTTTACCCATCTTCTAGCCGGTAGAGTTTGCACAGATTCAGGGTTTAATTGAATAACTGTATTTTTTCTTGAAACCTTGGCAATAATATCATCATTGTAAGATTGTTGTCGTTTCAGAGACCGTCCACCTATTATTTGTATAATTTTTTAGTATTGATATCCTGTATCAAACGTGCCTGTACTCTGAGAGACATTTAGGAATTTCGTTTATTCTACATACCTTTTTTGATCCGCAACCGTCACCTTAGCAATAAACCTCAGCGAAGTCGAGTTGGATTAATTATTTATTTATTTGAACACATAAATACTGGTACAAGGGAGCAACAGATACATATGCGCTACACAAAACTCATTTGATTTGTGTGAGGGCTGTGATACTGCTCGGGTGCCCAAGCCGAAACACGTGGTTTTCTTAGGGGGCCACACCCAGAGCCTTCGACTTAAAGGTCTGATCCATAAGACAGTGGAGCATCGTAAGGAGATTCAGTCCCATGGAAGCCGGTGACCAACAATCGGTTCATACGCCATTTGTTCCCTCAGAATCCTGAAGTCAACCCATGTGCACCATTAGTTTGAATCAAGGTTTTCCAACTCCCCTAGGTAGACCCTTCGTGTCCACCAACCCCGTTAGAGCGCCGGACATTTGCTAGATAGATAGACAGTTTACGTGCAAAAGTTCCGTTGGATCACTGTGGCATGATTTCATTCTTTACTTATTTTGTTTACCTGGTAAAGATCACTCCGGAGTGATCCCCAAAGAACAATAGCTTTTTCATCTATGATTCGATTAAAACAAAATTTGGAAGCCATTTATATAGGATGTGGACTCATTTTTATAGAATATGAGACGAAATTCTTAAAACAAGTCTAGATTAGCATAACAAGTGTAAGTTAGTTGATCTGATTATCAAACACTCTAATAAACAGAATGCCCAGTACTTCAAATGTTCTGTATGATCGGTAGTATTTACTTCGTCACCGTCTTATACAAACCTTAACTCACTTTAGCTCAACGCACTACGACTTTTCTAACTGTGCAATGATAACTTCGCAGGTAGCACGAAAACCACTGACAGTAAAAATCCCATGACATTATTGGACTATCGTTTCATTGTGAGGCAACTATTAAAGTCCATTTTTCTTAAAAAAAAGGATGTAAAAATGTGGATAGGACTGAACTAATGCAGTGATCCTTACTAAAACTCCAGAACCCTGAGACGACTAACAGTGGTTAAAACCAAATCCGTGAGTGATGAGGTTCAGGAAGTTTCATCCCTTGGATTTACATGTTTGTTTCCCTTGGTATACTGAATCTGTTTTCAACATGAGCATGGTGATTTTTTAGTCAACTAGGTGCATCGGACTTTGCAATTTTAACCTATAGAATGGGTTCCAAGACATAAAATGTTGAATGACTGAATGAAAGCAAAATGACGGACTTACTTTATATTTGTAAATAGTTCCCTTGTATATAACTACACGTGTTTTATTGTGCATATTGCCTCAGAAAAAGGCCCGTAGAGGACCGAGTAGTTAGCACATTAAAGACGATCATGTTGGAAAGTAATAATCCTAATGAACATAGATAAGCAACTCGATGTTAACTTTGGGACGCGATATCGTGCTACTTTTTTGAATAGAGACAAAGGGGCAATGACAATGTATGAAGCAATAAAACATTGATTTACAATGTACAACATCCAGTTTTTGTCATCCTTAACTCAACATTTTTTACGATTGAGACTGGGCGTCTAGTATGCTCAAGAACTTGATATTGATGTCATTGTTCGCAGATATTAACTTCTATCGTAAAGAATACCTGAAAAGCATTACTTAGGGATGTGTAATATGAATTCATCAAATGTCGTCGATGTTATTCAGGTGCTTACTAGTTAGTTTGCGTTAAAAAAACTGTGTGCTGAATGATTAGGTTTGAATAAACTCCTTTGATTTTTGACTTTGTTGAATTAAATGTACGATAATTAATCCGCAAAATTAGTAATTCTGTCTTGGACGTCTTGATTGGTTTTACTGGACAAACTCTATTTGAATGCGTCCAGTCTCACATTCTACACAGATCACGAGAGGGTACACCGTTCTAAGTATGACTTGCAACTACCGTCCAGCCTCGACCAAACGCTACTCAATATATCGACAAAATTTACATAATGTCTACGAAATCATTCAAACCTGGTTTCCGTTTTGATTGGGTTGACGCCCTCCAATCAAAACAGTGTTGCACACTCAAGCGTCATCAAACCTGAAATATCTGTCATCCTAACCAGAGACTGGCTAAGTGATATGTCAGATCTTTGCTAATTTTTATGTCGTAATCACTTATTACTCATACATGTAAAAAGAAGGAAACACTGCGATCCCCACGACGCGAAGTAAGAACACCAATACTTAAGCAAATGAAGATTTATTAAACCTAAAACATGACGACAACCCCAGTAGAAAATACGCTTATTTATATTTGGACTGTACACGTATTTTGATTATTAATTAAAATGAAATCACATACATGAAAAATAATAAGTTATCCAGATCGTATGCTGAATGTCATGCTGAACATAATTCATGTTGATTTAATACAAGAACATCGTGACTTGAACAAACACTACACGCAAATAGAATAATGTCATACCGAATAAAGTACCACATTGGACAAATTGTTGTCAAAAACTAAGTCCCAAACACGCAACATGGTTCCAGAGTTTGAATACTTTCTACAGAATAGTAGGGAGAATTAAATGTCTTTGGTCCATGAACAGTTTCGGCGTTAGACGAAGGATCGATAAGGTAAGACAGTCTACTCAGCCTCATCGGTTTCAGTGACAAGCAATGAGTTTCAGTCTGTTGCACTTCATAGACGGGATCATGGAAACCTGCTTCATCTTTATTTTTCTCTATCCTGATCTTACTAACATATGCTGTTGCCTATAATTAGCATTTATTCTATACGACCCACTTTTAAGCGCGACCAGACTGGCAACGTCAGGTATTAACTGGGGAGTGTGACATCGATGTAAGATATCAGGTCATATTATTTTCATTCAACTCCAGCAGATCGATCATTCATAAATGTCACCAGTATTTGTGACTTGTAGGATAATGATGGCGAAAAACTAGGAAAGTGAGTTATCAACAGTAATAATATCAGATTTCCTGATATTGCTTGACACTGCTCCACTGTGCCTTTAAAATTCAGGCTACCACTATAGTTGTGCATGTTTGATATGCTTCCCAAAATATTTTTATACGAAGTATTTAAATGGCTCGTTTTCAGTTGACCGGAAGTGGAATGGATAACTGCCTAGCTGGAAAATCAAAATGGCATTGTTGCTGTAAAACAGGCTTTAATGGATGCAAATTTACACAAGTAAGGAAGCTGGGACAGTCGGCCAAAACACCAATATATTTAGTTGATTGTAATCATTGCTATGGTAATGTGATCAAAACCATGTTAAGCAAGTCATTCATACTAAAGTAAGGAGGAATTTGTTCGTTCTCGACAAAGAATAACATAATATTACTCTTTACTATCTGTTAGTCATGTACTGCTACTGAAAATACAGAATCTTTAATAATTGGGTTTACTACCACGTCTAGGAACGCATTTCCCCATACCTTAGTCCTTTAGTAAGCATCGAAGAAATGACGAAATAGTCGTCGAGATTACAGCAACCCTCTTAGTATGCAGATTTTATTCGAATTAGATGGTAACTATATTAAATGTTACCCCAACCTCCTAAATTCTGTGAGTGGGTCGAAATGTTAGTTTTTCGCGAAGGTAAATAAGGGTGAGGCGGTGTTAGAATTTTTGTTTGTTCGTTGAAGTTGTAATTTAATAACCTGGCTCAAATCCATCCACTTTGTTTGGTATGTTTACGTTGCCTACCACTGACCAGTGTACACATATATCGTGGTTGGAGCAAGCAACGGCAAGTGCACAAGAATGGGGAGTAAAATATTTTATTATTGTCAACAATTTCAGGACTTTTGGTCGTAACTTGTTCGTCAAAGCAAACTGTGGCTGCATAATCCATAAGTCTTACGTGGAAGTCACATCATTGTCTACACTGACTCATTGCATCGTACCAATTACCAATACATGACGGAAAACAAATTCAGGCTGGGCTAGAGATAGAACAATATATTTAATATGAGTAGAAGCACGTTGTACAGATCTACCACGACTGCAAGGCCGAGCCATGCCGTCCGATTAATTCTAATTAATTTAATTCATTCTTCCTGCCTTCATCGTCGGGCTTTTCTCCGTGTTAAATGTTGAATATCTATTTCCCATATTGTCTCGTATTCAGCTTAAAGGATTATGTAGTTAGGGCCTAATCCCACTACGAAGGAATCTAGGCTGCCTGATTATATTACAAATTGCAATTCAAAAATATTCTTCTACATAGTCTTAATTTTAATAGTAGGCTCCGGAGTTTTGATTTGAAATTGGTTTGACCGAGAACTACCTTATAGTTTAAATATCGTACTAGTGCAGTGTGATGGTACCCAAATCTGTCAATTAATACGACAGATCAATTCATAAAACTAAATACGCACAGCAATGACGACGATGGGTTTAGTGAAAATTTTTAAAGACGGTTCTACTAATTATTAAATTCGAATGACAGAGAAGATATATTACAACACATGTGTAAGCCTTGTTAATGTGTAGGTTGATGCGGTATATGAAAATTTAAAAAAAAATTAAAAGATGTGTAGGAAGTAATTTGTCTACAGGTGTAAGTTATTTTGTAGACTGTCGAACACAGAGTCTTGGTTTAGCCATAGTCAGAACAAGTAAGCTATATGGCTTGATAAACTTTATCTGTTTCTGGAACATAAATTAACACTGTTAGTATACAAAACAAACAGTACAGTCTGTTAACACAGGGCAAAACAGAGACATAAGTAACAAATCGAACAGTAGCTAGAGGATGGGAAAAATAGGTCAACAAGGCGAATATTGTTTTATAATGAACATAAAATTGTGATTGGCGAATAAACAAGACAGTCATACAGGGTCAAAGAAAGTTAATGTGATGATGGCAGTTTCACTTTATCATTAATGGGTTCGTTTATCGATCACAATTTACACTTCCCCCGAAACGTACACCACGTTTATCGTCCTAGGTCGTCTTCACCGTCAGATAACCGGCTTTCAAAAGTATAGTTTTCGTACATCCCGAACGATTCCTTCGTTCGCTGTTCTCAACTTTGTTGTACGAACTCGTCCATCAGGGTCATAGCTTACGTGTTCGACAATGGCTTTAGGCCATAGATTTCTCGGTGAGCCAATATTGTTCACTAGAGGATAAGTTTGAACACTTGTATTCAACTGAATTCAAAGACCCATTTAGTCGTACTCCATCGATGTCTGTGGAAGATCGTATAGCATTCAGCTCTTTATCAAATTCAGTGCAAAGGTTAAATCGGCACTATCAAATAGCTCTGCCTTGGAGGCACTAACACAAGTTACCTTATAATAAGAAATTAACAGAACGTAGACTCAGCTGTTTGAAAGGTCGACTTATTCAGGATACGAAGTTTCTCCAAGACTATGTGAACGTCATGACTCGGCATATAAAACGAGATTATGACGAAAAAGTAAACAATATCAACTTTGATGAACGAATTTCGTATCTTCCCCATCACGCTGCCTTCCATCCCAAGAAGCCTAACAAGTTAGGAATAGTGTTCGGTTGTGCAGCTCAGTATGCTGAGACGCCTTTAACCAAGAATCTTTATTCTGGGCCTGATTTAGTCAATGTTTTCACCGATTTCCGGCGACGACCAATAGGTCTCTGTCAATTGCCTAAATACCTGGTAAGTTTGGAAGTTGATTCTAAGTGAATTTATTAATTTAGCAAGGCTTTTTTGATGATAGATTGTGAAACCGAAGATGTCTTGATGCAGAATGTTGCATATGTGGCAGAATGGTAGTTCTTGGGAACATTTAATTCAAGTCGGAACAGTGAATCGTACTTTTAATTAAAATCTGTTCCTTCTCCTAGTTATAACTTGACCAAATGGTCATATTAGAAGGCTTGAACACACCATCCCTGATTTGCATTTGGGAGAATGTAGAACCTATCAGATGATTCGTCAAACATTTAGTAACTAAAATCGAACGTAAGGCCTTACTAGCGTAAAAAAGACGTTGTCAGATTCAGAAAGGACGTGAAATCATGTAAAATAGTTAACTTATAAATTTGATTTCGAATGGTGACCTTCACGTCCAAAAAACTTCAAGGACAAGTTAAGCGCGAAAGTTGTTACACGTCATTTTAAGTTTCCACGATGTTGTTCTCCCTAGTTTTTCTTTCTCTGTGCTTTTGTTTCTGTGAAGGTATGATTACCAAGTACGTTCAGTTCTAACTGGTCTAGCCAAATCAAATCGCATATTGCTTCGAGATGTAGATGTCATAACCTTATATCATGATAAATTTGCCCAGTCAAGAAAAGGTTATAGATTACCCCAGGTAAGCTATTGTGGTTCATGGATATTTTTTCAGCTTAAATGTGTTGGTGGGAGTGGTTTCAAACATCCCCAGTATTACCCCAAGGTTGTCCAGTGTTATAATCGTGGATTCGATGGTCGTGATGTCCAATGGGAATGCAAAGCTGAACTAGATAAGAGTGTCTCCTTTGGGGCCGTGAACGTTAACTGTGAAGGCTATGACTACCCAGAGGACGAGTATATTGTTTATGGCTCGTGCGCTGTAAGTATTTTAATGCTTCTGTCCCCATATGAAATGTACTCTCACCTACTTTATCTAATTACAGGCTCGGGAAAACATTTTTTTCAGCGCAAAATAACGCTTATTTCAGTTTTTGGTTTGTTAAATGGCTTCAAGACATTCACAGTAATCGTTCAAGATTCTGCTACACAGTCCTATTCTATAAGATGCATAGTTGTTGAAGTGTTAGCGGCGAGACTCTAATTTATGGACGAGCCAATCAAAGTCGTTCTAGAGATTTCTAGGTTACAGCGCAAACTTCAGTGCTTAATGCTAACGTACGATCGGTTCACAGGGAATTTTCTACAAAACGTGATAATTGAGCGGATATAACAAGTAAAACAGTGAGACTATAACTTGTGGACGAATCAATCAGGTATAAGATAATAGGTCTGGGATTTTAACACAAAAGCCTTTTATCCATTTGGCTAAATAAATTTTTGGCATTATAGCTGATGTCATTTCGTGATGAAAACACTTTATCTAATTCCTAACTAAGGCGGATTACGACAATTATTGCGAACTGGATAATAAAAGCATTAGTAACATTGGCTGCAGCCAGGTACTACAATACGGATGTTTGGAGAGCGTACGGACTACTATATAGGCTTGGTCATGTTCATCGTGTCGTTATCCACAAATAGTATTTTGTGCACTCAACAACTGGAGTGCACATAAACAATATTGAAGCTATGTGGTCGAGACTGAAAAAGTTTTCGAGACTTTATCATGGCTCCGAAGGCCGACTATTCTGTAGCAATATGGATGATTTTCTCTACTGCATGCATTACGACTTTAGAACCTCTGAACCTCTTTCTAACCTTGACAAGTTTTTGAACCACGTATAAAAAGTGTATCCACTATATTTCATTGGTTTTATATGATATATTTTTACTTTTTACTGACTGTGCTGATTGGCTAATATTTGTCAAGGTGACTTAAGATCCGTTCAAAGGTCGTCCATAAATTAGAGTCTCGCCGTGTTAGCTTGTCCTTCGATTGAGTGTGTATTGATACTCATTTCTACAAAATGTGTGGTAAAGTGAATCCAAACTTGTATGTTGCTCTCACCAGGTTTCTGTTCCATTTGTGCGATATGTAGATTAATATTCAGATAACTTAGATTGCAATCGGTACGGCAGTCAGTGGTTATGTAAGCCATAAATTTCATTTGCTTATTTATTAGGTGGTCATTTAGATGGATAACGTTAACTTTTTTAAAATTATTTTTGAAAATACGACACAATTTGTCGAGTTTGGTACATGTTCAATGTTGGACTTCCATGTATTGATACGACGCTCCGATTATTAGTAGAATTAGTCAATGAAAACTCAACCGAATTACATTTCTTATCAGTTAGTGGTTTAGATGACTTAACTTGCTCAATCTGAAAAGTTTATGGATTACCTAAGTTAAGCTGTAATGTTTCGTGTATATTTATCAATGATATGTCCGGGGGGAATGGGTTAGACTGTTTGACATTTGCTTATCTTCAGTGCATTCAAGTAAGTTGGGGAACTCATCTAAATAATCGACTACCATATGAACATGCATGGTAAATCATCAGTTGGGGTTAGTTTAGATTAAAGAGAGTTAAGGTTTATTTAGTCTGTTAAGTCTTTTGGAGATTTAAGATGTGAAATCTGTCTTCAAATGGTAAGAATCACTTCGCTTCTCAGAATCTTAGCTACTTAATCTAAATCTACTTGGTATTATATAAATGGTGTTATTTACGCTTTTACCCTCATAAATTATATTTTAGAATTACATTGAGTGATTCACTAAATGGACTAGTTCTACTTTTGTACTTTTGACCACATTAGTTTATTGTATTGATTCGGAATGAGATAATTTATTCACAATTGATTGATCACTGGGTGGTGATCAATCTCATGCTTGTCTAGTCCTTATTAGTGCAGATCGAATGCTATCGATCATGTTGCAATGTGGCCACCAGTCTAGGTGACTCGACACTGCGGGCACTATGTATTGAGATTAGATGGTGGTTGGAGGTAGTCAACAGGAAACCCTGGACCCGGGTTTCGTGCTACTTGGCACTCGTCAGCAAGGTGTACCTGTAATCTTGAGGGAACTGGTGCTCCCTGGCGGATTCGATCTCGTGTCACCCAGCTTCACAGTCAGAGACGTTACCACTGAGCTATCCGAGCCGTGACTGACCTCCTGTAGGACTGAGATGTAATCACAATTGATTGATCACTGGGTGGTGATCAATCTCATGCTTGTCTAGTCCTTATTTATTTGTTTATTTATTTATTTATTTGAATGCATCCACATGGCTATCAGGAAGACAGTGTTTATGTGTAAATTTATGGTAAGAATCAGTCATATGTTCTATTAACCATCATAGTTTAATCCCCCGAAAGCCGTGATACGGGCGAAAGTAAGGAGAGTCAACTTTATCTTGAAATGCTCTCAAGTGGCCACATGCATACAACCACTGCCAAAGAAGTCCTACTCACTGCCTTCGCGCACCACGGGTGTTGTTTACTAAATTGAGAGGACGATAAGCGAATGTTCGGCGCTTTAACTGGGTTGATGGATATTGAGGATCCACCTAGGGGAGTTGGGAAACACTGATTTCAAACCAGTGGCACACATGAGTTCCAGGGTCCTGAGGGAACGAATGGCATACGGACCAATTATTAGTCATCGGCTACAATGGGACTGAATTTCCTTACGTTGTCCAACTGCCTTGTGGATTAGACCTTTAGGTGAAAGGCTCAGGGTTTGGCCCCCTAAGAAAACCATGTGATTCGGTTTTGGCACGCGGGCAGTATCTCAGCTCTCACACAAATCGACTAATTTATGTGGCGCATATCTATTTGATGCCTCCTTTTACCTATGTTTTTGTATTTGAATAAAAAATAATAAATTAACCATCATGCTCCGTATTTGCGACGCCTTGAACAGATAAACTACATCTTTGTTATAAGAGTTATGGAGAACAAAATGGCCTCATCAGAAACCATCTATTTCGTATTAAAATCCTTTGCAAATAAAGTTCAACTATATATACCCAAATTTAAGTCTTTCTAATTTCTTTTAAAAGCTGGAATACGAATTAAATGTACGAGGTTCTACTCGGGAGAAAATAAATCACAGGTATGTATCATTAATAAGTTTAGAATTGATAATTTCAAACAAATCGAACATTGTTGGGATGTTAGTGATGTATTTGTGATATTACAATAAGTAGAAATTAAAATTTGTGACGTTTCGTAATGCAATGTATGCCTCTTCTTCAGAGTAAATAAATACATATGTAAATTGGATAGGAGCATAATTTTAAATAGTGCAAAGCAGTAATTCGTTAGAAAGGGATCCCTTGGCTGAAACTTGTTTCTAATGTTCATATAGGAATTGTATGTTCTTCATATTACCAATTTCACGTTTTATACACCCATTAACACATGTCATAGTATACACGGTTATGTCACAGAATAACCTGATCTAAAAATGATATAGCATAGACGTAATCAAGTATATTTTGATTAAATCAAGTATTCTGTCTTGTTGCTCTACACCATTTAAAATTATGTCTCCATTTAATCTGGTTATTTACTTATTTACTCTGAAAAAGTGGCTTATACTAAGTCATAAAATATCTGAAATTCGAATCCCTATTTATTGTCTTCACAAACTGTTATATCCCAATACGAATAATGAATGGTAACTTCTGGGATCCATTTACGGGCCAATACTATGCGTATAATTTTATCGTATAATTGTTCAATAACTAAACTATTCATATTCCTCCTATTATAAACTTTATTTTGACTTATAAACCGTTATTTACGACTTACCATTCTTGAATTATGCCCTGTCTATCAATTACTATCTCCCTTATTCACAGCCACATTTTGGTTAAATCTTGTACAAATGTTGTTTTCTATTTTATGGTACGATGTGGTCCGCCTGGTTGGTAATATAAACACAGTATATTTGAAACATATGATTCATATCGCAGAGGCTGAAATTAGTGCTCTGGACTTAACTGGCTGGGCTAGGCAGAGAGCAGGAACGATAAGGACTCTAGGTTGCTCGCAAGTGTTTTATGCGTCACTGGTCCGATCGATAATTCACTGTCCTCTAAATGGTGATATCATTACGTTATACATTAACAGGGCACACAGGCCAAAAGTTATAACACAAACGTATCATTATTTTATGTTGTAAAGGTAATTTATGGTATATCTATTTTCCACTAACGGTGTGTTTGCTTTTTTGTACTGTTTATCAATAAAATCAGTAGTTAGTATTATGAATAAGTATTTACCAGATATCACCATTGATTCAACTTGGAATAATTCAGTCCTTTTATTAGAAACTGATGTCTACTTGACTTTTATTTACAATGACTTTTTAAGACGGTTTGACACTACCATTCCTAACCTTCTCATCTTGTAAATTTCATATTTTACTGTCCTAATGCAACATGTGTAAGCGTTCATCGTAGGTTTTACTTTAATTATAACTGTTTCCTCTGATCAAATTAAGTGAAACAGGGTGCAAACCTGTGATCTTAGCAGTCTAAAAGAGAGTGCTATAACCATGGTTCCAACCATGCTACGTTGGTTTAAAGGTATTGGTAAAACACTTATTTTTAGTTCATCATGACTTAAGTTCGCTACGTTAACGTCTTTTATTTTGAATAATTGAATATGCTCTGTTCATGTACACGTTAAATGATCTATTAAATAAATCCACAGGGGCCACGGTACAAACTGTTTTGGTGAGACATGTTCAAAACTCAGAGGATATGAAATATTAAGGACTGTTTATGTCATTAACATACTTAAAAATAAAACGGTTCTTCTCAAATAGGTTAAGCACAAAGGTCAGCACATAGCCAAGGTGTTGATCAATTTAGTGTGCTAATGAAATCACTAAACATATGAAGTTTCTTTTTCTTTCCTATCACTGATTTCAATGTTCAAATGATAACTATTGAACTGAATTTGCGAAAATCATTTGTACACATTATTCTAGCAAAATCTGAAACGATGAGGCTATCAAAAATTGTGCCCTCTGAAGACATTTTATTATGCTTAGAGAAATGGAAACGAATATGCTGCAAGTTTATTATCAGAGATGGAGAGTATTTTGTTAGGTATATGAATAATGTGCCTTAAACATTATGCAACAACGCCTTTATGACCACGGTTCGCGTATTTATTGGACATACCATTACTAAATCAGTCTGAACAGTTATCATTTTCCTGCGTTACACTAGTGTCTTTTTCCAATTATTGTTTTACAGCTAATTAGGTGTTGTTATTATTCATCTTCAGTTGTTTTTTTAATCTTTGTTCTACTATGCATTGTGATCTAAAATGTTAGTTTGAAGTCACTAATTTCTAGTCTGAGCCATGTTGGTAGATGCAGACTTGTTGGTTGGGGTCCGCGTGACTATCATAACCAATAGTTGGAGACTCTGGGTGACATAGCTCAGAATCGATCACAATGGCGTCGGTGTATACACTCTTTGTCTTCACTTAATCCGTGATATTAAAATTACTTTATTCCATTCTTCCTACGTACTAATTTTTCTCCTTGTAATATGTCCCTGTATGCAGTCTTTCTTTTATAGATTAGTACGATTGAAGTATCTACTTCTATGAATTTGGAGTTCATCTTGTTGTGCTATTGAGGTGTGATACCTTGAACCGATGCATAAATATGCCTGGTCCTACGTTGTAGCTGACTGATTGTTCACTATATATATTCGGAAATTTGATCGCTCGTGAAGTAGTTTACTATATATATAGTAAACCGTTGTCTTTTTTCAAACACTTAAATAAATAAATAGATTGAGTGTTATCAGTTTCTGCAATTATTTATACATACTAAGTGATAACGGGAAGATATGAGCCCTCAAGTTATTAGAATTAAATTTATTTATTTTAACACATAGATATTGGTACAAGGAGGCACCAAATACATATACGCCACACAAATCTCATTCGATATGTATTAGGGCTGTGATACTACCCGGGTGCCCAAACCAAATCAGGTGGTTTTCTTAGGGGGTCACTCCCCGAGCCTTCGACCTAAAGGTCTGACCCACAAGGCAGTGGAGCATCGTAATGAGATGCACTCCCATGGAAGCGAGTGACCAACAATAGGTTCATACGCCATTTGTTCCTGCAGGATACTGGAGCCCATGTGCACCTTCAGTTTGGGATCCGGTTAAAGCGCCGGACATTCGCTTTCCGTCCTCTCATTTTCGTAAACAACACCCGTGGTGCAAGAAGGCAGTGAGTAGGACTTCCCTGGCAGAGGCTATATACGCGTGGCCATGTGAGAGCATTTGGAGAAGGAGAGCGGACTCTCCCCACTCTCGACCGTACCAGGGCATTTGGGAATTAGAATTAAAACTGATTACTGAATACTAGTAAGTAGTATAGTGTGGTATACAAAAATAAATTGGGAATGAAGCGAAAACATAAACACACTTTCACACACCCAAGGCAGTCATAATACTTATGCTTACACTTATTTCCTCTCATTATACATTTAAGGTTTTCTTTGTTTATCTATTTTAGAACATTTGAAAAGGTGTATACACATGCACAAAATAACTCTGGCTACTTCATAATTATTGGATTGATTGTATTAGCTGCTATAATATGGTATTTTTGTATTAGGTAATGAATTGTTAATTCTTTTTAATATTGATGGTTTAATAACCCGATTTGTGTGTTTATTCTTGTAAAATATTGTATTGTGATTATAGTTATTAAACGATATAGATTTGACTTGATAAATTGAACATGGTCTGGCGAAACTTCATAGTCTGTTAAAATGAAGACACGATATCAGTTCATAAATTCATCAAATGTTGAATTAAATAGTGTCAGTGGGTACAGAATTCCTGGTTGGAGTCAACGAGGTCATATTGTTCAACTGGTTTAAAACGTCGAGCGACTTGACTCAGAATCGATCTGAATAGTTCCACTCCTGAGTTTTACAGTTAACAGATATATTATATTCCGTGAATCAACTCCTTGAATCATATCGTCAATGCCTAGAATTTCACTACAAATACTACTCCTACTTCTGCCATTTTAGTATTCATCTTGTGTGACAACTTGAACTGATGCAGGTCCATATATGTTACAGGTCCTACCCTTGACTGATTTATTCCTTAGGTATATTGATATATCTACTTGTGCTTGAACCCTCTATGTAATGTTTGCTGACGTATGGCAAAGAGTATTGTTGTGTTTGTGTGTTATCCAAAATGATTCTTATCTCAGTAACGAAAATAATACTACTGTTTTGTTATACAATTATCTGAGTATACTACACTTCCTATATGCTTGTCCAAACCAGCTACTTCAGTGAAAATAACCATGGATGAATAGGATTATTTTATTGTCTAACCAAATTAAGAATGTATGTTCAAATAATTCTTAAATATGTACCTTTTTATTATAATTTTTATTATTTCGACCCAGCTATTCTTATTGGTTAGTAGTCGTAGGCACTACTCCACTCGACATAAAATGAATGTCCAACTCCTTAACTGGGTTGATGGACATGGAGGGTCCACCTAGGGGAGTTGATAAAACCTGAATCCCAACCAATGATTCATATGGGCTCCAGTATCCCGAGCGTAAAAATGGAGTATGAACCCATTGTTAGTCACCGGCTTCCATGGGACTGCATCTGTTAAAACTGTTCCATTGCCTTATGGATTAGGTGAAAGGCTTGGAGTGTGGCCCCCTAGAAAAACCACCTGGCTCTGTTTGGGCACACAAGTCGATGATAACTAGTCATTGTTATTGTGTAGCACATGCGTATTTGGTGCCCCATTGTGTTCAAATAAATAAATAAATGATTACACTATATAATATGAATGACAATGAAAGTTCGGATACGTTGAGTTATATTGTCAATAAAGATTTATTCTAGTCATACTGTTTCTTCTTTTCTGTTTTCATTGTACATGATATCATTAGACCTTCTACATTTCCATGCGAGTATATCCCACCAACTGGATTTGACTTTTCACAATCACAACAACGACCACCACCTCCGCCATATGATGAGGCGATTTTCGATGGTAAGTTCCATTATGAATTAAATTAGTTAGTTTGTTGGTTAGTTCATTTCGTCAACTTTTATTGTTATTTTCCTGAGATAAACATATAGAGCTGGTAATATTAATAAATTACAAAATGCTTATTAGTTATTTTGCTCAGTTTTATAAGTCTTTGGCATCAACCCATTAGCGTTGAAAGTTGTCATCCGTTATGATAGTGCCTAATAAAATCTTAGCACAAATTCAGAGAGTTTTTTGTTGGTGTTTGTCAGCTTAGGCGACTGGCGTGGTAGGTGAGATTTTGGTCTAACAACTAAATGACGAGTTTACTGTGTATTCGATCACTACTTTACGGTTGCTAAATGTGGTATTTAAAAATAGAGGATATTCATAGCTTACTATTGTTTCATCATAGATATCTTTGAAGCATTGCTTGTATATTTTGGGATCACAAAATTAAAAACTCTGAGGTTAAACAGAATACTGGGTAAGGATAGTAAATCCGTTGATGAGTTAGTGAACATTTATCAACTGAAATGGTTAGGATCTGTATAACATGTGCCCATACACCAATTACATCGACGCGCTATAATGGTTCGTTGAGGACTGTTGGAAAGAAATGAATAGTGACCAAACTAAGATATAACTTGAAGTCCAGTGATTACTGAACTGACCCGTGTAGGCAGGTGGTGACAGTTCAAGTTGGCATAACCCATTAGCGCAGAATGATAAAGTTATCGGACCAAAAGAAAGAAAATTAGAGATAGTAACAGTGTTAGTGGTAATAAGAAACATTAAGCATCGAATATACGATTCAGGGAGAAAATATAAATTAGTAAAATAAAAACACAAAAAACAGTTTTGAAGAATTCGGAGGACGACAAAGTGTGGATGCACATGCACCATTGCAAACGATTTTGAGCCGTGCCATTCAAAGTCTTTAACCATGGCTTACGATAATCACACTGATCATAACCAGGTGGTCTACATCTGTTGACATGGATAAGTCTGATTGTCGATGACTTCATAGACCGATAACATGTTTTGGTTTTGGCTCCTCTAGCTTTCTTCCAGCCGATCTCTACAACAAATAACATAGCCCCATCGAGATAAGCAGTGGTTGGGCATACGTAGTACATGTTCCAACCACCTCAGTTGATGAAGATTTACTAACTCATCAATCAATTTGCCATCCTTATATTGTTCACAATTCGTCACTCAGATATTGCTTACTCTGTGGTTCTAAGTTGCACCAACAAGGCTTGAAGCCACATATGGTAGAGTAGAGTACCAGTAAGTTATGAATATCATCTGTTCTTATTTACCATTTTCTGCACCAATGAAGTAAACGGAACGAACTGCTGTGCAGTAAATTCGTCTTTTGTCGCTTATACCACGAGTGACGCTAGTTGACTCAAGATCAAGGGAGCTGAACGCCACCTCCAGACCAAGGAATACAAATATAGTCTGACGTCATGGAGTATGTCTTTTCTAGGAGCTGCCGGAGGATTTTTATTCTGTCTATATATTCACAGCCTCACTGACAGCCGTATTTGTATCCGTTTTCTTGATAAGGTTGAGTAGTTGTATACAGTTATCTATCTCTGCTGCCTTTTCCATCTTCTCTGCTTTCGCTACTCATTACTGCTCGCGATCACTACGTAGGCTCTCGAGTAACCTACGTTGAAGCCATCTCTGCTCCTCATCGTGTTCAGAGCCAGACAGTGTGAGTTTCCTATGATCTGTCAGTTCTGTGATTTCCGCTAAATCCACTGATATTTCTTAACCTTTTGGTTTAAGTTAGTAGTAGATATTACTGTTGTCTCCATAGATTTTTGGATACCACACCAAGCCAAATCGAACAGGTACGAACGTGTGTCCCTATCTTTTCGAGAGTTTACTGTCCTATAGCACATATTCCACTATCTATTGGAATCCAGTCTAGCAAAACCTGTTCTGTTTTTATCGGTAAATGCTATACCTACACCATCAAGTTCACACTAAGCAGCAGTTAGGCCTCCAGATACTCGGAAGGTAAATTGTGCCGGTTCTTTATATTGACATGGTGAGGCCAAATGAATGAGCGTTCTTCGATCCTGTATGAACGTTTCTCCAACACAGCATACATAGATGGCACAAGGTTCTACGATCCTGGCTTAAGAAGCATGTTTTCCTATTCAACAGGGTCCAGACGTCAAAATCTACAACATGTAGTTTAGATCTTGGTTTCAGGAGACTAGGTGTAGGATTTCGTGAACCCCAGTCATTAGCATCGGTGACAGGTGGTGATAAAGATATGAGAGAAGCGTCAGTCGTGCGAATGGGATAATTACTAAGAGATGAGGGAAGGATTTGATCGTGGACAGGATGGTCTCAAGTGGTGTTAGGCATGAAGGCCGTTGTCATTCCATATCTCCCCACAGCGTGGACGGATGAAGTTCTTGAGTGACCCGAAAAAGGGGTTGAATTAGTGATGGTCTTAGCAAGCCGATGGCGTGACCACAGAGCCCAAGAGACAGCTGCATGAAGATGGCCGCGCACGGCTCCTTCTATAGGAAGTTTCTGGGGTGTTAGATTCACTGTTTGTGAAATCCGAATAGCTGCAGATGCTGGTTGTCTGAGAGGACCACCTTACTGCTGTCACATCCCTCTGCAGTCAGCAGTATGTCTTCACCCTCGGACCTTAAATTCTGTAAATTTGCACTGTAATATTATCCCAGTATTTTCGGTTGGTTACTTTTCTGCTCGTTATTCAGTCGTTCATACAAGTTACGATTTTCACTTGAGAACTTCGGAAAATGTATTGTGAGACTCGTCATTGATGTATGAGTATAGAATTATGTGATTTCATGAAAGACTTTGTTCATTATAAAGGTGTTTTTCTTGTCTCGCTTTTCATGACAGTGGGTATTTTTCTAATCTTCCTTCTTATTGCTCATCTTACCACCTTAATGTTTCTGGATGAGGTGACTTAAAGTATGAGAGCTGGAAGTCATAGGCATTTGCCCGTCCTATCATGTCTTGTCTATGACTGACATATATTTTCTATCAAGTGTGGTTGTTGAAAGTTTTAGTATATAAACATACTGAACACACTTTTTCATTGTATCGTGGATTAATTTTCTTCTTCCGTCAGATCATGAAGATAATTCTACAAGACGACGTCAAGCTCCATCAGCCCCTCCAGAATACGGTTGGACATCGAATGTTATGGGTTCGTCACAATCACGTTCTCGATGGAATTGGAATAAATCAAACGATCAGTCCAGTTTATGGTTATCTAATGGGTTGGCTGCAGGTGCTGGATTTCTTGGAGGTTATTTTATGGGATTTAGATCAAATACCAATCCTGGTAGTAGTTTCAGTGGTTGTTCACGAACTACTCCAATTTATACTGAAGAAGAATCATTTATTCGAAGTGGAAATAGTTTTTCAGATTCACATTATAGTTCTTCAAATACACAATTTACACATGATCGTCGTTCACGAACTCCTTCACCGGAAACTCATATATCATCGGGTAATATACTAATGCTGTTTTTATTGTTTATATATATACGTGTGTGGAGTAGTTTATTGGTTCATTTGTGTACCTATTCAATTTTTGTGTATTTTTTCTGCTCTTTTAGGTTTTGGCGGCACATCGCGTAGATAATTTTCTAACTATGGATGATCGACCACATTTACATTTATCAATTATCATTCATCGTCATCAAGATGTTCCTACAGTATTCTTCTTTGAATTAAATTGGATTCAGTTGTGTTCATTCATTATTTTCTTCTATTTTTTATTATTTCGATAATCATTCACTTGTGTTCGGTAGGGGTTTTCCCTCTCCAGATTTGAACTAATCACTTTGTTATCATTAAATTGACTTTTGTTCTGTTTATTTGTATGCAGAATGTGTATAATATTTTAAGTGGAAATTGATAAGTCTGGTCGATTGAACGCTATATTCGTTTTCCTAAGCTATTCTGGTAACCCGTAAGCTAGAACTACACAGCGACTTGAACACCAGAGAGAAGACGCAAATTATGGAAGAAATACTTTACTCCAAGATTCGTTCTTGTACAAAAAACATAAGTATTTATAGATGTTAGCGTTCGTTAAATCAACATCATATTTCGGCCAATCTGTTAGCGATATATTATGCTACTAACCAATAGTAGCGCGCCACGTTGAAATTCTAGAATGCTCTATCGTGCTCTGATTGGCTAGGACTCTTCGGCTCCTTTTTGGGCCTCTGGAGGCTCCGTTGAAGTTTTCTAAAAGACGACTCAACAGAAATTACTTTGCATACTTTTCATATTCTGGTTTATGAAATCATTCCATGATGTTATTATTAAGACCGTGTAATAAAACTGTAAAACACCGATATAGGGAATCTGTATCGATGACTCGTGGGTTATTCTAATTGGGCAAGTATGGTGTGACCTCCTAGCTTACGTCAAAACTACTTCTCGCGGCTAATACTTAACGTGGATCCTGATAAGCAGGTGAATCAGCTTTATAAGTGATTGGTTAGAATAAGTGCTCTCAATAGGCAAGATTATGTGTTAGTATTAACAGGTTACAGAAGTGCAAGACAGAATCACTGCCGTACAAACTTATTTATAGCATTCAATTAATCGCCTTTGTTGTCCTTCGCAAGGATATGCAAACTGTCGGCCACTTAGTGACCTGTCTACCGGGTGATTTGACTGGGGCCCGTTGACAACAAACTCTAGAAAATGGTACCATCATACGTTTGGTGAGTCAGAATAGTTGTATAAGTCTGATCAGATGCATATATGTAGTTGTTTGTCAACATATTTTATGATGTACCTTATGCTTTTGAATTGAGATCAGATTCAGATGGCTTTCATATACCGATCTTGAAATATTTGAATTATAACGTGTTACGCTTACCATTCTCGTCATTAGATGTCACGAAGTTCTCACCACTTGCACATCGTCCATGAATTGTCCCTTACAAACTCCATTGTTATTCCATTCCTTTTGTTGCTTCCACTGTTCTTTGTTTTATTTCTCTTCTAACTTTCTTCTGCCAATAAGAATCTTACTTCCGATTGCCGATACATATATACCTGAGGTAAGAAATCCCTAAAATAGCCTTAAATTACCGTTCTGGATTTTAAAATACCAAAGCATGAATTATGGCAGTTTAAGATTTATCTGATATAGTTCATCGAATGTCTATAGTTGTGCATGCACGAAAAATTGAACACCGGCGTGATTTTCCTGTACTTATCCAATTGTGTGAATGGAAATGTGTACTTTGTAGTTGAATTTCCATAATCAACTGATCGAATGTAATTGGTCTGCATACATAATTTGAAATTTTATGATGTTAAGTAAGGATTCAGAATTATGCTTTGAATAAATGCTTATGAATGATAACTGGTATGTTTTACGACTGACTGAGTTGATTGCATTTGGTTTCGTTGGGATGAATGTAGAAGGTATTGTCTAACAATATGATATACGGCATCTATACTGATAAGCAATCCTTCTGTACACGAACCCAGCCGATTGTTAAGTGGAAAAATTGAGACTGATAAAGGAAATTTATTAACTTACCGTGTTGGTATGTCTGTGAAGCTACTTATTTTTTTGTATATATCCCTTGGAAAATCGGGCCACCAGTTATGTTTGTCTCCTAGGTATTGTAAACCATTTCTTGGCCAGATGAGCGCACTTATCATAAGGTCGATGTTTGATTAATCCACTGCATCATATCACTTTAAGTAATCTGTTATTCGAATTGTATTCAATATAGTACTCATTAACTGTCTGAAAACATCATTATTCGGTTTGACCGCAAATTTGACAAGGTTTCTAGCTTGTTAAACTGAAGCTAGTGGAAAACGAAACAATATTGGCGTACTCAAGAATGCGAATGTGTAACCATCTATTTAAAGGTTGTTAATGACAGTTTAACTTTATTAAAAGGTCAGATTTAGTTTGGTGCCATTTTGTTTCTCGAATTTACTTAAGTCAACATGTAATAGTTCTCTCTGCCTTCTGTTATAAAAAAAAGGATTGCGAACAAGCAGTGGCATTTGTTTATTTAAATTCTTACCTAATCACGCATTTTACTCTTGAGGATAAGGAAATATCACTGACCAGGGTTCTCTGACCTACTTGAAGAATTGGTTCGGATGAATTTGATATCTGTCTTGAATAATGGGGCACTGGGTTCTTTCGTCTTAAGCTTTGTATTTCCCTTGAGGATTTAAAGTTAGGTAATGTATCGTGATGCAGCTTGATGGTCTAAATTTGAACTTCTTCGTTCAACGATAATGTTGTCCAGATACGTAAATGTGTTCACCTGTTCCGGAGATTCTCCATGAAGTGTCATTCAGTTGGTGTCCTTCGTGTTTGCGTCTCAGGATTTTCTTTTTTCCCTGTATATGTTGAGGCCAATTGTTTCGGAGGCTGCTGCCACACTGACTGTCTTCACCTGTGTTTGTTTGTGTGTATGGGATAGAAGATCTAGGTCATACGTGAAGTCCAAGCTGTCTAGCTATATCCGAGCTATCCATCGTATATCGCGCTTATTCTGAGATGTGGAGGTCTTCATAATCCATTCGACCATCAGAAGGAAGAGAAAGCGCGAGAGAAGGCAGCCTTGTCTGCCAACTGTCCTCCCTGCATGACTTTCAGTGTAGCCCATCGTAAGAATTCTGTATGATGTTTACGATCTCCTTAGGTACACAATAATGTCGAAGAAGGTTTCATAAGGTTCTTCTATCCACATTGTCGAACACTTTCTCGTAGTCAAAGAAGGCGATGTATAGTGACGGGTTCTATTCACTCGATTACTGAACCAATCCTTACGAAATCCAGCTTGCTGATCTCGAAGTTGGGTGTCTACTGAATCTTTCGTCCGGTTCAACAAAACTCTGTTGAGAGCTCTCGGCAATGATGATAGTGTGATCTCTCTGTGACCATCGTACTTACTGTGATCTGTCGTTGGTATCTTCATGAGGTATCCTTCTCTCCAGTAGGTCGACACTTGTTCTTCTTCCTAAATCATTCCGAATAAAATGTGGAGCATCTTAACAGTTATTTCTGTGTCTGAACTCAGGCTTCATTTTCTAATAACAATCATCAGTGATAAGTATCCGAAAAAGAATTGATATTACCAGACATAATGTGAAGTAAATCACGCGACATATGAATGTAGTGTTATTCGTCCCGAATTTATTTCAGTGCAAAGTCCTAAATATTCACAACATTTATTCGAATCATGCAGTTCAGTTCTTAGCACATCGATCAGTGCTACAGTACTCGAGGTGGTGGAGGTTAAACTACAAAGTCGCAGATTCGAACCCCATTATACCTTCACTAGTTTGGACAAAAATTTTAAATGTTCAGTGATTGGTGAAAAAGTTGATGCAAATCAAATCCGATAAATTTTCACGTTATAAGAACAATTCACTAGCCCGTTAACTCAAATATTCAGCTCATACAGGAGTTCAGCTCTAGCGCGAATAGTTCAGTGGTAGCACCTTCAAAAGTGACAAAGGTTGATGTGAATTCAATTTTCTTAGTGAAAGAGAGTTCCCCTAAAGTTTTAGCCTGAGTTCTGCAGTAAAAAAGTATCACCAAACATAGGTCAATATTTTTGTAACACATACAAAAATTGCACTCAATAAATCACTGCACTGCAATGTCAGGTTACGTAAACTAGCGATCACAGTGAAACTTTCTCAATGGAATCTCATTACGTTTAAGGACGAAATGACTTATCAGCTGGTGTCGGGTCAACATGAAAACACTCATGAATAATTATGATCGCAGTGAGTGTGGATATCTGTCAAAATATGAATAGGTAATAAGTCCTGTCTGGTATGTTAATAACGATTAAATAGCCTGGTGATTGTCGAGGTGAAACTAAAGTCAAAGTAGTACTGAACAACGGGGGAAAGTGGAACCACGAAGGTTTAATAGAGCTTACCTTCGAGATACTGACAAATTCAAAATGTCCCTAAGTAATAGGTTCTGGGCCTTACAAGATCTACTCAAAGAAAAGGAATCAACCATGAAAGGGGAACAAAGAAGCAATGACTTCAACGTGTTAGGAAGTTCTGGACCGCATAATGCATCATCATGATGAATGGATTTCCTCAGAAACTATGGGAAGTACTCAAGAAAGGAAGAGCAGGAAGAGAGCAATTAACAACAGCCGAGCAAGATAAGAGAAAGTCAAAGCACGGGTTAAATACACAAAAGTAAACAAGAGAGTGAAGATGAAAAATAAAATGACAAGCAGATATACGCGTGCTTTTCGAACGGGAAGTTTACTCCTAACGTTATTTGCATTTATCAAACTTCTGCTGTGTTCTTACGCAACAAAAGTACCATTTCCGATCACATGAATCTATCCTGAACTATACGTTCAGTGGATTATTTTTTTTAGTTTCACCCAATTTAATAGTTAACTGTGGTTTTGCGTCAGCTTACTATTCGTTTTTTTTTCAGTTTTTCACGTAGAGACTAGTTCAGTTTATCTCATCCGTTTTATCCATTTTTGTCCGTTTTCAGTGTGTTTTTTAGTGTATTTTTTACGGTCTTAGGCTTTTGCTAGCATCTTCAACACAGTTTACGTCAATACAGTCACAAAAAATTCATGCAAACGGCCTGGATGCCGTTTTGCTGTTACATCTGGCATGTAGTGCGACAACTGCAAAGGTTGGTTCCGCGAAGCGTGCACAGATCTCACAGCAACTGCTTACAACAGACTCAGCAAGTCGGATCATAAGTGAGAATGTGTTACGTGCAGCACGGATGCTGCAGTCTTGCTGAGTAATATCATTGTCCTACTGAAAGGTCTGCAGAGTAAGTTGTCTACAAACTTTGGAAAAGACAGTCAAAAAATGAGTAGACAAACAAGAAAGCGCATTGAAAACGAGAACAGGAATGTCGACAGGTCTACCAACGACGGAGCATGCAACAGCATTAATGATGACACGCTGAAACTTAGCACCATGATTACGTCGACTGCACTCGACTCCTTCAGTAGACTCGGGTCTCACAGCTCAAGTTCTTTGAATGCGAAAGTGCTTCACAAAAACCCTGTAGGTGATTGGAACCTTGTCAAGAGAGCTAAAAAGGACCAGGCGTCACTGTCTAAGTTGAACATCCCAAGTGTTGCACGGAAATCAACCGGTGATTTGGTCGCACAGCCTACCCCAAGAATGTTCGTCCGGTCATCAAAGGGCCTAGGATTCATAAACGTGCTTCGACCTCCAAACAACAAGGTGCTAAACCTGAACACACCGGAAAACCTGGGACGACAATAACGGTTCGTGATGATTCTCTCATCATGAACCTCAAAGAAAACCCTGACCTTCCTCTCAGTTTGCAGGACAAAGATGACAGGATGCTCTGGGGAGAATTAAAGAAACTTGAACTTCCAAGAATAGAGCCTTTGACGGTTACACGGTTCGCTCGCGGAAAGGAATCTAAGCACAAAAATCACCCGAGGCTACTTCGTGTAGCACTCAAGAATGCTACCGACGTAAAGGATGTCTTGCTAGCGAGTCAGTTACTGAAATCATATGGGAATGTAAGAATACTGCCTGACATACCGTATTTTGAGCGCAATCTCATCTGGAACATCCCCAAAGAATCTCGCGGGAAGTTTTTCCGTGGAAGGAATATAATTGTGCAAGGCGTACCGGAAAACACGGTCCCTAATCAAGCAAACTCCGATATCAGAGAATGGAAATTCATCAAACAGTCCTTGAGGCTCAAAAATATACTGAATCAACACGTGACGGGACTAGCCAAGAAGGAGGGTGATTCCAGACCCCGGCTAATGAAGATAACTTTCCCATCCTCCCACATGGTGGCTCCAACTCTGGAGGCCTTTCGTGCCAACGGACGTCGGTTGCCAGCTGGAATCCACATGCACCCGGATAGGCCATATGAGGCTAGGACCAAGCACACAACCAAGTTGGAGCTGACCCTTCCACTTATGGGCTTTCTCGATGATAAAAAAACGTGTAAAAGACAGTGCCTGCCAACTCAGCAAACTTTATATACGTAGGCTACCTGTTCATCCACGTAAGGCTCATACAGACAAACAGGAAGAAGCTCACGCGTCTCAAATTGAAAGCATAAACTACTTATACATGAACGCCGCGAGTCTACTAAACAAAATGGATGAACTACGTGAACTTAGCAATTCTAATAAGGCTCATTTGATAGGAATAACTGAAACTTGGATATCTTCTCAGTTCTCGGACCACGAGTTAGCAGTACCTGGGATGTCTTTGTTTCGCAGCCACATAAAATCAGCAATTAGGGGTGGAGTAGCCGTGTACATACGACCTTGCTTGGAGGAACACCACATTCATAACCTCGAGTTCAACAAACTTGAGGAATCCATATGGTGCTTTATGAGATTGTCTGCTACTTTGAGGTGTCTAGTCGTATGCTGGAAGGACTATACCGCTCTACTTGTCTCGGTTTCGCTCATGTCCTGATTCTGGGGGACTTCAATCTCCCTAGAGTCAACTTTGCGGAACACACGTACATTGGAGGTGAAAACCCAACTGAAGCTCAGTTCTTCAACCTCATTGAGAACTTGGGATTATACGAAAATGTAAAGTCGGCAACGCATTAGTAGAAACAGTCAGACGCCATCGCACCTAGACTGTGTATTTACAGACGAAGAATTCCTAGTTGATAACCTCTAAATCCTGGCCCCTCGTTATAGCTTTCAGTTTCGTCAGCAAAACCGAGCTAAGATATCCCACCAATAACTTGCGTCTTAATTTCAAACGGTTGAATGTGTCATCTCTACAGGACTATCTACAACAGGTTGATTGGGATGTTCACCCTCAACTCGATGTGGATGCTCATCGAGATTTTTTACTGCACACGCTCATATGGGCTACAAATCATTCAGTTCCTCAAACGGTCCCCCATAGCTAACAGCAACCACAATCATCAGGAACCGCACTCTTCGCCTGTTAAGCCGCAAAAGGCACTGTTGGGCAGAGTACAAACGAACTGATAACAATGGAGCGTACAGACAATACAAACATATAAGGAACATATGCACGAAGTCTATAAGAGAAGACAGGCTTCAGTACCAGACTAAGGCTATGGACAAATTCGTCTCTAATCCGAGAAGCTTATTCTGTCATTCAGCCTCTCTTCGTCAAGTCAAAACTGTAGTTTCCCAACTGCTGGGTCTTATTGGCCTGACCAACGACGCCACCGCTAACCTTTTGGTTGAACAATACTCTCGGACATTTCAACCGACCCATATTAACTATACTGCCGAAATCTTCATCCGCAACTCCAAAGGACTTTCCGTAGTGAAACTGAGCGCTGGCTTGGTGTTCTGCAGACTGCAGCACTTAAGAATTGACACTTCTCCTTGCCCGGATATGGTTCATTCTGCTATACTGAGGGAAGCAGCCTCAATCCTGGCAACGCCGCTTAACGTGATATTCTCACACTAGCTAAGTCAAGGCAAACTACCGGAAAATTGGAAGCTGGCTCACATCACACCAAGTTTCAAAGGAGGTCGACGCAGCGAACCTTTAAGTTACTGACCGATGGCTCTTCTCTCCATACATTCAAAAATCATGGAGTCCCTGATATGCGATGTTATATATGACAATCTACTGTCCCTAAACTTCTTCTCGCTCCGACAGCATGGTTTCAGGAAGGGTTACTCTTGTATAACCAACCTGCTGACTGCGGTGGACAGATGGACAAGCATCCTCGATCGCAAGGCGAAAGTTTTATCATTTATCTTGATTCCCCAAAAGCTTTTTATAGGGTTAACTATATATATCTTATCAATAAGCTCAAACGATTGGGTATCAGACCACCTCTAATTGACTGGCTCACTTCATACCTGAAAAATCGACATTTTAAGGTCAGGGTTAACTTTACTTTATCTCAGGCTATGGAATGTCTTAGTGGGGTCATCCAGGGCTCAGTACTAGGACCTCTTCTCTTCTTGATTTATATAAATGATCTTCCACAGCATGTATCGTCAGACCTATTACTTTTTGCTGATGACGACGCAACCAAGACGATATACAGACAGTTCAGGAGGATCTGACGCGACTTCAAAGTTGGGCAGACGATAACGGACTTACCTTTAACACTTCAAAGTGTAAAGTAGTCCATCTGCGACATGTCGCAGACTACAGTTATACTTTGGAAACTCCTCTCTAGTAGTATCCCAAGTCGAAAAAGATTTAGGAGTCCTGGTGCCCTACGACTTGAGGTCTTATGCTCACTGTGACAAGAAAGCCTTTCGAGCAAACCTTGCACTGGTAACGTTGAGGCGCATTTTTGGCCAGTTTGACGGAAGAACTTTCCATATAATCTTCAATAGTTTTATCCGTCCCCAGTCAGTGTACGTAAACATAGTATTTCCTTCCTCACTCCAAAAGGATAAGGACACCCTGGAGCGTATCCGACGGCGAGCCATGAAATCAGTTCGAGGTCTCAAATTTAAACCTTATGAAGAGCGCCTCCAATCACTTAATCTTTACCCATTAGAGTATAGACGTCTTAGAGGTGACCTTCTGATGGCTTACAGTATCCTTAACAGTTCTGGACATCCTCTCAAACACCTACTTAAACTTAGTCCCAACACTAACCTAAGGAGTAACACCCAAAAACTGGAGACACAACATAGCAGAACGGACTGTAGACACAACTTTGCTCCTTAAGAGTTGTCAAATGCTGGAATTCGCTGCCGGCCGATCCAGTCCAAGCGACTTCCCAGGAGTCATTTAAGAGGCAGCTCGATCTATTCTTGAAAATTTAGGATAGTATCACACTATGATTTACCAATTTCTTCTTCCTCTTTATTGTTAACATACCTAGGTTCCTGCCTGGAGTTTTTGGTGATCCCCTGCTACTAGACATGGAAGCCTGTTAAGCGAAAGCTTCTTCTATTCCGCCCACAACCATTTGAACCATTTAGATCTGGTAATGTCAGGGAAAAACGTTTTAAGAGAAGAAATAATAAATGAATTATGTGATACAACGAATGCGTCTGTGGCGAAATATTTTAAACCAGAGCAGCCGGCCAAGGACACAGAAGGAAAGCCAGTAACTGAGATTCAAGAGCAAAGGTACATGTGAACGGAGCACACTGAAGAACTCTTCAATAGACCAAATCTACTGAACCCTTGGACATCTAAGCAGCACATAAAATGTCTATGAACTCCAACTGTTATATTAAACTCACCATACCCAGAAACAGGAAGGTAGCAAGGTAGCTAAAACAAACTGAAAAGCATTTAAGCCAGATATACGGAGTCGTGGCTCGGCGATCTGATAATGCCGACCGTCTTCTGCCGTTATGCTGGGACAATATCTACTCCCAGCGAACATCCCAATTAAACATATGGAGAAAGATCGTCTAAAGTGACGACTCCCAAAATGCACTCATCGATGGACTCAAATACACCGAATAATCATTAGCCATGGCTGCAGATGATCGACTGAAGACTATCGCTCATCCTAGAATACACGTTTGGACTCAGATCATGATCCGTTTCGAGCACGTATTTCCTGCATCCTACTGGGTGTAGAAAATCCATGGTAAGGAAACCCATTCGAGCACAAATTAACGATAAGAACGTTGGGAATATATTTCAGGAACAACTAGAAAAGGAGCTGATCAACCGTAAAAATGAAAACTTTTTCGATTTAGCATGGCGTGATATCCAGAAATCTGTGAAGATAGCAATGACATCTGCTATTAACTTAAACCAAAAGGTTAAGAAATATCAGTGGATTTAGCGGAAATCACAGAACTGACAGATTATAGGAAACCCACACTGTCTGGCTCTGAACACGATGAGGAGCAGAGATGGCTTCAACCTAGGTTACTCGAGAGCCTACGTAGTGATCGCGAGCAGTAATGGGTAGCGAAAGTAGAGAAGATGGAAAAGGCAGGAGAGATAGATAACTGTATACAACTATTCAACCTTATCAAGAAAACGGATACAAATACGGTTGTCAGTGAGGCTGTGTCGGAAGGAGAGCTGAATATATAGACAGAATAAAAATCCTCCGGTAGCTCCTAGAAAAGACATACTCCATGACGTCAGACTATATTTGTATTCCTTGGTCTGGAGGTGGCGTTCAGCTCCCTTGATCTTGAGTCAACTAGCGTCACTCGTGGTATAAGCGACAAAAGACGAATTTACTGCACAGCAGTTCGTTCCGTTTACTTCATGAGTGCAGAAAGTGGTAAACAAGAACAGATGATATTAATAATTTACTGGTACTCTACTCTACCATATGTGGCTTAAAGCCCTGTTGGTGCAACTTAGAACCACAGAGTAAGCAATATCTGAGTGACGAATTGTGTACAACATAAGGATGGCAAATTGATTGATGAGTTAGTAAATCTTCATCAACTGAGGTGGTTGGAACATGTACTACGTATGCCCAACCACTGCTTATCTCGATGGGGCAATGTTATCTGTTGTAGAGGTCGGCTGGAAGAAAGCTAGAGGAGCCAAAACCAAAACATGTTATCGGTCTATGAAGTCATCCACAATTAGGCTGATCCAATGTCTATAAGTGTAACTCCGCCTGTAGCTCTTTCAGAGTTACTACCGGTCCTACGCCCGGGTAAATCACGGGGGCTGGGCATGGGGTAAGCGACCTTATCCCGCAGATAACTAACTCTCTAAAAAAACATCAACCTGAAAAACAGTTCAAACTATTCAAACTGTGCTCTGGGAGTAAGAAAGTCTTCATTCAGAGGAACTATAACGCCTCATAGTGAAAGCCGAGTTTCTTCAGAAGCCACGAGGCCGATGGCCCTTCTAACAACCAGAAGAACAATTTTTACAGGCACATGAAAGGTCCGGACAATGTGGGAGACTGGGAAGACCAGTCAAATAGCAGCGGAAACGAGAAGATACAACTTGGCAGTACTAGAAATCAACGAAATCCAATGGACCCACGCTGTACAACAAAGGTTAAATACGGGGGAGATGCAGCTATTCTCTGGTCACGAAGATTAAAATGCTCCACACACTCAGGGAGTTGCTCTAATGCTGTCCAAATGAGCACGAGATGGACTTGTAGGATGGAAATCCCATGGATCCAGAATCGTCAAAGCATCATTCATAACAAAGAAGGAGGGGACCACAATGAATATTACCCAATGTTATGGGTATTTCACGTCTCCTTTATTTCTGTTTCCTTATTTTCTCCATTTTCTTCTTTAAACTCCATTCATTATTCTTCTCAATTACACAGACCCGATTTATTATTATTAATATTCTATTATTATTGCTCTATTGTTTTTTTTAAATATGGCAAATATAATGTTGACATTATTGAAAATTGTGTATTATTGCATTTTTTGAAGAAACCCGAAATGGTTTCTTCACAACACTTATATACCCGTACGATGTTTGGGAATAATAATAATAACCAATGATAGCAACGACGACAATAAACATCAATTATATGAGCGTCTGCAATCAATCATAGACAAGTGCCCAAGAAGGGACCTCACCATTCTGATGGGAGATCTAAACGCCAAAGTCGGGATAAACAACACCGGATATAAAGATATTGTAAGATCCAAACTACGGTTTGGACTGATGGACAGCTGTCTAGGTGGGTTAGATACGCACCCTTGCCCGTTTGAAACCAAAACAAAGTAATTGGGTAAGATGACGGTTCTATAATTTACCATAAATTTAAATGTGCATTATTACCTAAACAAATATGACCACTCAGCTATCCAACCAATAATTGTTCAATTGATCAAATCTAAATTACAATAAATAAGAAAGTTGATTAAGGATGCAAGAAAATTACCAATCACAACAAATAAATGTCATTCTATCCTGTCTGGATAGACCACGCACAGATTCGTTCAAAAACAATAATTATTCGCTTTGTAACACCGAGTGTTTCCAATTCTGGAAGAGTGCCTCAATTCACAACCAAAAATGCACAATTCCAGTCAACACAGGTAAAGCAATCAAAAGGAGGAAAAAACCAATATGGCTGCCGCCAAGACTAAGTGTAAAGTAAAACAACATAAGTGCAGTTCGGGTAGAAACATGGGGACATGGGACAATGGAAGATGTGAGAACCAGGAGAGCGGCTGACATAGCTTCAGATCACCACACCACCTAGTTGTGGCCAATTAAAAACTGAAGCTAAACAGGAACTAGACAAGTGGACAAACTGCACTACAAAGGTTCTATACAGCCTTCCTTTGAGATACTGACAAACTCAATGAATTCAAAATACCTCTCAACAATAGGTTCCAAGCCTTACAGGATCTACTGAAGGAAGAAGAAACTAGTATGGAGGACAACTGGAAAGGTATCGTGGAAGCATTAACTTCAACGTGTCAAGAGGTTCTGCGCCTCAAGTAGCATCATCATAAGCAATGGACCCCTATAGAAACACTGGACAGGATCAAAGAAAGGAAGAACAAGAAGACAACAATTAACAACAGCCGAACACGAGCACAGAAAGTCCAAACACAAGCTGAATACATAGAAGCAAACAAGCAAGTGAAGAAGAGCATTCGAGTCGACAAGAAGAAATATGTGGAAGAACCAGCAACGATGGTGGAAAAAGCTGCAAGAGAAGGAAATATGAAACAGCTTGACGATACAACGAAGGAACTAGCAGGGAAATAAAGTAAACCAGAGAGACCGGTCAAAGACAAAGAAGGCAGGCCAATCACTAAAACTGAACGACAGCAGAGCAGATGGGTAGATTACTTCGAGGAACTCCTGAATAGGCCGGCTCCAGTGAATCCACCGGACATCGAAGCAGTACACACAGATCTTCCTCTCTTAGGTGTTAATCCACCAACGACCGAACAAATCAGAATGACCATCAGACAAGTCAAGAGTGGGAAAGCAGCACGATCCGACAATATACCAGCTGAAGCACTGAAGTCAGACATGGAAGTAACTACAAACATGCTTCACCTTGTATTGAAGAAGATTTGGGAGGAAGAACAAGTGCCTGTGGACTGGAGAAAAGGACACTTCATCAAGATTCCAAAGAAAGGAGATCTGAGCAAATGTGAAAACTACAGAGGCATTACACTACTGTCACTACCAGGGAAAGTCTTTAACAGGGTGTTGCAGAACCGGATGAAGGACGCAGTGGACGCCAAACTTCGAGATCAACAAGCTGGATTCCGTAAAGATCGGTCGTGCACAGAACAAATTGCGACACTACGGATAATCGTCGAACAATCAGTTGAGTGGAACTCGTCACTGTACATCAACTTCATTGATTATGAAAAGGCATTTGACAGTGTAGACAGAGGAACACTATGGAAACTTCTTCGACACTATGGAGTTCCTGAGGAGATTATCCGGAACTGATACGACGGACTACAATGCAAGGTCGTGCATGGAGGACAGATGACAGATGCATTCCAAGTAAAGACTGGAGACAGACAAGGCTGTCTACTCTCTCCCTTCCTCCTTCTTCTGTTGGTCGACTGGATTATGCAGACCTTGACATCTGAGGGAAAACACGGTATACAATGGACAGCTCAGAACCAATTACACGATTTGGACTTTGTAGATGACCCAGCCCTCCTATCGCATGCACAAGAACGAATGCAGATAATGACAGCCAGTTTGGCAACAGTCTTTGCATCAGTAGGCCTCAACATACACAAGAGGAAAACCAAAGTCCTCAAACACAACACGGAGAACAGCAATCCAATCACTCTTGATGGCGAAACTCTGGAAGTTGTAGAATCCTTCACATACCTGGGAAGCATCATCGATGAACTAAGAGGTTCAGATGCAGACGTAATGGTGAGGATTGGCCAAGGATTGACCGCATTCCTTCAATTGGAGAACATATGGAACTCAAAACAACTGTCTGTCAACCAATATCAAAGTCAGAATCTTCAATATCAACGTCAAGGCAGTTCTACTGTATGGAGCTGAAACTTGAAGAACTACAACAACCACCATCAAGAAGGTGCCAGTATTAACAAATGGTTGTCTACGCAAGATATCCAACATGCATTGGTCGGATACCATCAGCAACAGCCTTCTGTGGGAGAGAACACACCAGCTTTCAGGTGAAGAGGAAATCAGGAAAAGACGATGGAAATGGATAGAACATACATTACGCAAATGGTCAAACTGCATCACGAGGCAAGCCCTAACTTGGAATCCTGAAGGGAAGCGAAAAAGAGGAAGGCCAAAGAACACATTGCGTCGGATAATGGAAGCAGATATTAAAAGGATGGATAACAACTGGAAGGAGCTGGAAAGGATTGTCAGGACAGGGTTGGATGGAAAGCGCTGATGGTTGGCCTATGCTTCTTCACGAGGAGTAACAGGCGTATGTAAGGAAGTAAGTAAGTAAGTAATGTCAATAGGTGTTGACTACCTGGTTGTGGTGACTGTGATTATCGTAAACAATGGTTAAAGACTTTTAGTGTCATGACTCAAAATCGTTTGCCTTCCTCTGAGTTCTGAACTTCTGAATTCCTCAAAACTGTCTTTTGTGTTTGTATTTTACTAATTTACATTTTCTCCCTGAATCGTATATTCGATGCTCAATGTTTCTTATTACCACTGACACTGTTACTATCTCTACCATTCAGTCATTTGTCTCGGTAATTTCATCGTTCTACGGCAATGGGTTATAGCAACTTGAATCGATGTACATACATATCAAGATCTTCGTTGACAAGGACATGAACTTCCTATAGTAAGTAACAATCTCTAATATCTCTCTTGCTAATAAACAGTCCCTGAAACCAACGAGTGCGGAACATTTCACCATACTAAGCCAGAGATCGCTTTGAGAATCATCTACTTGATTCCAAGGTTAGTGTTATAGGGAATTAAATAGTGAATATTTTAAACATCGCCTGGACGCGATATCATCCGCTTTATAATAGTGAAACAGTGGATCAAATAATTTATTCAAGGGCGTGTGATATGTTTAGCCACTCACCGGTCTTATAGTAACTTCAAGACAAATGGAACAGGGTATTCTCTAGCTATGTTGGAGGGAGAAGATAGGAAAGATCAAGTCCCATATAGAACAGTCGCATCATTCCCAGTACTGTCAAGTGCATTATTACTGCCACAATCATTATCATTTTTCGTCATTTCACATTGTTTGTGCAAACACTTTCACCCACTGGTCTTGACTGTTGTGTTCCCTTTATTTCTTTACACCGAATCTTATAGCCCTTAATATTGTAAAAATATAATTTGCTGGGACTGTTTAGTTTTAGAATACTAATAATCTATTTAACTCCATCTACTACACCTGGATTAACTCTGTTTAGATGAAGGCGGTTATAAGCCGTCAAATACTGACTAAGTAGAAGTAATTTATTCTATGCGTTTGTTTCATCAGTCAGATGTCAAAAAATGATAATTGGGCAAGCGAGGTAAGGCGAAGGCAAGTGTGTCAACTCCCTTTTATTACCCACTAATATCGCTGATACAGCTCAATATAGTTACTTCTTAGTAAAATATAGAGACAAGTACTGGATAAATAATGAGTGACACACAAAAATAAAAACAAGACATGTAAGTGTAGAATCAAAGGCTCATGAATATAAAATATATACTTGTTGAAGGCCAAAACTCCCTATGAAGGCGAAAACGACTGAGTAGTCACATACTGCATGAGTTGTTAAAGTCCGCCCGAAAGCTAGGATGAATGATTTAATTATATAGAAGTACTAGCTACAAAAGTTCAAAATCGTCGCAATGTTATTGGATGTTGGCATGTAGCCGTAGATATGAGTGGCGGAAATTCGATATTCTGCATTGATAGTGATGAGTTTCGCCGAGATCTGTAATAGCACTCAAATCCCAAAAGCTTTACTTTGGGATGTTAATCAAGTTGCTTCTTGGGTTGAAGGCATTGGATATTCTCAGTACAAGGTTAAATATGTGTTGTCCTAATGCATATGTAATAGGAATGTTTTACTGAAAATCAGATTGATGGTCGCAGTCTAATTAATATCCACTCTTCAACACTTCCTCATTTAGGCGTGACTGAGTTTGCAGATATTAAGGTAAATTGATAATTCTACGCAGTCTGTTCAGAATATAGCATGTAAAGTGAGGGAAGTTTTGAATCTAGATGAAAACGAGTCGTCGCGCAAATTGCACTTGCCTCCAAGAAACATAGTTGGGATGTTTCTCGAAGCAAAAAGCTATACTGGAAGCAAATTATCTGGACTCACATTTCCCAGATTTGTTTACAATACTCGGAGTGCAATTTGGCAACCTTCATTAACAAATATGGGGATGATTTTTAAATATAAACAATAAATTCACCTGAGGTTTCTGTGGTGGTTAAATGAATAGTAACTTTGAATGAGTAATCACTATGAGTACTTCTACAACAATTATTTTCACGTATTGTTCATTTTAACTTACCAGTAAATAATAAACTTTTGTTTTTAGCGGGTTGATGATCAAATTGGTGATTGTAATATAGTAGGAATTTTCCCTATTCACTTAAAAATTGAGAAGAGAGTGATTTATCACTCTTCTCGTCTTTTTTGAGATTGTTGGTTGCTGTAACGTTCTAAACGGATGTATTAAAGTTTAGACAATCAGTTATGGCAATATACATACAATAATCTAAATAAACTTAGATTTTAGTGTATACTCTCATGAAAACCGATTACTTGTTTCCCGATCTCACTTTAATTTCAGGCTCTATAAGTTAGTGATAGATCTGAGTGATAAAGTAACCTGTCGGATAAGTTTAACTTGGTCATGTGTTATATTCTGAATAGTGATTCAAGGTTTTAATTAGGAATATAGGTGGGTACTTAGCTCCATCGAACAAACTATACGTCAAGGTAATAGAAATAGATACTGCCGTTTACTATCGCTGTATAATTAGGTCAAACGAAGTTTCTGATTATATGATCTACAGTGCTTAGTGTGGATGAGTGTTTCATGAGTCACCTCAGAATACTTATTGGGACTTATCTTTTTGTTATGCCCGTCGTGTTCAAAACACGATCTCAGCTTCCATTTTATGAAGCATGTATTTTAGACATATGTAGTTCGCATACAAAAAAATCAGTCCGCATCATACCATGAAGTAGACAATGACATTTATACAAGATTAAGCCAATAGTGGCTGTGAGTGTATTGACTGTATATAATGGACTAGGAATAACTAAACAATGGTAAATCATGTCATAGTAGCATATCGGCCAAATAAATGCTTATAATGAGAGAATATAAATATATGTAATCTAGTAACATAAAAATTAAACAATATGGATCTAGATACAGCAACAGTCCATAGATAATTACCAATAGTTAACATTCATTTATTCTTCATTAGGATATAACAATCCTCGACTACTGTTTACCACAGTAATCCAATGATATGTTTGTTAGTAGAAAACGATGACTATAGTAGGTTTTAATCGACGTAAAGCTTTGCCAGTTCTGGGTAGACAAACCATACTATTAACCAGGTTGAAGTCAGATTACATTAGAGTCAAGTGTTCTGAATCCAATCTGTTTGTATGTGAGTGTTGGATTAGTAATCAGATGATCTGGGTGGAAATGCCTACTGAGATTCTTTGTCAAACCTCTTGTTTACGTTTCCCCGACTGATGGTTTATCATACCAGTTCATTGACGTCTTAATATCAATACACTATAATTGTGTTCTGTTTTGTGTGTAATCACTCATTTAGACAACTGTTAAAGTGTACAGTTTCATTCACTGACAAGAATGTTGAAAATGGGATCCAAACACACGAAGGTAAAAACATCGGAGATGAAACCTAATCGAGATGTGAAAGTCGTTGCGAGACAATGTTCCTGTTTGAATTTCACTGGGTGTTTTTGTAAATAAACAGTGAGTGTAACACTGATAACTAAACATTGAATTGTCATGTGAATTGAACAAGATGATGGGAAGAGTTGAATATCTGCGAAATAAAGTTTGAGTAAATTTTAATAAAGAGAAGGAAAATGGCAGCAATCAAGCTAACAATATGAATGACGGAACAATGAAGCTTGTAAGTGAAGATTTAAAAACTGATCTTGCCAATTATGTAGGCACGCGTGTCAACTACGTTTTTCCACTCAGTGTTCTTGCTTAGCTGAATATAGATACTTCTCAGTGTGACAATGGGAAAGGCGCTGGATAAAATAATGAGTGACACACACACGCAAGTAAAAACAAGGTGTATAAGAGTAGAATAATAAGCTCATCAATATAAAGCATATACTTGCTAAATGCCACAGTCCCCTAAAAAAATGAAGGTATTATGGAGGTAAAAATGATCGAGTAGTCATATGCTGCACAAAGTCTTGAACTCTGTCCCAAAGCCAGAATAAATCATTTAAGACTATCAATGTACAAATGTTTCTAGAGTGGATTGAGAAGAATGGCGTAACTTTGTTGAGACCAGGTCCTTGTAGTTTTATACTTATCAAACCACGTGCGCTTGAAAAGAGGCGTAAAAACCTCGAAATCTAGTGAGATTGTCAACAAAAATACCTGTGACTGCATAACATAAGAGTGTAGATAGAAATTCTAGATATATGTGGGATTCATATCTATATAAGACTTCAGAGTTTGTTGGGGATTTGGGATGCAAAGCTTGGGTGTTGAATGACTTGGCTATAACCACCCGTTTCGTTTTCTTAAATAGCATAGAAAACAATTAGAAACAACTTCAAAGTGCTGCAGTGTCTACATCTTCATTATGATGTACTTATCGGCCAAATAATAGGTGCATGCATGATTCAAAAGAGTCATACGTAAGTTTCAGTCCAATTAGAACACCACAATGAAGAAGTGGTCATATTCAATGGTCGGTTCGCTTACAGCAATGTGGGGAAATAGGCGAAAAGCAAGCGCACATTGAACGTTAACTAACTATTTTTCTAGATTGGCAATTAAATCAAGTTGGTGCACTAGCATAAAGGTCCCACCAGTGAAGCCTTCGAGGTAATTTATGTGTTCGTGTTAAAAGCTTATTTTATGTGATTGGACATAATCTATATCTACTTGAAACGACGTCGTGGTTTTTGTGTTAGCGAACACGCTGACATTACCATTAATGAGGAACTGCACTGCGATAAAGCCGTAGTCGCCAAAATCACTCATTATAATCTTTGTAATTCACGTCTGTCATTCTGTTTTTAGCCTGATTTTGCTCATCTTGATCAGTTATGTGTTATGATTAACACAAAAAACCTTTAGCCTACATAAGCTGTACCTCTATTTGTACGCCTCCATCCATCCTCAACCATGAGTGTGAAAAGGTAGTCTTCAGTCAGGTGTTATTATCATATTTTCCAGGCCACAGGTTTATATACTAACAAACCAAACCAGACACTCTATAAAACGGAAATGCATAGTTATGCTCGAACAGGCAATAAGTGACTTTAAATCAGGTGAACGACTGATGAGACGCACAGCGATAGTTAGTGGGTAAAATATCAGCTTACAACGATTAGAATATAGAATGATGATAGTCTAGTTACTTAGCAATAATACAAAGATATAAACAGTATTACTTCGTGGTATGATGGAATTACTCATTATGAGTTTTATTCAACATCCGTTTTGATTCAACGTGAGGATCATTTAATGTAGTACTTGATTTGTTTTCCCAGTATAATATTTTTTTCTGTATAATATACGAGATATTCTTGTATTCCATTGACGTGAACTATGCTCAGTAAGTGATTTGTTATAACTGAGTATGTGATTTAGTCCTAATTCTCAATCAAAATGGGTGTACAATCAATATATAAACCAGTGTATTTTAGACTATTGTTATTCATTATTATTATTATCATCATAATCGTAGTCGTCGTCATAGTGTTTTGAGGCTAATAAATCTTCACTTATACCAGTCTTTGTGTTCTTACTTTCGTATCGTGGGAATTGCAGAGGTCCCTCGTTCTGAGTAGAAGTGATCAGCGTTTTTCCGGCACAACAATCAGTGACGACCAGATTTAACAATTGCGACGACCAAATAACCGAATTCGGTTATTCACTTTCTACCTAATGTCCAATTTATTTGAATCTATCAAATCCAACCTTGTCATTGACGCTTTCATTTTTATTGTTTATTTTAATTGGATAAATCTTACTGTAAACGAATCAATATTTTCACCGTTAACAAAAACATCATCAACATTACTTACATACAATCTCCATTCCCATTGATTCTCTTTTGCAAGTAGTTGTGATAATTAGGTGATTATGAAACCTCACTTCAGTTATGGTTTCAATCATTCAAATGCTAACTTGACTCACCATCATCTAAATGGTATCGACTTTCTACTCACTTGTAAAACCAAACTATCTCCATAGAGCCTTAATGAACAGCTAATTGAGAAGAAATATTTCTTCAGTCTAATCATATTTTTATAGACTTTTGTAGACTATTGTGAGCATATCAGTGTTGACCAGACAGGATTAGCGCATTCCAGATAGAACTAGTCTGGTTTTGTTTTTATGTTAACGATCATTCATTAAATGAAGCCAAATAATAAAAGATAAACATCAATCATTCAATGTGATCAAAGAAATACTTCCGATCTATATGAGTGTGGGTGTTTTCTATATGTGGAACGACTATGAAGATGGATTATCGAAACCACCAACGCCATACATCGTTATTCAAATATTTTACTGTATTTATCAAAATGTGATTGGTGAATACTTTTCTATTCTGTATTCACTATATAAAATGACAGTGATGGCTCCGTTTTATTAGGAGAAACATCAGAGTCGTACTTCATTCGATGGCATACAACTGTATGATCATTATTCTGTTGCTGTTTATAACCATACAAATGGGTGAGTGTGTTCGGATATTCATAAGATATAATAATTCACCATTATTGACTTTAACCACACTTTAGTAGTTACAGTTAACATAGTGTTCTGATTGTTATATTAACACAGCTTTGTTGTAATCTACCTCAAGTGATAAGCTATTTGAATTGTGGTTCTGTTTCAGCATTATCAAATAGGAAACAGAATGACGAAGATGAACGTTTCAATCTTTGTCATTCAGTTTATTTCAGATTTATCCACTGATACCATTTCAATGTAAGAAAGCTCCTTCAGACAAACAAGAGTCGAAATAAACTATGACAAACCTGACTATGAAGCAACAGTTTGTACTACCAATAATATCATCTCTATTTACTCATTTTACATGAATCTCATGCTCTGATGTGATTGTTATACTGCTACTCTGTAGTTGTTTGTTATCTGTTATATTTTGTTTACAAATCACAGGTGATCACGTTTGCAATGCATTTAATTTCAAGATGACATTCCTCGTAATCTCCAAATGACGTGGTCAAATAGAAGACAGCAGATATCACTGTACAGTCATTTAATGCTAGTTACGTTCTTCTCAACATTGTGAACCATTGATGGCTAGCAAAATTGACGATTCATGTCTGATGACAAGAAGGATACATTTAGATCACTGACTCATATTTTGATTGTTCTCACTTAAAAATTCAGTAATTTTAAGAAGAATTATGTAATCGTCAAACAAGGATCATGAATGATAACTCACTGATATTAGTCAAGGCTTCTTATTCTAATTACGGGAAAGTCGTTTCAAATCGGATAGCCAGTCAACTAATAATGTTTAGTTCTTGTAACGGTATTCTGTAATTATAACCTCAACTGACAAACCGATTACACCTTATTTAAGTCACATTGTTTCATATCAGCAAAAGGAGCTAGTTACGCTTCCATACGCATATACAATGGATCCATTCAATTATATGACAATGATACACACATCAAGTTTACCATCCTCCTCCTGTGGATACATTTTTATGATCGTGATTTACGTGTTGGATGAATTAGTAATTGACATTTTGAATCTTTCCGATATTTAGATGTGAAATCTTCACAAATTGATATGGATACGCTTAAAGAAATAATGAAACTTAATAAAGGCAAGTAAGCATTTCTCTATCTTTCTAAAGCACTGAATCATTTATTCACGATGTGACACTGTTTATTAACCGAAATCACGTTATGTTTTTCTCTTTGTCCACTGATGATCATAAATCACATTGCATTACAGATACTGACCTAGTTCTTTCAAACATTGACTGTTTTATTTCCATGACCGAAGACAGTTCTATGTGAAAACTGCATATCATTCTTTGGTAGGGAGTAGTTATCACCTATATTCATGCATCTGTGTTACTCAACACGTTGCACACATGTGTGCTTGCATATACAACTTTCGAATCTTGGATAATCTCACACAACTGTGATCCATCGAGCAAATGTTTCCGCATATTGATTTTTCGGTAATAAAAAGAAATAGGTTTTTCAACAAAGACAAACTTTTCTGTACTTTTTCCACAGGTGAATTGAAAGCGTTGGACTATAAAGTACAAAAGACAAGACTTGTTATTGAGAAGCTTATAGGTACGTCAATTATTTGGATATCTCAAATTTACTGAATCCAAGAGTTGATTGATCATCATCATAAATCACCCTCAAAACTTCACTGTTATTTCTGGGTATGAAGTGTGTACTGACGGCCCAATTCCATGGTGTAACTAACTGAGTCAAAATTAGAAAACGTGGAGTACATATGATAGATACAATATCTTGTTCGAGGAACTAGTAGACTGTACAACTACTGTTGTGAATAATAGACAAAAGTGAATTACACACTTACATGAATACTGTGGATATGCAAAGTTGCTTGTTCTTCATGCGGACTGCCTCACGGTTCGTGTTGTGTCTTGAAATCTCTAGTATGCTAGGAATTGGTATGCTGATTAATTTTATATGCTACTCCAGTGATATAGTTCACGACTTGACTCAGTGACCAATGAAACACAATCACCGATTTAACGATTGTTAGTCCTTGATCTCCATCTACCCATGTGCACATTCAGAAGGCACATATGGAAATCAGATCAGTTCTCCGTTGTCTCTAAATCAACCATGAAACGCATGGAAATAGTCAAAAGATTCACCGACAGCTTACATTAAGTGTAATGTCGGAATGCAACAACTAAGTATCCACTACGTGTGCAATGAAAATGCCAACAATTATAATAAATCGAAAAATAGTCTTGAAAGTTAAAACTTTGCCGCCTTTCTTCCCTTCATAATAGTTTGAACGACTATTGATTGCGTTGATTTGACAGGATGGTCTGTACAAGGGATTGCAGTGGATCATTCTGAATTGATAGCACTGGGTTTAAAAGTATTCTTCAATTCACTGTTCGCTGACTAGTGTTGAGAAAGATGGTTTCATGGTTTTGCGAGCCAGTTTTTACTCTGTAATCAAACATAATGCAACATAAACGCATGAGACTTGAAACATTTGATGAATGATTTGAACAACAGCAGTGTAGATAAAATAGGTTTGAGTGTGGTATATTATGATGGGGCTAAGATGCATGTACGTTGAAGAGAACAAAACAGAGGACGAACCAAGTTGTTTCATGTAGTGGTTACTCGGACAAGCTATGTTAGTTGGCATTTTTTAGACAATTTTTAACAAAGCTGAGGATAATGCAGCTGTGTATAGTTCTGTATTGCTAGCCGTATAGGAGTAGAAAATCAGTGATAGTCAGACATCAATCCTCACAGCAGGTACCTATTGCTTACTGTCGTTCAATGATTGTTAAAATGAAGATAGTTACCGATTTTAAACCATGAAATTCGACGATCCATCCATATTCTTCTTATACTACAATATAATACTGTTGTTATGTAATGTATGTGTTCACAGAGGAAACAAATGCAGATTTGAAGAATCACGGTGTACAGTCTGATGAAGGTAAGTTATCGATTAATAATATTGAAACAATGAATTTAATAAATTTAGTGATCGAATGCCGACGCATGTTTTATGAAAACGAACATGGAGCAAGAATATTCGGTCGTAAGTTATTCGTCGAAAATTATTTTTCATTTGATTCGTTAGAAATTGTGGTGGCTTTTATATCGTAACTCAGCTTATCAATTTATGCAGTTATGAGATGGGAAATTATCGTTCATCGCATCTGTCGTTACTGTATACTGGCATATTTATTCCTGTAGTGTATTCGATTCTCACCATGATCTTTTGCATTCATGCGTACATGTTTGGTTTCATCCATCCTCCTGCGTGTATTCCGTTCACTGTTTTTCAATATGAGATACTCGGTGTATTTTGACGGATAGAACAGATGCGAAAATATAGTTGACATCAAACACACTTTGCGCAGAATGTTCCAAAGCTTTGTGAATGAGACATGATTGTGTGATGTTGAAGTAACACACTTCAACATAACAGATTACCTTCAACTGTTCAAACTGAATAAAATCTTATCAAGTTGTGTGAAGGTTAGTTGAATGCTTTGTTTATGTACCAGAACGGTGATATTGTGTAATACAATTCTTCATACACAGTGTGTTTACTGCAGTAACGTTCATGCCATATAGTCAGCTTACTAAAGACAAAAATGTTATATCCATCAATGTCATTCCAGCTGTTTTGAACGGAATGTGGAAGAGAATCAGTGATAAACATAAGAAATGAGTGAAAGCAAACAAATCAAAGGCAGACGGAATTATACACGCACATGTATAAAGGTATTAATACGGTGGTATCTAGTCTTTCATTTCTGGAAGAATATCCAGTGTACTTCAGTTCGTACAATTGTCGGTAAATATTGCATTTCAATATTAAGCTCCAGTAAATAGTAACTTGCAAAATTCAGCTCAAACAAACACGTCACTTGAAATTCGTTCTCACCACCTTCGTTAATTGCAAACATAACACATAACATAGTGTGAAGCTTCTTTTCATTCGTACTATCCATTTATTATTTCGGTTGGTTGATTAGTCACGGAAGAGTCTACGACACTTAGTATTTTATAGATCAGTAGCTTCTGTGTTAGATTGTGGAAGTGAAGTTTGGTTGATAGAGGTACAGAAAATGAAAATGTTGTTTATAATTGATGACAGATATCTTCAGACCACATCTGACCATTGATGAAACCATGAAGTGAATATTGTTAAGTTATTGAATGGGGTGCATGGAAAAAAATGGTGAATCTGTGGAATGATTTGTGTAAACGAAGACTGATTCCGAGTTAATACTCAAAGTTTTCGATAGATTCCTGATATTATGTTGATTGATTGATAATGACTACTGTGGAAGATTCATATTTATATCTAATCCATCACAGTGTTACTTTCTTCTTAGTGATCGGGTATGGTGTCACATATCCAATATTGAATTCTATTAACTGATGAACAAGGTCTGTGAGTGGTACGGTATTCTGTGAGATTATTCACTCTATTTGTACTAAATGAGCCATTTATACATCCATATAAGATCAAGTTCTATGTTCATACACTTTCAGATTTAATAAAAACTATTCATGCCAACAAATTTAAAAGTCGTAAGTTATCGTTTGAGTCTATTCTACATCAATTATCTGTGATCAATTCAACTTACATATAAGATAGAGACACTTTCAGACAGTTAATTACACTTTTGAATAGAATGGTCTTTTAAGTATTTTGATGAATGTTTCAAATTTGTCCACTTTACCAGCCCTAGTTACCAACTATAACGTCACTGAATTGATCGACTGTTTCGAAAAACAAAAGAAGCATCATCAAAGTAAGAGATATATTTCTCAAGATGTTTTCTCACACTTGTACTCCTCGAGATTTTTGTGTTCATGAATGCTCATGAAAGACGTTTGCTCGTTTGTTCGTTACTGACAATAGAAAGTAAACAGAGAAGAAAATCCATCCATACTATCTAAAAGATTGATTATTGAACACTTTCTACATGTTCGGATGACATCAGTTTGCAGGTTTTCCGTTTCAACTTACACGACATCACTATGAGTCTTTTATTTCAACATACTGGAACAATTTCAATGTTACATACGTATTCAGTGAAATGATAACTGAGGAATGACACTTCCATAGTTATGATTATGTGAACATATGAAGTTGAAATAGGTTCTGACGTCATATGTGTAGTAGTCACTGGATGGAAGGTGAACAGTCTGTGTTAAAAGGTGAGACATACAACTGGTTGCAAACAGTTGAAAAAACACGCTCGTATTATTTGGTAACAACGTCAACAGTGATAGTACAGATGACTTCACATTGCAAGCAATCACGTTGCTGAATACTAACTTGCATTTATCTATTTATTTGATAATGGGAAGATCGTTGTTTCATACATTTTGTTACCTCGTTGAACTACAATGTCCATTGTAGACGTAACTGGTTCTTTGGGAATATCACTACACAGATATACTTCTAGTAACTTCGTACACGAGTAAGTAAACATAAAATGACATGTAGGTCGCGTATCTGACTCAACGAGCATCAGGTTGATATGATTTTATCTTGTCATGATTATGTGTTTCAAGTTACTTACTTTTCTCAATTGAATAGTGGAGGCAGCTAATCGCAATGGTTCAGCGTGTTACATCAACCTACTACCACAACATATTGAAGGTAAGACAAATCTTTAATGTTTGTTCAGTTTTGTAGTGAAGTAGGATCAGTTTATGATAAAGTGACTTGTCTATAATAGCAGTTGTCATATCAAAAGTGTGAATCGACATCAATGTGTTGTATTAGAATTTGATTCCAATGACTGACCATCTTCTTTATCTCACCATTAATGAAGCGAATCAAATTGTTGATTTTCTTATCGTTTTTTTTCATAAAAGTTTTCGAGAATGTCAATAACGGATTGAATACTTTACATTATGTGAAATCTGAATTCAGTTTATATTTGTGTAAGTCCACTAAATCGATGCATTTCAATTGTGTGTTAGATGCGATGTGAATTATTATGCAACGTATGATGTTCATCATTGGTATTTTGTTGAAAGTGAGCTGTTATGTGATGTCACAGATGATGGGATAGTCATTTTCATCAAAATGTATTGTAAGTTATTACTGAGTGTCTCTCCAGTATGATGTTCGTTGGTTGGTTCGAAACAACTTTACCACTACCCCATTTCATACCTTTTACTGACTATTTTTGAAATCTTCTATGATCGGGTATTTAAACCACTGAAGGTTTTCAATTGCTCAGTATCATAGTATGAGTAGTGTTGGCTAGTAAGATAATTCAGACTTCACACTTTGTTTATTTGCGATTGATGAACTGGATACACAAACGTCCAACCATCGGAAAGCCATTATTCTTAATTTCATGACCGTTCAACTAGTGTATCATTTACATCAACTCATCAGTTCGTAAAATGTCACTTGACTATTCAAAGCAAGAGGTATGATATTCGTGTCATAGCATTCAATTCAACACTGAGATGCAAGAAATCAAGTATAACGAATGGTATTATCACTTAGATTATTGGACATTGTTGACTAAAATTGAATCTAAGCAAACGTGAGGTGTTCTCTAAAACCAGTGAACCTGAATTTTCCTTCAAACGATTTTTACATAATGATGTCAAATGTGAATTTCACTGGAAAAAAAACTGAAAATGCTGGTTTAACTTTATCATTTCAGTTCTCACCACATTCGGCTGGAGATTTACTTACTAGTAACACGTAAGATTTTGAATAAAAGTTAAATTCACATCGCCGTAACAAGATCATCTATTATGACAGTGCAAACTGACATCGTAGATACAAACCACAACCCCACAAAAGTAGTAAACCATCAACTCTGAAGTGACAATTTGGGATGAAATGAAATATTTCAAGTTGATATGGTGCATGTTGATGACTAGATACCACAATGTAGGATTCTGGTTGTGAGATGTATGTAAATGGCTAGATAGACTGTTGCATCTTGCAGTCATTAAGTTACCATCTACAGAGACATTAATAAATATCACGTGCCATATTACTCAATCAGTATTCCAATTATCGATCAACACGTGATAGAGAACAGCACAAATGATGCATTATAAATTACCAATTACCAAGGGCAGTAAAGTGTACGGCAATAGTCAATAGATCAATTGAAAGCTTATAAACACTGCATTATATGATGGCAACCATACAGTTATCCGATGCTAATTACATAACAGAAATAAAAATGATGATAACCCTAAAAATTATCATTAATATGTCAACTTCCCTAACATTCATCCCCTTTTAACAACAAAATAATGATATGTGACCGTAAAATGGGTTATTCCAGGTAACTCAGACATCTCGACCACAACATTTGAATCGGCCTACTGAACGTCGAGAAACTATCAGCATCCCGCTACCGATAAATATGAGCGTAGTTATAATTTATATACAAGAGCTTGATTTAAACAACCACAAGTGTTCATTGTTACCAATGATTGACCCTTTAAAGCAAATTACTCTAGATTTTCATGTTTCAGTATGTTGATTACAAATTGATAACACAATATTCTTTGGTTAGTTAATTCAACTGTTAGATGTGTAGTGAAGAATGTTCTAACCATCCAGTATTTGAAAGAGATAATTTTGGATTCTTAAGTGTTGTGACATCTATGGTGTTCATGTAGTTCTATTTCATACTCGTCAGCTATATCTGAAACAATTGCATAACGTTCGAAACAAGGATTCATTACCCATCCCATTACTGGAAGACACAAACTCTTGAGAATGATATTCATCAGCATATATAGAATAACTCGTTTTAATACTTTCAATCGAATCTGTGTAAACAGCATTAGTTAACTCATTCAAAGTGGCAACTCCTCATTAATGTACTTGGTTTTTTGTTTTATTTCAAAGCTAATAAACAGCCCCCCCCCTCACAAATGGATTGGTCTCAATTGTTAGTATGTACACATATATGTAACTGTAAAAATAATAAAATGTTTACACTGGAGAAGTTGACAATTACTTTTTTTGTAGAACAGGAGGAAAGGGAATTCCGTATTGACAAACTAGGTTCGAAATGATCTTGTGAAATTTGTAAGTGATTTGTGAAGATGACTTTCACCAGGAATCAGCCGCAAATCTTAGCAATTACGAAATTCGATAAGCAAACAGGAGTGCAGGAAATATTTGATGTTCAACAACATTTTCAGTGGAGCACAACGCGAATGTGTACATGCAACATCAAAATGTGATCTTGATGCAAATGGAAAGAAACGGCGAATTAAAGATGACAGGAGCTAATCAACAAACAGTGAATTTACTGTGAAAATGCCATTTTCAACAATGTGAATAAGATTATCATTCCACAAAAGAGATTGTCATTTATTAACTAACAACCACGTAGCGTGAGATGATTCTAGCGAATCCATACACAACAACCCATAGAGTACTTTTCAAATAGGGTCATGATTTGCATGGAATTTCGCATTCGACTTAGAGGTGATATTTTCAATAAAATGAAAAATGTATGTAGCTCAGTGATTATATGTCTTTTCTTACCAGTGAACATAAACAACTTAGAATCAAATATCAAAATACTGTATTTTATCATTGTTTTCTGTTGTTGCTTGTTTGCTTGAACACCTGGGCCACCTGCTTATACCATCTGAATGTTTCAACAAGTTATCCGTTTTTGGTTGTTTTAACACATCACCATACTTGTTATTCGCAAACCTGTTAAGGAGCGTTTATGAAAAACATACAAACTTCTGCTGTACAAGTTGCATAAAAGCTCAACCAAAGACATCGTGGTTGCTTGCAATATGCAGCGAAAAAATGTACGTTAATCAGATATCGATTCTTGGACTGCTAACTTCTAGCTGGCGACTACTCAATATTTGTCGTCAGGATCGACCTAGAATTAGGAAAAGGAAACGTGTTGAGATACCTTGTTCTGATAATTTTATATTGTATCTAAAGTATAGTGCTTGATAAAGACAATTCTGACAAGGTTTTGTCATAAACGGTAAAATACAAGATGTGCATATAAGTATCCACGTATGTAATATCAGTGTCATAACTGAAGGGAATTCATTAAGGGGTGATAAAACACTACCAGTGATCATTAAGTATGTTCCTGATCTAAGCACGTGATGTTTACAAAGCAAAACTAATATAAACTCAATCAATTGAAAATTGAAGTATGCAGTGGTTAAGTAGCTGTGCATTTTTATCAAAACGTTCCATTTGAGTTGTGATAAGTTCACCTTCATAAATTTCATTAGTTGAGATCATGAGTCAATTGAAGCTAGACCACCAGGGAAAACCTAGAAGGACTGTATGGCCGTTTCGTCTTATTGTGGGACTGCTTCACGATCCCGCCTCGCGAGATTCGAACCCGTGACCTGCTGAGTTCCACAATAAGACGAAACAGCCGTCTAGTGCTTCCACGTTTTCCATGGTGGTTTAGCTTCAATTAACTCATGATCTCAGCCATTGAAATTACTACAATCTCCACAAAACCTTTTCTGATATTCATCTTCACTAGTTGAATTGACTATTAAGTTCATAACTTCGAAAAAAATGCAACTGCGAATTCACACTTGAAATTCGTCAAGTGCATCAATTAATTTTAAATAATTTTTCATATGCTCTATACTAAATGTAAATTTCAAACGGTTCACCGACGCTTCCTCAAATGATGCTCATTTGTATTTTCGTATTTCCGTTTAGGTTGAAAATATTTTGATATACCATTATAGATAACTCCGCCTTGAGTCCCTCCGGGGGCTACTGCAGGTCACAAGCCCAGATAAGGGAGAAGGGTCGGGCATGGGGTTAGCGAACCCATCCCGTAGAAAACTAACTCGCTAAAAATACGCTAACCAGAAAAAATTATTCAAACCTTTTAAACTCTGCCCTGGGAGTCAGAAGGTTTTTATTTAGAAGAACTATGACGCCTCATGATGAAAGCCAAATTCCTTCGGAAGTTGCGAGGCCGATGCCCCTTCTGACAACCAGAACAACCATTTATTTAGGTACATGGAATGTTTGTACAATGTGGGACACCGGGAGAGCCTTCCAAATCGCTGCAGAAATGAGAAGATACAACCTAGAAGTACTTGGGATCAGTGAAACACATTGGACTCAAGTTAGATAACAATGACTAACTTCAGGAGAGCTCCTGTTATACTCCGGCCATGAAAAAGAAAATGCTCCACATACACAGGGAGTTGCACTGATGCTGTCCAAATAAGCACAAAATGCACCTATAGGATGGGAATCTCATGGACCAAAAATCATCTAAGCCTCATTTAAAACAAAGAAAGAGGGCATTTCAATGAACATCATCCAATGCTATGCGCTTACCAACGACTACGATGAAGACGCTAAAGATCAATTCTACAATAGGCTGCAGTCAGCCGTCGAGAAGTGCCCAACAAAGGACCTGACCATTATGATGGGAGATTTCAATGCCAAGGTTGGAACGGACAACACTGGATATGAAGACATCATGGGACGACACAGACTGGGAGAAATGAACGAAAATGGTGAGAGATTTGCAAACCAATGTGTCTTCCATAAACTGGTCATAGGCAGTACCATATTTCCAAATAAACGCATACACAAAACCACATGGACTTCACCGGATCACTCTACACAAAACCAAATCGACCATATTTGCATCAACAAAAAGTTCAGGAGGACGATGGAAGACGTGAGAACCAAGAGAGGAGCTGATATAGCATCAGATCATCACTTGCTGATCGACAAGATGAAATTGAAACTCAAGAAGCACTGGACAATGGGGCGGACAATATCACAAAAGTTCAATACGGCCTTTCTTCAGGATACTAACAAACTCAGCAAATTCAAGATAGTCCTCAGCAATAAGTTCCAGGCCTTTCATGACCTTCTCAATGGAGAAGGAACTACTGTGGAGAGCAACTGGAAGGGGATCAAAGAGGCAATGACTTCAACATGTGATGAGGTCCTGGGTCACAAGAAGCACCATCACAAGGAATGGATCACTGTTGATACACTAGATAAGATTCAAGAAAGGATGAACAAGAGAGCAGCAATCAATACCAGTCGAACAAGAGCAGAAAAAGCCAAGGCACAAGCTGAATACACAGAAGTAAACAAACGGGTGAAGAGGAGCATCAGAACTAACAAACGTAAATATGTGGAAGATTTAGCAACGACGGCGGAAAAGGCTGCAAGAGAAGTGTTATGACCTTGGATGTCTGACTTTTCTATCACACGATTTATCTACCAATCCGAATACGACTTATACGAATCTTCACACTAGGCCAACCAATGACGTCCAACCGGTGTGGGCAGTTTAGCGTCCTTATTGGTCCTATGTCCTACGAGCCCTTCCACTTGAGTCTAGAACAAGATACCAGCTTCCGAATCAGAGCAGATCGTTTATTTCAGGCATACTTGGTTTATATATCAATCACACAGACCGCAACGTACCATAAAATAGGAAATAATATTTGTACACAAATAAGCCCAAGAAGTGGCTGTGAATGTGGGAGGCAGTAGTTAATAAACTGAACATAACTTAAGAACCGTAAATCGTACAATAATAAATTATAGATCAAAATAAAGCTTATCATAAAAGGAATATAAATATTCATAGTGTAATTGTTGAGTAGTTATACAATAAGAATATTTATAGAATATTAGTCCATGAATAGTCCTTGGAATTTACCTGTAGTTTAATCTTCACCGGATATAACAAGAAGGAAACATGAGACAACTGTATGACACAACAAAGAAACTCTCTGGAAATCGCCGCAAACCGGAACAACCAGTGAAAAGCTAGGAAGGCGAGGTAATCACCAACATTGAAGAGCAACGAAACAGGTGGGTAGAACACTTCAATGAACTCTTGAATCGATCAGCCCCACTGAACCCACCCAACATCGAAGCAGCACCCACGTACCTTCCAATCGATGTTGGCCCATCAACAATTGAAGAGATAAGCATGGCCATCAGGCATATCAAGAGTGGCAAAACAGCAGGACCAGACAGTATTCCAGCAGAGGCACTAAAAGCAGACGTAGCGGCAACTGCAAGGATACTCCACATTCTCTTCGGTAAGATTTGGGATGAGGAACAAGTACCAAAAGACTGGAAAGAAGGACTTCTCATCAAAATACCATAGAAAGGCGATCTCAGCAAGTGTGATAACTACAGGGGCATCACTCTTCTTTCAATACCAGGAAAAATCTTCAACAGGGTATTGTTAAACAGGATGGAGGACTCCGTAGACGCCCAACTTCGTGACCAACAGGCAGGATTCCGTAAGGATAGATCGTGTTCAGACCAAATCGCAACTCTACGGATCATTGTGGAACAATCAATTGAATGGAATTCATCACTCTACATCAACTTCATTGACTACGAAAAAGCATTTGACAGCGTGGACAGGGCAACACTATGGAAGCTTCTCCGACACTACGACGTGCCTCAGAAGATAACCAATATCATACAGAGTTCATATGACGGATTAAACTGCAAAATCGTGCATGGAGGACAGTTGACACAGTCGTTCGAGGTAAAGACCGGTGTCAGGCAAGGTTGCTTACTCTCACCCTTTCTCTTCCTCCTGGTGATCAACTGGATCATGAAGACGTCAACATCTGAAGGTAAACACGGGATACAATGGACATCTAAGATGCAGTTGGATGATCTAGACTTCGCAGACGATCTGGCCCTTCTATCCCAAACGCAACAACAGATGCAGGAGAAGACGACCAGTGTGGCAGCAGCCTCAGCAGTAGTAGGTCTCATTATACACAAAGGGAAAAGCAAGATTCTCCGATACAACACAGCATGCACCAATCCAATCACAACTGACGGAGAAGATTTGGAAGATGTAAAAACCTTTACATATCTGGGCAGCATCATTGATGGACTGGGTGGATCTGATACAGATGTGAAGGCGCGGATCGGCAAAGCAAGTGAAGCATATTTACAATTGAGGAGCATCTGGAACTTAAAATAACTGTTCTCAAGGCAACACCAAAGTCAGGATTTTCAATACAAATGTCAAGACAGTTCTACTGTATAGGGCAGAAACCTGGAGAATTACGAAAGCCTTCATCCAGAAAATACAGGTGTTTATTAACAGTTGTCTACGCAAAATACTTCGGATCCGTTGGCCGGACACTATTAGCAACAATGTACTGTGGGAGAGAACAAACCAGATCTCAGTGGAGGAAGAAATCAGGAAGAAGCGCTGGAAGTGGATAGGACACACATTGAGGAAAGCACCCAACTGCGTCACAAGACAAGCCCTCACATGGAATCCTCAAGGCCAAAGGAGGAGAGGAAGACCAAAGAACACATTACGACGGGAAATGGAAATAGACATGAGAGAAATGAACAAGAATTGGATGGAACTAGAAAAGAAGGCCCAGGACAGAGTTGGTTGGAGAATGCTGGTTGGCGGCCTATGCTCCATTGGGAGTAACAGGCGTAAGTAAGTAAAACACTCGTTTATATGTTCATTGTACACCCATTTTGATTATTAAGTAGTATGAAATCACATATATGAAAAATACTTAGTTATCACAACTCATATATAGAGCATAGTTCATGTCAATTAAATACAAGAATATCGTATATGATACAGAATAGAATATCATACTGGGAAACACAAACAAATACTACACTGAATGATCCTCACATGGAATCAAAACGGAAGGTAATGTTGAACAAAACTCATAATTATTAAGTCAATCGAAATTTGACTTTTCTTTCCACCATATCACTATTCACATAATCGTGTTGACAGAGTCAATATGAGCAGTAAATTGATGCTGTATGAACTCAGTTATTCAATAGGAAACAACTGCAATTATTCTACGCGGATATCAAGCTATTTCCTTGAACTATGCTACGCGAAATCTACTCACATGCTGTTTCCACATCATGCTCGTGCCGGTTTTACTATTTTTGTTGATCAGGATGAGATTGTGACCGCGAAAAATTTTCTCACAAACAACAGTATAGTTGATTGGAAATCGACATCTGCGTTTAATAGTCAGTGCATGTAGCATGGATAATGATTGTATTGACAACGTGAGTGTGTGTGAGACACAAATGTATATTTTTTAACTTTAGACAGAGTGTTTCAGTGGAAAAGTCACCTGAGGAGATAGACAAATAAAATAGAGATTTGGATGATCTTGTCACTGTGTCAAACCAATCAGGCGTAGACAAGTAGGAAGAACGTGAAATCATATAACAGTCCTAATTGGTTCTTCATGTCTTGTACTGCATTTTATTTATCAATGTAATTACTTAACCTCAATCACTGTAGCAGTTATCCACACTCTTTTGTGTACTGTTTAAACGCAACAATTTCCACATTGTGTTGCTCTTGGTTCGGGTTCTGCATGTTGATAAACTGCTACCAAGTTTAGACACAAATACCAGCTGTCTTTTGCTCTATCGTAGGTTGTAATTCTTCTTTGTGTTACTGTTGCAGGAAGCCTCTTTTTCTTTCATACATAAGGACACGTCAAACGCTACAGACACCTCACAAGTTGAGGTTTGTAACTAATTTTCGTTTATTATTCAATATAGGACGGTTATTCTAGACAATTGGTTGTTATTCGAAATTCAGTTTTGCGCATATCTCGATTGGCTGACATGGACGCTTCAATAGACCTAACACGAAGTAAATAATCTTCTTATTCGAACTTCGATGAACTGATAAACACGAGATTCAAACTGTTTACTGCTTCATATGTTAGTTAATGAAATTAATGTATTAATTGCCTTATAACAAGTGAACGGAATAATTCCAATGATGATGATCGGTTTCTTAAGATGTTCTAGTATGTTGGGTAGTTTGAATGTTCCGTTTCAACAAACCAGTCAACTGGTGTCATTTACTAAGAGAATCGTATCGGTCAACCTACTCGTTCTACAGTCAACTACAATTTCGTCAGTTTCTCTTCACATTATTCACACATGTTTCAATGTTATCCATGAAAGAAAACACAACCCAATCATCATCATCTAATCAATTACTACTATTCATACGATTGTCTTTTCGTCTATTCACTGATTAATTTCAAAGAACAACACATGGTAAACAACAAATGAATAGTTTATTTACATTTCGTTACAGAATGTCATACATAGTGAATTGCAGCACAGTACATTACATTACATTACATTACAGTACAGTAAAGTACAGTACAGTTGATTAGAATACAATAGTCAGTAGACGCATGAACACAAACATTTACAAATTACATTGAATGTACAATGATTTAATGATGTAAGAAGAAGAATAAGAAGAAGAAGAAGAAGAAGAAGAAGAGGAAGAGGAAGAGCGTAAAAGGGAAAATGGTTTGAATGAGCTACCGATGTACATAGATGATTGACTCACATTAGAGCCAACCAATTACGCAAATATAAAACTGCAATAAAATATTCACTGATATCTAACATTCAACAGATAGATATTCAGCAAACAGTTTACTTAATAAGAACTTTCATTATGATGAGTGATTGCGATTCCCATGAATTGTACGTAGTTCACAGTGAAAACTTGTCCGTTCACTTACCACAAACATTCTTATTTATAAATGCTTATTAGTCTACAGTTTAGTGATTGGAGGAACATCAGATATGTGAAGCAACTTTGCAAACATATTAGTGCAAGGAGATGCTTCGAAGAGAGAAGTTGCATCATTCTGGTTGGTGATGTTATGAGGCATTTGTAAGTTAAAGCTAATTAGAATAACTGAAGTTCCGAGAATGCTGATTGGAAATTCAAATATACACACTGTGATAAAACGTATTTCACTGTTCAACTTCACTTAACACTTTTCTCTAAAGTCTGTCAACCGTTGCTTACTGACTGCTGACTGACTGACATTTCTATGGACAATTAATATACAGTAGATTTTTCAGTAAACAGTAGCTCACATCTAACCATCAACTTTACTTTGAAACACTCACTTCATTCTTTATGCCAACTACATATTCTCAAAGGATATGTGTCATTTCAGTTCACCGAAATAAAATACAACTGAACTACCCTCAATCATATAAACCATGTTACACTGACCCTAATTACACTGGATATTCGAAACATTTATCATTATGATTATGATTATGATTATTAATATGACCATGATAAACATGACTTCAACTTACAACAACACACTCTTCCTCCAGTCACATGGTCAGTTGAATTGATGATCTTTATCGTAGCGTTTTCAATCAGTTCAGAATACAGATTGCACCATTTCGGTTCGAGCTGTAAATAAGGAGAAGTTTGAAAGGTAACGTATATCTGCAATTGATACATCAAATGGTTGATGGATGTAGCATTCCATCTAATATAAATGGTAATAATAATAATAGCTCAAATTGAACACTTGACATCTCAATGAAACGCTCCATACAGTCAAACTGCAAACGTTTCTTATTCTCTACAACTAAGAATAACAATAATATTTTTGCCAAGATAACAGAGTAGGTGGATATTGAGATGAATCGGTGATCATCAATTCAACTGGAAGTATGTATATATACAGTGATATATCAGTTAGACAATTACATATTTAGTGAAAATGTATGTTAAACTTACAATTTGATATGTGTACAGATTACACTGTGGATGAGATCGGCATTCAGTGAGGCAATCTGATTTCGTTTTGACTGAATTCAACCAGTAGTTTTGTGAGAATGTCTGCTCTGGCAATCCCAATCTGCTTATCCATTGTGTGTAGTTGCAACGCATATTTGTGCTGCATTTCGAGCACTGCTCACATGAGGATAACAATGTCGAATGATTTGTCACATTTGTTTGTGTGTGCAAACAATATGAAAGATGAATTGAAATGTATACAGTGATCACGAATGAATATTGAATCATTTGATGTAACTTGAAATGTAAGTGAAATGGTTTGTTGTTCGACAATAACAACAACTACTACTGCTGCCGCTGTTTATATAGTGGAGATGAATCAATTGATTGGTGGAATTTCCCATATCCACAAATTGACCAATTGGGTGGTTGGTCAATGATAAAATGAATAATTTCTAACCAGTTGGATGAATGCAAACTGTATTGGTCATTTATTTCATTATGAATAGTCATTAAGGCTCCCACGGTGAGTTTCTTCGAGTTGACATGCCCATGTTTTGGTCAATTCTGTGTTGATGTTAAAACAATTGAGGACACTGTGTGATTTACTTCGTCAATTAAGTCTACTTCCAATTCCATATTGATGTGCCCATAACTGATGTTTGTGCTTGATTTAGTGTTGCACTCTCGTTAAACATCATTGCCTTAAACCGACTTACTTATGTTCTTCTCGAATATCTCAATGCACTGACGATAACTGCTTCCCACGTCACAACCAATGACAATTCAATTTTGATGATGTGATTGATTTGAACAGAGATCATTGCGTTTATCATCTTATCAACTCGTCACTGTGTGTCTGCTCTGATCTCACAGAAACGATGGCAACATTACTTAAATAGGATGAGTTATCCATGAGAATTAATCGATTGGCTTAACTATTTCTTTTCACTTTGAACTTCAATAGTGGAGCGTGTGATTTTCTCAACAGAATGTGTTGGTTTAATACAGTACTACTGTGCTTGATAAGTTTCCAAACAAATTAATCAGTTCTCTGATGTTGTATATATGAAGTGAAAATTTCACGTTTCGATTAGAGAAGTAGTATGAGTTTGTAAGACAGTGAATATAAGACATGGGAGTGTGTGTGAATCAACCGACCTCCTTTGAAAATGTTCCTTACATATTCCGTCACCAATCGTTTCTCAATAAACCGACCATGACAATTTCCTATCGATTCCTAGTGACATCAAATAGTGTTCCACCTTCAAATTGACTACATCAATGAAACCACAGCAGGGATCGTGACTCAGTAGGCTGACTTACGATGTTTATGACTTTTATTACGAAGGGAGCGTAGTCTCAGCTGATATATGTATCAGTATGAGGGTTGTGGAGATTGTTAAGTTTTTGGTTGAGATCATGAATTAATTGACGTTAGACCGCCGTTAGAAACCTGGAAGCACTGGACGGCCTATTCCTCCTAGTGTGGGTCTCCTCAGCAGTGCGCATCCACGATCCCGCACCCCGCGGGATTCGAACCCAGAATCGACTGGCTTCGCGACTGAGCACTTAACCATTAGACTACTGAGCCGGCACCCGATGGTGTTAGTGTTAGTTACTACGAATACATAAACACCTAGATTATAAGTCATAAATTGGGTTGACAGTCAAGTCATCGAGTCAGTAATAATTTACCAACGGAAATATTCTTATGCCAGCATCAACATTTTCCAATGTAGAATGCACACATCGATCTCGAATCAGTTTACTGATGATTTTCGAAAACGTTACAATCTCCAATCTGTCATTCGTGGTTATAATTTCATCATGATAGACAGAACACGGAATAAATGAAATATGTGTGGTCGGTTAACTATGTTCAACTACATTTTCTACCGCTTTGTTCACGGTGATATTCAATGTTGGAAGAGAACAACTTTATTTTTTCTTGTCTTGACTTTCCACCTATCGTACGATACAACAGACCGTGAATGAAGCAACGATTGTCGCACAATCTTACCTTGATGAAAGATGTTTTGACTGGAGATATGGTTGACTTTCACCAAACAAACGATAACTCGTGTCGAATTCTTTCCACAAGTATGAAACGAGATCAGTTAGAATGTTTATCTTCAAACACATTACTAACTTCTGCAACACAGTCAATTCACAACCATATTCCACCGTTCCTTCGCTCAGAATCTATTCACGTTTGGCAACAGTCGATTGTTTGAAGCTGCTTTGAACAACAGAATATTTTAATCAAACATGGGATGAAACGAAAAGTCCGTTTACAAATGAGAGACTTTCCCATCTCTACCACCACCTTGACTTTAACCTACAATGGTTATTTTGATCATCATCATTATGTTAGTAAGTAAACAACTGCATCCATTCATGTAATGGAATATGTACTCTAGCTAACCTTTGATTATTATTATTATTATTATTATTTCTATGAGTATTATTATTATTGTTTTTGTTGTTTGGTGAACGCTTTCACACAAACATGAACTTTTTCCCATAAAACGAAGTTGCACATTCGACATCTGCTTTCGTCATATTGTGGTTCCCACATCCTTCCATTATATCAACATGTTTATTGTTATTTTTGTAAATAGGGCATTTTATTCCCATCATCATCATCATCATCATCTTATTCTATTCAAACTATAATTCAGAGATTGTTTGTTAGTCTTTCGCTTACAGTTCATTTACAATAACACCCTGTGAAATTCAATCAACAACATGATCTCGCATTCACTTTACAATACGAGATTAGATTCCTTCACCATTTTCGTTACTTTCTCGTGTTCATCATTGCCTGATTTCCACATTCTCATCACTGAATTCAAGTGTACACTTTCACAGCTGCCTCAATCACTACTTATAATGACATCACTGAACAATATCGTGGGCTATTCTTATTGGGACGTCAATGAATTGGTATGATGATAAATTATCTTCAATCATCAATCATATGTGTACACCATGATTTTGTGGAATCGACAGTCGACATTACTGACTATCGGATGATGAATAATTCACTGAATGAATTGTTCATGTGATTGCAGTGCACGATGAATTCACAAACTGATTCTTCGATTGACTTTGTCTTGTGTAAAGCCAGTAGAACAACAGGTATTCTCTCTGCCCGTTCAATGACTAATTCGTGTATTATCCACATCAATAATACATATTGGTTTACATGCTCTGTGTGTTCTGCCAACTTAATCTCCTTCTTCTCTAACTACTCATAATAATTACTTGGATCAACTGTTATGAGCTGGTTGAAAACTCATTATAAATGAATGAATCAAATGAATGTGTTCAGTGGATGGATGTGGTTGAGAATATTCTATAAAAATTCAGATATCACTATGTCTGCATACAACAAAGTTATGGGTAACCAAACAGACTACTCAATACTGATAAGTAGTAGTGTAGAGTAATATACAAAACGCTAGTCAAACTACTCGAATTAACCGAATACAATGAACCTAATAGAACACATGTCAATTGCAAATATGTGAAATTCAATCGCATGATTAGTCTCACTCACATAGTATGTAAGAAAATGGGGCTTTATATCAGCCAGACGGTTACTGAATTGCAGAAGAAATATGATCAACATTAAGTGAAATGCACTTGACAAAATGTTCCACTCATTCACATTAATCTGCATTCATTCAACTTCACTCTGTGGAAGGCTTCTTCAAGTTCAGGTGTTCACATCATTCAACTCGTGAGTGCAAAATCGAAGAATGTAGTTTATTTTAACTTGTCTAATGACATGATGAAAAAGTTCGACGTTAACTTAACAACACTTGTGTCATGAAAAATTACCAGTTGATTCCATTCCAGTGCATATTCACACAATTTTACTTGATCAAGTCCAGTTGATTGCCAGCCACATGACACACACTATTCTGAAATCAGTCAGTTTGTATGTTATGCTGTTGTGAAACATCATTTGTGTTCGAGATTCCATCTATTTTGATGAGTAAACTATTCAACATCAGTGAAGTACACATTTGGATAGTTGGTTGTTTGAGAGTTACACTCAACGTGGACTGTATTGGACCTACGAAATATGGTTTACTTTTACTAATGATAGATATCAAGCCGCAATGTTCTATATCTTTGCACTTCTGAGAAGCATGGAATTCCTTTTCCATAATAGATTGTTTGATGTTTGATTCTGTATGTTCTGAACATGTAAACGACAGTTGAAATGGCATATCACTAATGTCTCGGATGAAAGTAGTAGTTTGTAAATCTGCATCATTGACAAGAAGAATCAATGAGTGGATACATGAAAGCACATGTATTTTCGTTAATAAATATTGCACATTCCACTCTGTTCCACTGCTTCAAATATACATCAATTTCTCTATCTGTAGGTGCTTTACACTAAACAAGTGAACGAACCAAATACCCTGAATATGCTTCAACTCATCGATAACAGTCATCATTCATATTTTCTCACTGCATGTAATGCATCATTCGTTAAGTGTTTGAATCTGTATTGTACTGAGTAGAGACCGATTCCGTGTATGTCTTCTCACTGCTGATGACCGAATTCAGTGAGACCAGTTGGAACAGGACCAATGGTCATGCTGTCTGAATATTCATTGTACACAGTTTCAACACTGTTTCTATTTCCCGACGTAATGTGTTCTTCGGCCTTCCACTTTTCCGCTACCCTTCAGGATACAAAGTTAGGACTTGCCTCGTGACGCAGTTTGACCGTTTGCGTAATGTATGTCATATCCAATTCCATCGTCTTTTCCTAATTTCCTCTTTAGCTGGAAGCTGGTTTGTTCTCTCACACAGAAGGCTGTTGCTGATGGTATCCGGCCAACGGATGTTGAGTATCTTGCGTGGACAGCTATTAATAAATACTTGTACCTTCTTGATGGTGGTTGTTGTAGTTCTTTAAGTTTCAGCTCTGTACAGTAGAACTGCCATGACGTTGATATTGAAGATTCTGTTTTTGATATTGGTTGACAGACAGTTGTTTTGAGTTCCATATGTTCTCCAATTGAAGGAATGCGGCCTTTGCTTTGCCAATCGCGCTATTACGTCTGCATCTGAACCTCCTAGTTCATCGATGATGCTTTCCAGGTATGTGAAGGATTCTACATCTCCCAGAGTTTCGCCATCAAGAGTGATTGGATTGCTGTTCTCCATGTTGTATTTGAGGACCTTGGTTTTCCTCTTGTGTATGTTGAGGCCTACTGATGCAAAGACTGCTGCTACACTGGCTGTCATTATCTGCATTCGTTCGTGTGTATGCGATAGGAGTGCCAGGTCATCTGCGAAGTCCAAGTCGTGCAATTGGTTCTGAGCTGTCCATTGTATGCCGTGTTTTCCCTCATATGTCGGGGTCTGCATAATCCAGTCAACCAACAGAAGAAAGAGGAAGCGAAAGAGTAAACAGCTTTGTCTGACTCCGGACTTTACTTTCAATGCATCTGTCAGCTGTCCTCCATGCACGACCTTGCATTGTAGTTCGTCGTATGAGTTCCGGATAATGTCGACAATCTCCTCAGGTACTCCATAGTGTCGAATAGGTTTCCATAACGTTCTCCTGTCTACACTGCCAAATGCCTTTTCATAATCAATGAAGTTGATGTACAGTGATGAGTTCCACCCAACTGATTGTTTGACAATGATCCGTAGTGTCGCAATTCGGTCTGTGTACGACCGATCCTTACGGAATCCAGCTTGTTGATCACGAAGTTGGGCGTCTACTGCGTCTTTCATCCGGTTCAGCAACACTCTGTTAAAGACTTTCCCTGGTACTCACTGTAGTGTAATGCCTCTGTAGTTTTCACATCCGCTCAGATCTCCTTTCTTTGGAATCTTGATGAGGTGTCCTTCTTTCCAGTCCATCAGCACTTGTTCCCCCTCCCAAATCTATTGTCGGGTCGTGCTGATTTCCCGAACTTGATTTGTCTGATGGCCATTCTGATTTGTTCCGTCATTGGTGGATTGACATCTAAGAGAGGAAGCTCTGTGTGTGCTGATTCGATGTTGGGTGGATTCATTGGAGCCGGCCTATTCAGAAGTTCCTCGAACTACTCTACTCATCTGCTCTGTTGTTGTTGTTCAATTTCAGTGATTGGCCTGCCTTCTTTGTCTTTGACCGGTCTCTCTGCTTTACTATATTTCCCTGCTAGTTTCTTCGTTGTATCGTAAAGCTGTTTCATATTTCCTTATCTTGCAGCTTTTTCCACCGTCGTTGCTAGTTCTTCCACGTACTTCTTCTTGTCGACTCGAATGCTCTTCTTCACTTGCTTGTTTGCTTCTATGTATTCAGCTTGTGTTTGGACTTTCTGTGCTCGTGTTCGGCTGTTGTTAATTGTTGTCTCCTTGTTCTTCCTTTCTTTGATCCTGTCCAGTGTTTCTATGGAGGTCCATTGCATATGATGATGCTACTTGAGGCCCAGAATCTCTTGACACGTTGAAGTTAATGCTTCCACGATATCTTTCAAGTTGTCCTCCATAGTGGATTCTTCTTCCTTCAGTAGATCCTGTAAGGCTTGGAACCTATTGTTGAGAGGTATTTTGAATTCATTGAGTTTGTGAGTATCTCGAAGGAAGGCTGTATCGAGCCTTTCTAGTGCAGTTTGTCCAGTTGTCCAGTTCTTCTTTAGCTTCAGTTTTAAATTGTCCACAACTATGTGGTGTGGTGATCTGAAGCTATGTCAGCTGCTCTCCTGCTTCTCACATCTTCCATTGTCCTTCGGAACGTTTTATTGATGCAAATATGATCTATCTGGTTCTCTGTGTTGTGGTCCGGTCAGATCCATGTAGCTTTGTGTATACGTTTGTGTGGAAATATTGTTCCGCCTATGACCAATTTGTTGAATGCACACACATTTGCAAATCTTCCCCCATTTTCGGTTCTCTCTCCCAGTCTATGTCGTCCAGTGATCTCACATCAGAATTGTGAGGTCCTTTCTTGAGCACTTCTCTGTGATTGATTGCAGCATCTCATAGTGATAAGTGTTGCGGATTGAACGCTATATTCTTCTCCTAAGCTATTCTGTAACCCCCAAGCTTGAACTAAACAGCGACCTGAACACGAGAGAGAAGACTCAAAGTATGCGAGAAGTAGTTTACTCCAAGGTTCATTTTAATGCAGAAGATACATTGTTTTTATAATACTCTAAATGTCCTTGGGTTGCTAGAAGATTCTGGAAGTGCTACTAAACATAGTAACAGTGGAGCAGCCAACCAATCAGAGCATCTGCATGAGACGATTCGCTCCAAGTGAACGCTGATTGGATGAAACGCTTTTTAGTGTTTGCTGATGCTTGCTTGTCTTTTGCAAGCAATTTTCTGGATCACCCCAACACATAGAACTGATCTTTAATGTCGTCGTTGCTATCATTGATGGGTGCATAACACTGGATAATATTGGCTGATTCCCAGTACTGCCAAGTTATATCTCCTCATTTCCGATGCTATTTGACTAGTCTTCCCGGTCTCCCACTTTGTCCAGACGTTCCATGTACCTGTAAAAATTGTTGTTCTGATTGTTAGAAGTGGCATCGGCCTCGTGGCTTCCGAAAGAACTCGGCTTTCACTATGAGGCGTCATAGTTCTTATAAATGAGGACCTTCTAACTCCCAGGACAGAGTTTAAATGGTTTGAATTAATTTCTCTGGTTAGCGTTTGTCTAGCTAGTTAGAATTCTACTGGATGGGATCGCTAACCACATGCTCAACCCTCCTCCTTTACCCTGTTTGGGACCGGTAGTAACTCTAGAAGAGCTACAGGCGGAGTTGTTTGTGTCGTATACATCGACCAATATACAGTAATCGGTAAATCGGTAAATATACGTACGATTCTATCCATTTGTACGTTTCTACAAGCCTACTCCCATCACATTCTATGTCGACATTTTATTCGTTGAATGCAATTCACTAGAATACCCTGACTGACCACTCACTACTACAGTCTCTTGAATAAATAAATATTTCAATGTACAAAGTTATATTTTACGCTTTAGATCAGTAAATCAGTTTGACGCGGCCAATCGAACAATCGTCAGCATCAAACTAACTAACTAACATTCAACAATTTATTGAAGTATTTCCACTTCAAAACAATCATCTCGAATCATTCAGTTTCAGTGTGCTTGCCAAACAACCTTCATTTGAACACGCTTTCGATGAGAGTTTTGTCAGTTGAACATACTATACTTTATAAAACTGTCAGCGAATTCCAATCCACTTACAAATTTGACGACACCACAACATGAACGCATTCGGTACGGCACCCCACTGATTCGTATGTTCTATTATAACACTACTGAAATAGTTGTCATGAAAGTTGACAGACGCATGTGTAATGCATAGTTGATATTCACTATGTCAAATATAATGTGTTTGTTATTTAGTATTCAATCTACTGATATCGGTGTTCATTTCATGTTATTTGTGATGAGTAGTCTAATCAGTGATTAGAAATGATAATTCCAGTGGTTACTTCAATTCAGATTCACTCACACATTGTACATCTCATACTATTCAAATGATGATTGCACTCACCCTTGTATATATATTGTGTATGAATAACATGAAAGTGACTGAGATATGGACAACCGTTGTGTGTGGACAGGTAGCAACAATCAGCAACGACAATTATGTAGTAGACTTGAGATATCATTCTGAAGTGATAATTCACTTCGAGAAATTTCTCATTCTATCTTCATCTCTACTATTATTGATTTCAGAGCAAACACACTTCTTTCCTACTTTGCTTCATCCATCTCTCTCTTTTCGGAAAATATGTGGACAGTGATATGGACTTCGCAAACTTCATCAATTCATCATCACTTTACTCAGTCTATTTTCGATAGGATTTTGACAATGATCTGCTCATCATCGTTGCATGGTATTTATTGAAATACGCGTACTGAATGTACACTGTACTGTACACTGTACAATTGTGCCTAATCCGTAGTATAAATCTATGCGACCTTTGTTCAATAAGTCTATAGTTCATGTATTGTTGTGCGCGTTGCATTTCTCAGTGTGCTAACTAGAAATCGTAACCTACTGTTGAGCAGATGTAGTTTACATTGCTCATCAGCACAATACATCCTTGATTGACATTTGTAAATGAGTCTGTTTGGAAGAAATTACAGCACGAAGTGTTAAGTTGGATAAAGAAATATTTATCAGTGTTGCAGACGAGAACAAAGTGGACGCAAGTAAGGCGAGATTCGCAAGCTGGCAATCTGGTCTTGATCATTGGAGATACTTATGTACGACATATCTGGTTCAGAGGTGTGATGGTATGCGTTGAACCAGAAGAAGATGGTCTCGTCGGACAAGCGAAGATCAGAACATGGAAATGTATAATCACTAGAGACACGTAAAATTTGCCTATTCGAAGGAGCAGACGATTGAGTATTATAGTGTAGAAAGACTTTCCTGAGTGACTTTGGATAGAGCGAATCGTACCATTGTCATCTGTGAATGTCTTCAGGCTAAATATTTAATCAGTGATAGTAGGGAAGTACATGGTGTCATTGGTGGTCGGTATTAAGCTTGTTTCACATAGTTGTTAATCGCTTCTCCTCCACTCTTTTGTGTATCATTTTATACTACTTATTTACATTCAGTAAATCGTTGTATTGCCATCAATTTTCGCAACCATGTTGTAACACAAGTAGTCGTGTAACATTCTGAAATATTTACTTATAATTATAAGGTGTGTTTTATTTATCATTGTAATTACTTTACCTCAATCACTGTAGCAGTTATCCACACTCTTTTGTGTACTGTTTAAACGCAACAATTTCCACATTGTGTTGCTCTTGGTTCGGGTTCTGCATGTTGATAAACTGTTACCAAGTTTAGACACAACTACCAGCTGTCTTTTGCTCTATCGTAGGTTGTAATTCTTCTTTGTGTTACTGTTGCAGGAAGCCTCTTTTTCTTTCATACAAAAAAACACGTCAAACGCTACAGACACCTCACAAGTTGAGGTTTGTAACTAATTTTCGTTTATTATTCAATATAGGACGGTTATTCTAGACAATTGGTTGTTATGCGAAATTCAGTTTTGCGCGTATCTCGATTGCCTGACATGGACGCTTCAATAGACCTAACACGAAGTAAATAATCTTCTTATTCGAACTTCGATGAACTGATAAACACGAGATTCAAACTGTTTACTGCTTCATATGTTAGTTAATGAAATTATTGTATTAATTCCCTTATAACAAGTGAACGGAATAATTCCAATGATGATGATCGGTTTCTTAAGATGTTCTAGTATGTTGGGTAGTTTGAATGTTCCGTTTCAACAAACCAGTCAACTGGTGTCATTTACTAAGAGAATCGTATCGGTCAACCTACTCGTTCTACAATCAACTACAATCTCGTCAGTTTCTCTTCACATTATTCACACATGTTTCAATGTTATCCATGAAAGCAAACACAACCCAATCATCATCATCTAATCAATTACTACTATTCATACGATTGTCTTTTCGTCTATTCACTGATTAATTTCAAAGAACAACACATGGTAAACAACAAATGAATAGTTTATTTACATTTAGTTACAGAATGTCTGACATGGTAAAGTACAGCACAGCACAGTACATTGCATAACAATACAGTACAATTCATTACAATACAATAGTCAGTAGACGTATGAACACAAACATTTACAAATTACATTGAATGTACAATGGTTTAATGATGTAAGAATAAGAATAAGAATGAGTAGGAGAAGAAGAAGAAGAAGAAGAAGAAGAAGAAGAGGGAGGGGAAGAGTGTAAATTGGGAAATGATTTGAATGAGCTACCGATGTACATAGATGATTGACTCACATTAGAGCCAACCAATTACGCAAATATGAAACTGCATTTAAATATTCACTGATATCTAACATTCAACAGATAGATATTCAGCAAACAGTTTACTTAATAAGAACTTTCATTATGATGAGTGATTGCGATTCCCATGAATTGTACGTAGTTCACAGTGAAAACTAATTAGAATAACTGAAGTTCCGAGAATGTTGACTGGAACTTCAAATATACACACTGTGATAAAACGTATTTCACTGTTCAACTTCACTTAACACTTTTCTCTAAAGTCTGTCAACCGTTGCTTACTGACTGCTGACTGACTGACATTTCTATGGACAATTAATATACAGTAGATTTTTCAGTAAACAGTAGCTCTCTACAACTAAGAATATCAATAATATTTTTGCCAAGATAACAGAGTAGGTGGATATTGAGATGAATCGGTGATCATCAATTCAACTGGAAGTATGTATATATACAGTGATATATCAGTTAGACAATTACATATTTAGTGAAAATGTATGTTAAACTTACAATTTGATATGTGTATAGATTACACTGTGGATGAGATCGGCATTCAGTGAGGCAATCTGATTTCGTTTTGACTGAATTCAACCAGTAGTTTTGTGAGAATGTCTGCTCTGGCAATCCCAATCTGCTTATCCATTGTGTGTAGTTGCAACGCATATTTGTGCTGCATTTCGAGCACTGCTCACATGAGGATAACAATGTCGAATGATTTGTCACATTTGTTTGTGTGTGCAAACAATATGAAAGATGAATTGAAATGTATACAGTGATCACGAATGAATATTGAATCATTTGATGTAACTTGAAATGTAAGTGAAATGGTTTATTGTTCGACAATAACAACAACTACTACTACTGCTGCTGCTGCTGTTTATATAGTGGAGATGAATCAATTGATTGGTGGAATTTCCCATATCCACAAATTGACCAATTGGGTGGTTGGTCAATGATAAAATGAATAATTTCTAACCAGTTGGATGAATGCAAACTGTATTGGTCATTTATTTCATTATGAATAGTCATTAAGGCTCCCACGGTGAGTTTCTTCGAGTTGACATGCCCATGTTTTGGTCAATTCTGTGTTGATGTTAAAACAATTGAGGACACTGTGTGATTTACTTCGTCAATTAAGTCTACTTCCAATTCCATATTGATGTGCTCATAACTGATGTTTGTGCTTGATTTAGTGTTGCACTCTCGTTAAACATCATTGCCTTAAACCGACTTACTTATGTTCTTCTCGAATATCTCAATGCACTGACGATAACTGCTTCCCACGTCACAACCAATGACAATTCAATTTTGATGATGTGATTGATTTGAACAGAGATCATTGCGTTTATCATCTTATCAACTCGCCACTGTGTGTCTGCTCTGATCTCACAGAAACGATGGCAACATTACTTAAATAGAATGAGTGATCCATGAGAAATAATCGATTGCCGTAACTGTTTCTTTTCATTTTGAATTTCAATAGTGGAGCATGTGATCTTCTCAACAGAATGTGTTGGTTTAATACAGTACTACTGTGCTTGATAAGTTTCCAAACAAATTAATCAGTTCTCTGATGTTGTATATATGAAGCAAAAGTTTCACGTTTCGATTAGAGAAGTAGTATGAGTTTGTAAGACAGTGAATATAAGACATGGGAGTGTGTGTGAATCAGCCGACCTCCTTTGAAAATGTTCCTTACATATTCCGTCACCAATCGTTTCTCAATAAACCGACCATGACAATTTCCTATCGATTCCTAGTGACATCAAATAGTGTTCCACCTTCAAATTGACTACATCAATGAAACCACAGCAGGGATCGTGACTCAGTAGGCTGACTTACGATGTTTATGACTTTTATTACGAAGGGAGCGTAGTCTCAGCTGATATATGTATCAGTATGAGGGTTGTGGAGATTGTTAAGTTTTTGGTTGAGATCATGAATTAATTGACGTTAGACCGCCGTTAGAAACCTGGAAGCACTGGACGGCCTATTCCTCCTAGTGTGGGTCTCCTCAGCAGTGCGCATCCACGATCCCGCACCCCGCGGGATTCGAACCCAGAATCGACTGGCTTCGCGACTGAGCACTTAACCATTAGACTACTGAGCCGGCACCCCATGGTGTTAGTGTTAGTTACTACGAATACATACACACCTAGATTATAAGTCATAAATTGGCTTGACAGTCAAGTCATCGAGTCAGTAATAATTTACCAACGGAAATATTCTTATGCCAGCATCAACATTTTCCAATGTAGAATGCACACATCGATCTCGAATCAGTTTACTGATGATTTTCGAAAACGTTACAATCTCCAATCTGTCATTCGTGGTTATAATTTCATCATGATAGACAGAACACGGAATAAATGAAATATGTGTGGTCGGTTAACTATGTTCAACTACATTTTCTACCGCTTTGTTCACGGTGATATTCAATGTTGGAAGAGAACAACTTTATTTTTTCTTGTCTTGACTTTCCACCTATCGTACGATACAACAGACCGTGAATGAAGCAACGATTGTCGCACAATCTTACCTTGATGAAAGATGTTTTGACTGGAGATATGGTTGACTTTCACCAAACAAACGATAACTCGTGTCGAATTCTTTCCACAAGTATGAAACGAGATCAGTTAGAATGTTTATCTTCAAACACATTACTAACTTCTGCAACACAGTCAATTCACAACCATATTCCACCGTTCCTTCGCTCAGAATCTATTCACGTTTGGCAACAGTCGATTGTTTGAAGCTGCTTTGAACAACAGAATATTTTAATCAAACATGGGATGAAACTAAAAGTCCGTTTACAAATGAGAGACTTTCCCATCTCTACCACCACCTTGACTTTAACCTACAATGGTTATTTTGATCATCATCATTATGTTAGTAAGTAAACAACTGCATCCATTCATGTAATGGAATATGTACTCTAGCTAACCTTTTATTATTACTATTGTTGTTTTTGTTGTTGTTGTTTAGTGAACGCCTTCACACAAACATGAACTTCTTCCCATAACACTAAATTACACATTCGACATCTGCTTTCGTCATATTGTGGTTCACATGTCCCGACCGAAGCTTCTAGCTTGACGCGGTGGTCGGGCTTGCCTATCGTGATGACCCAACCGAGCCATATTGGTTGGAACGTATGTTCCTGTAGGTTCTACCACGCCAAGCAGGTCGATTGATGAACGGTAAGACTAAAAGCAGCAACTCAAGGTCTGAGGGCGAAGTCGTACTGCTGACTTTAGAGAGGTGTGACAGCAGTAAGATGTTTCCTTTGGACAACCAGCATGACAGCGATGCTGCCTTCCCACAAGGAGGGGTGGGGTTAGAAAAGTTGGACCCTACAAATGTCACACCTCACCTTACCTCACGGATTTCCGTCTCCGGCGGTAAGGCCCTTTGAAGAACGGAGCTAACACATCAAAAACCTTCCACAAAAAGGCCGTGCGCGACCGGCCTCAAGCAGTTGTCCCTTGGGCTCTGCGGTCACGCTCCCAGGTCGTTAAGACCAACACTAATCCAATTTCCTTTTCAGGTTCCTCAAGAAATACCCTTCCACGGTGTGGGCAGACGGGAAGTGACATCAGCCCTCATACCCGTAACAGCACACGAGACGAAGTTGGTCACATTCAAATCTTTCCTACACCTCCTGATACCTCTCTTATCTCCATGACTAACCCTCCTCACGTCTCTTTATCACCTCGCACCGCTAGGGCAAACGATTCGAGTACGTGGAACGCTATTCCTGGTCTCCTGAAACCACGCTCTAAACTACACGTAGGAGCTTTTAACGTACGAACACTGTGCCAAATAGGACAGCAGGCTTCCTTAGCTAGGACTTTAGAATCTCGCGCCATCGATGTGTGCTGCGTCTCCGAAACGCGCATACGGGATCCGAGTAGTGTCATTCATTTGACCTCACCATGCCAAAATAAAGAACCGACTCGATTTACGCTTCGTGTATCTGGAAGCCCTGATTCTGCTTCCCGTGGCCTCGCCGGCGTAGGTATAGCATTGAGTCCTAGGGCAGAACTAGCTCTCTTAGAGTGGATCCCAGTAGACAGTCGTTTGTGCGCAGTCCGACTGAACGGAACAGTAAGAATCCGGAAAGATAGGGACACTCGTCGTTGCCTCTTCGTCGTCTCTGCCTATTCTCCCACTGACTGCAGCTCAGATGATGTAAAAGATGAGTTTTACAGAAAGCTTTCGGACCTTCTCCGAAAAGCTAAGCGCTCGGATGTAGTATTAGTGGTCGGTGACCTTAATGCTCAAGTAGATAAACTAAGCGATAGGGAAAGACACCTAGGTGGATCTTATGGTGTCGTGGCTCAAAGAACAGATAACGGCGACCGTCTGTTGCAGCTATGCTCAGATAACCGCCTGTTCCTTGCAAATACTAACTTTAAACATAAGGAAAAACATCTTTTAACATGGTGACCCCCTAATTCGTCCCAACGTTGGACCCAAATAGATCACATTGCTATCAGCCACCGATGGAGGGGCTCGATAGAAGACTCGCTCATTCTGGAGCACAAGCCTAGATTCAGATCATGCTCTAGTGCGAGCGCGTATCTGTCTGCGTCTTACTGGACGTAGGAAAGACGCTGCAAGGAAACCTCTTAGGGGCCTACCTAATGATAGTCAAGCTAAGAGTATATTTCAGGAACAACTAGGAAAACAGTTAGGCAGCCATGTATGTGATGCCCACCCCGATGCAGCATGGAATGATATCCGAAAAGCTGTGGAAACAGCAGTGATATCTGCTAGTAAGGTAAACCAGAAGGTTAGGGAGCAACACTGGATCTCAGCAGCATCTATCGCACTGATAGATGCTCGGAAACTCATTCCACCTGGCTCTGAACATAATGAAGAGCGGAGTCAGCTTAAGCGCAAGCTGACAAGAAGTCTACGCAATGATCGTGAACAGTGGTGGGTAGCGAAAGCAAGAGAGATGGAAAAGGCAGCGGCAATAGGTAATAGCAGACAGTTGTTTAGACTCGTTAAGGAAACCGGAATTAGGAACCCGACCGTTAGCGAAACAATCTCAGAGAAAGATGGACATATTATTCATTCTCAATCCAGGAGATTGGATCGATGGGCAGAACACTTTAGGGATCAGTTCAACTGGTCTTCAGCCACACTTCGGTTTCCCACGATCTCCACTCAACATGAATGGCAAGTTAATGTAGGTCCTCCGACTCTTTATGAAGTTGAAAAAGCCATAGGAAATCTGAAACGAGTGAGAGAAGCAGGCCCTGACAGGTTTACTCCTGAGATTTTTAAGGATGGTGGCCCAGTATTAGCAATGAGATTAACCGAGGTCTTAGGTAGAATTTGGGAACTGGACGTAATCCCATCTGACTGGTCTCAATCACTGATTGTGCCAGTCTATAAGAAAGGACAAAATTCCTCTTGTGACAATCACAGAGGAATCAGTTTGACTAATATAGTGTCTAAAATATTAGCTTATATAATACTTCGACGCCTAATCAAAGCTCGTGAAGAGCAGATTAGAGAAAACCAGGCTGGTTTTCGACCTGGACGTGGTTGTATAGATCAGATATTCACACTGCGTCAGGTTCTAGAACACAGACACACTTTCAGACGCCCCACAATGGTAGTGTTTCTCGATCTTAAGGCGGCATTCGACTCTGTTGACCGTGAGGTTCTATGGCAGTGTTTGTCACTGAAAGGAGTACCCAAGAAGTACATTAACCTTATAAAGGCTCTCTACTCGAACACAACTGGTAGAGTGAGAGCTTATGGCGAACTGTCCTCAGAATTGATTACCTCAAGTGGTGTTCGTCAGGGCTGTCCACTCTCCCCATTCTTGTTCAACTTTGTGGTCGACGTACTTTTAGAGATAACACTCTCCTCATCTAAATTTCCAAGGGTTGAACTTCTACCGGGAGGTTCACTTGTTGACTTAGAATATGCTGATGACATAGTTTTATTTGGTGAAGACGCTGACAAAATGCAGAGTCTTCTGACCACTCTAAGCAACAATGCAAGCATGGTCGGGATGCGATTCTCTCCCTCGAAATGCAAAATGTTGCTTCAGGATTGGGTTACATCGACACCCAAACTAGTGATAGGGAGTGAAGTAGTTGACTGTGTCGACCGCTTCACTTATCTTGGAAGTCTCATCAGCCCTTGTGGTCTGATGTGTGACGAAATCTCAGCACGGATACAGAAGGCTCGACTAGCTTTCGCCAACTTGCGTCATTTATGGCGTAGGCGAGATATCCGTCTACCAACCAAAGGACGTGTTTACTGCGCAGCAGTTCGTTCCGTCCTACTTTATGGCAGTGAAACATGGCCGGTAAGAGTAGAGGAGATTCGTAGGTTACTAGTATTCGATCATAGGTGTCTTCGAAATATTGCTCGTATATCCTGGGACCACGGAGTAAATAACGCAGCTGTTAGGAAACGGGTACTAGGTAAGGATGGCAAATCAATTGATGAAGTAGTGAAACTTCATCAGTTGAGATGGCTGGGACACGTGTTACGTATGCCCAACGACCGACTACCTCGACGTGCTATGTTCAGTGGTATAAGAGTAGGTTGGAAGAAAGCTAGGGGCGGCCAAACCAAAACATGGCAAAAATCCATGAAGTCACTGACAAGTGGACTGAGTCATGTTGGTAGGTGTAGACTATCTGGTTGGGGACCGCGATATGATAGCAACCGATGGTTAGAGACCCTGAATGACATGGCTCAAAATCGTTTGCAATGGCGCAGGTGCATCCACTCTCTGTGTTCTCCCAAATTCTAATCTTCTGAATTCTTCATGTCCCTTTTTTCCTCTTTCCAAATTCCTTTCACTGGATTATACTCTTTAAATAACATCTCAAAACCCTAATCTTCTCGATTACTGCTTATACTCTTGCTACCTCTACCACTACGGGATATGAATCGACCACTGCATCTCTGTGCTAATGTGGTATGGCAACTCGAACTGATGTACGTACGTACTAAGTTCTACGTTGTTACTGACTGACTGGCTGACCATTATATCAACATGTTTATTGTTATTGTTGTAAATAGGGCATTTTATTCCCATCATTCTAGTCTATTCAAGCTATAATTCAGAGCTTGTTTGTTAGTCTTTCGCTTACAGTTCATTTACAATAACAACCTGTGAAATTCAATTAACAACATGGTCTCGCATTCACTTTACAATACGAGATTAGATTCCTTCACCGTTCTCGTTACTTTCTCGTGTTCATCATTGCCTGATTTCCACATTCTCATCACTGAATGCACCTGTACAATTTCACAGTTACCTCAATCACTACTTATAAGTACAACACAGAACAATATCATGGGCTATTCTTATTAGGACGTCAATGAACTGGTATGATGATAAATTATCTTCAATCATCAATCATATGTGTACACCATGATTTTGTGGAATCGACAGTCGACATTACTGACTATCGGATGATGAATAATTCACTGAATGAATTGTTCATGTGATTGCAGTGCACGATGAATTCACAAACTGATTCTTCGATTGACTTTGTTTTGTGTAAAGCCAATAGAACAACAGGTATTCTCTCTGCCCGTTCAATGACTAATACGTGTATTATCCACATCAATAATACATATTGGTTTACATGCTCTGTGTGTTCTGCCAACTTAATCTCCTTCTTCTCTAACTACTCATAATAATTACTTGGATCAACTGTTATGAGCTGGTTGAAAACTCCTTATAAATGAATGAATCAAATGAATGTGTTCAGTGGATGGATGTGGTTGAGAATATTCTATAAAAATTCAGATATCACTATGTCTGCATACAACAAAGTTATGGGTAACCAAACAGACTACTCAATACTGATAAGTAGTAGTGTAGAGTAATATACAAAACGCTAGTCAAACTACTCGAATTAACCGAATACAATGAACCGAATAGAACACATGTCAATTGCAAATATGTGAAATTCAATCGCATGATTAGTCTCACTCACATAGTATGTAAGAAAATGGGGCTTTAAATCAGTCAGACGGTTACTTAATTGCAGAAGAAATATGATCAACATTAAGTGAAATGCTCTTGACAAATTGTTCCACTCATTCACATTAATCTGCATTAATTCAACTTCACTCTGTGGAAGGCTTCTTCAAGTTCAGGTGTTCACATCATTCAACTCGTGAGTGCAACAATCGAAGAATGTAGTTTATTTTAACTTGTCTAATGACATGATGAAAAAGTTCGACGTTAACTTAACAACACTTGTGTCATGCAAAATTACCAGTTGACTCCATTCCAGTGCATATTCACACAATTTTACTTGATCAAGTCCAGTTGATTGCCAGCCACATGACACACACTATTCTGAAATCAGTCAGTTTGTATGTTATGCTGTTGTGAAACATCATTTGTGTTCGAGATTCTAGCTATTTTGATGAGCAAACTATTCAACATCAGTGAAGTACACATTTGGATAGTTGGTTGTTTGAGAGTTACACTCAACGTGGACTGTATTGGACCTACGAAATATGCTTTACTTTTACTAATGATAGATATCAAGCTGCAATGTTCTATATCTTTGCACTTCTGAGAAGCATGAAATTCCTTCTCCATAACAGATTGTTTGTTGTTCGATGCTGAATGTTCTGAACATGTAAACGACAGTTGAAATGGCATATCACTAATGTCTCGGATGAAAGTAGTAGTTTGTAAATCTGCATCATTAAGAGGAGGAATCAATGAGTGGATACATGAAGGCACATGTATTTTCGTTAATAAATATTGCACATTCCACCCTGTTCCACTGCTTCAAATAGACATCAATCTCTCTATCTGTAGGTGCTTTACACTAAACAAGTGAACGAACCAAATACCCTGAATATGCTTCAACTCATCGATAACAGTCATCATTCATATTTTCTCAGTGCATGCAATGCATCATTCGTTAAGTGTTTGAATCTGTATTGTACTGAGTAGAGAGCGATTCCGTGTATGTCGTCTCACTGCTGATGACGGAATTCAGTGAAACCAGTTGGAACTGGAACAGTGGTCATGCTGACTGAATATTGATTGTGCACAGTTTCTACACTACTTCTATTTCCCGACGTATTGTGTTCTTCGGCCTTCCTCTTTTCCGCTTCCCTTCAGGATTCCATGTTAGGACTTGCCTCGTGACGCAGTTTGACCGTTTGCGTAATGTATGTCATATCCATTTCCATCGTCTTTTCCTTAATTCCTCTTTAGCTGGAAGCTGGTTTGTTCTCTCCCACAGAAGGCTGTTGCTGATGGTATTCGGCCGATGGATGTTGAGTATGTTGCGTAGACAGCTGTTTATAGATATTTGTACCTTCTTGATGGTGATTGTTGTTGTTCTTCAAGTTTCAGCTCCGTACAGTAGAACTGCCTTGACGTTCGTATTGAAGATAATAGTAGTAGTGATGTGACTAGTTTATGACACCATTCAAATGTCTCGATGGTAGAAAAGTATGTGTCGAAGCGCAAATTTGAATCAAGTATAGCACATCAAATTACGTATGATACGATTAATGGATGTAAAACACTATTATTATTCTTCAGTGTTCCACGTGATATATTAGGTATTCAGGATAGACAGCAAGATATTGTGTCTCATTAAATAATTCTCTAGTTGAGCAGACAACAACTCGAGGTTACAACGATCCAATTCTGGAAGTGGAGAATTCGTAGTCACAATAGTGTCTGTCTCCACTGGTGACAAATCTTCTAGGTTTTTGGTTTGTAATGAGTCTAACATGAGGTGAACGACCGATTTAGTGATTTCATGAGAACGAAAAATGATTGTTATTACACGAATACTTTAAGATAAAAAAGACTATAAATATATGAATATATATTAATATTTTGTTAAGGATAATCAGGTCTAACTTTACGACTAAGTTAACAAAATGTAGAATCAGGATAAAAATAAATTGGGTTTGTATTCAATAGGGCTGAACATTTTCGTGCCCGGGGTCGACCCTCGTTCTGTTGATACAAGAAAGTAGATTAGCAGTGACTAGATCCTTATTTAGATCGTAGAGCAGTCACAGCGTAGCTGGAGATTGACTGTTTAAACGCAACAACTTTTCAACATCCAGTATCTATTGTTTTTACATATACTTAATTGTTTGATATCAACCATTAACTGATCAACCTAAGGTGTTACAAATATTTGTCCGTAATGTAAACAACAGATATCAGTAGGAGTCAGTAAATATACAATTCTGATTATCTGTGCGTTTCGACAAGTCTATTTCTATTACATTCTGGGTCGACATTTTATTCGTTTGATGCAATTCACTAGAGCACCTTAACTATTCAATAATCACAGACTCTTGAATAAACATTTTAATGTACAAACTTAAATTTTACGCTTCAAACTAGTAAATCGATTGTAGTGTTTGACTTACATCCAACGACTTCTTGAAGAGCGTATACTTCCAAATAGTTACCTGAAATCATTCAGTTTCAGTTAGTTTTTCAAACAACTAAGCTTCAAACACGCTTTCGTTGAGGGTTTAGTGAAGTTATTCAGATCAGCTACCAAAATACAACATGATTGATTAATTTGATCTGAATCACGTGCACTAAACTAAACTGAGTCATGATCATAGTCGAGTACATTTTAAACATTTCATGTATTCTGTATGCCAGGTAGTCCTGACACGCATAGATAACATAATTCACGTGCGTGATGAGTGATGCAGTCTTAGTTAATCGCGAACCCTATTGACATGTTGATCTCAGAGTCAAAGCTATCTCACGTATTACAGAACAAACCGTATGTACAAACAGCAAACATTACAACATGGTTTGTGTTTTTCAAAACGAGAACTCATTCACTCGGCAGAGTTGACCGAATATCTTGGACGTAATTGCTTGTCAACAAGTTCAATTTTTTTCTGCCTAAACTAATCTTGTTGTCCATACTTCCAGCAGAAGCTAAACCTATCTCGACGTGGAGGTGTTTACAACCAACTTTGTTTATCAATTTCCCATCACACTGTATCTAAACTGTTCGACTGAAATACAAATATGGAACTGAGATAAATATCCATTGCTACTTAACTACTGTACATTTAACTTTTCAGTTGATTGACATTATATCAGTTTCGTTTATTAAATAAACTTGCTTAGACTAGAAACATACTGACTGATCACTAGTAGTATGTTATTACTCAAAACTGAATTCATTTATGAGAATACATCTGTTGTTATTTATGTTCACATCTCGGTTGTAGTCTATTGTTTATCACAAAATCTAACCATTATTAGCTTTATAAGGCATTATATTTTTGGTCAAAATATAGACTTCTCAGGACAATGTATTTTAACACGTTTCCGATTCCTAATTCTAGGTCAATCCTGACGACAAATATTGAGTGGTCACTAGCTAGAAGTCAGCAGTCCAAAAATCTACATCTGAATGACATACATTCCTTTCTTTGCATATTGCCAGCAACCAGGATGTCTCTAATTGGGTTTTTATGCAACTTGCACAGTGGAAGTTTGTAAGCTTTTCATAAACGCATCTTAACAAGTTATGCAATTATTAAGCATGGTGATGTGTTCAAACAAGCAGAAACATAACATGTTAGGCTATTCAGAGGGAACAATCAGGTGTCCTAGATGTTCAAGTAGGCAACGACGACAGCAGACAGTAGATCAGACACAATCTTTTGATATTTCACCATAAGTAGTTCGTTTTCTGTGATAAAACATGACATATAATCACTGAGCTACATAGATCTTCTAATAATTGAAACTTTTATGTCTTTGTTGAATCTAAAATTTCAAACACATCATAACACTAACATTTTCACTTATGTCAAACTCCTGTGTTTGATATTACATATGCACATTCATGTTGTGCTTCACTTAGAATGTTGTTCAATATCAAACATTTCCTGCATTCCTTTCTTCTGTTTGAATTTCGTTACTGCTAAGGTTAACAGGTGATTCCTGACAAATGTCATCTTGACAAGTCACTTATAAATTCTATTTCATCAGTTCGAAGCTATTTTGTCAATACTGAAATCCTTTTCTTTTGTTCTACTGCATGAAATCAATTATTCGAACAAAATATGAGAACACCTCTGTTCTACAAAAGAAGTCACTTTCAATTTCTCCAGTGTAAGCATTTTATTATTTTTATAGTTACATACATATGTGCACAGATCAACCAATGAGACCAACCAATTCGTGGTAGACGTCTTCACTTGTTTGAAAATAAAACAAAATCAAAGTACATTGTTGAGGAATTTCTACATTGAACGAATGTTGTTTACACGGATACAATTAAAAGTACTTGAATTATTTATTGTATTTATGTTGACGAGCATCATTCGTAAGAGTTTTTGTTATCCAGTTATGTTATGGATAATGCGTTTGCGTTTTGATTCACATTCTAGTGTGATCAATAACAACTGTATACTGATACATCCAGCTGACGAGTATTAAATATAGCCATACGAGCTTTACAGATGTCACTACAGTCAGTCAGTGGTCTTGAGTGCTGTTAGAGGTATGAGGGCGGTTATCACTTTCCGGTTGCCCACACCGTGGAAGGGTTCTTCTAGAGGTACCTGAAGAGGAAATCGGATTAGAAGTGGTCTTAGTGACCTGGGAGCGTGACCACAATGCCCAAAGGACAACTGCTTGAGGTCGGTCACACACAACCTTTTTATGGGCAATTTTTGTGTTAGCTACGTACTTGTTGAGACCTTACCGCCGGAGACGGATATCTGTGGGATAAGGCGAGGTGTGCATTTTTAGGGTCGACCTTTTCTAACCCCATTCCTCCCTGTGGGAAGGCAGCATCGCTGTCATGCTGGTTGTCTGAAGGAAACACCTTACTGCTGTCACACCTCTGTACAGTCGGCAGTACGACTTCGCCTTCGGACCTTAGGTTTGTTGCATTTAGTCTTACCGCTCTTCAACCGACATTTCTGACGTGGTAGGACCTTGAGGAACAGTTGTCCCAGTCAGTATAGCTCGGTTGCTTCATCACGATAGGCAAGCCCGACCACCACGTCAAGGTAGCAACAACGGTCGGAAGATGTCACTACACTTAACAATCTATAATTATCTCTTACAGATACTGTACGGTTAGGATAGTTTTCACTAAATATTTAACAGTTGGATAAACCTACTACAAATATTTGCAACCAATTTGTAATCAATACATTGAAATATGAGATGTCAGTATAATTTTCTTTAAAGGATTGATCAATGGAAACGATAAACATTTGCAGTTGTTTAAACCAAGCTCTGGAATTTCATTTAACGTTATTCTATGTACTATTTGTGCCGCTATCTATCACGTGTTGCCAGATTATGTTTAATGTAAGATTTCATAATAAATGTTCTGTGAGGTTAGATCTTCCAAGGATCAGTGAAATAAGTCGACGCTGAGCTGATCGATAATTGGAATACTGATTGAGGAATACGGCAAGTGATATTCATTGATGTCTCAGTAAATGATGAACTAGTGACCGAAGACACAACAGCCTATCTAGTTAGTTACATATATTTCACAATCGAAATACTACATTGAAATATCTGGTCATCAACAAACCTCATATCAACTTTTAATAATTCATTTCATTTCAAATTTCACTTTAGAATTGATGGTTTACTACTGTTGTGTGTCTGTGGTTTGTGACTACGATGTCAGCCTGCACTGTCGTAATAGACATTCGTGTTATAACAATATAAACTTACTTTTATTCAAAATTTTTCGTTTCATACAGCAATTGCTTCCCAGCCAAATGTTGTGAGAACTGAAATCATAAAATGAAATTAGCATTTCCACTTCTGTTCAGTGAAATTCACATTTGATATCATTATGTAAAGATCATTTGAAGTAAAATTCCGGTTCACTGGTTTTAGGGATCATCTCACTTTTAATCTGAATGCTTCGATTCAATTTTAGTTAACAGTGTTCACTAATCTTAATGGTGATAGTACGGTTGAGGTTAACTCGACAGTTAATGAACGTGATTTCTTCCATCTCAATATCAAAATGGATGCTACGACACGAACATAATACCTTTTACTTTGAAAGGCCAAGTGACACTCAACAAACTAATAAAATGACGTAACTGAAAATGCAATTCAACGATTATGATATAAATAGTAATGGTTTTCCATTGATTGGGTGTTTGTATAACCCGGTTGATTAACCGTAAATAACACGATAGGTAAAGTCTGGATTTCTCCACTAGCTAACACTACACGCACTGATACACTGGACAATTGTTTGAATAAGCAATTGAAAGCCTTGAGTGATTTAAGTACCCGATTATAGAAATTTGGAACCAAATCAAGAAAATGTATGGAGTGAATTATTGATGAAGTCGTTTTAGTTGATAATGAAAGACTCACATTTTTGAAACAAACAACAAACGGTTAAAAATGATAACTTACACTACATTTGAATGAACATGACTATTTAATAATCTATGACATGATCTAACAGCTGAATGTTACAACGAACATCATGCGTTGTACATCAATTCACATCTCATCCTCACACAACTGAAATACATCGATTTAATGTACTTACATAAATATCTACTGAATTGGTGATTCTTTAGATAGAAATGATAAAACGTTTCATCGACCTTCTGAATAACTTGAATTAAAAACAACATGAAAATCAATAGATTATTTGGCTTCGGCAATAGTGAAATAAAGCAGACAATCAGTCATTGGAAACAAATTCTTATACAACGAATTAAGGCTAGTTGAAGCTTTTGATAATTACAACCACTATATAGGCAAATCACTTCATCTTACACTGATCATATTTCACTACGAACTAGAACAGACAATAAAAAGTTGTCTTACCTTCAATATCTTGTGGTGGTAGATTGCCGTAACATGCTGAACCATCGCGACTATCTGCCTCCACTGTTCAATTGAGAAAAAAACAGGTAACTTGAAATACATAATCAACGACAAGACAAAATCATGTGAAGCGAATTCTCGTTGAGTGAGTTACTCGAATCACATGTCATGTTCTGTTCACGTGTTTGTACACGAAGATACTCGAAGTATGGTTGTGCAGTGATATTTGCGAAGAAGTCGGTACTTCAATGATGTACACTGTAGTTCAATGAGGAAACAAAATGTATGGATCAACAATCTTCCCCTTATCTAATAAAAATAGATGAATACAAGTTAGTAATCAGATCTGTGATCGCTTGCAGTATGAAATCATCCGTCCTATGACTGTTCACATTGTTACCAAATAATACGTGCGTGTATTTTCAACTCGCTTTGCAACCAGTTATATATCTCGCTGTTTACCACAGACTGTTCACCTTCTCATCCAATGACTACTATAATTTCGCTGTCAGGACTTATCTCAACTTCGTATGTTTCCATAACCATAACAGTGAAAAGTTCAACCTCTGAGTCATCATTTCAGTGAATGTGTATGCAACACTGAAATTGTTTCTGTAAGTTGAAATAAAAGATGTGCAATGTGATATCATTCGAACAGGCAGAAAATTCTCAATATTCAATTCTTTAGATAGTATCGATGGTTTCGCTTCTCTGTTTACTTTCTATTGTCAGTAACGAACAAACGAGCAAACGTCTTTCATGAGCATTCATGAACACAAAAATGTCGAGGAGTACAAGTGTGAGTAAACATCTTGACAAATATATCTCTTACTTTGATGATGCTTCTTTTGTTTTTCGAAACAGTCGATCAATTCAGTGAAGTTATAGTTGACAACTAGGGCTGGTAAAGTAGACAAATTTGAAACATTCATCGAAATACTTAAAAGACCACTCTATTCAAAAGTGTAATTAACTGTCTCAAAGTATCACCATCTTATGTGTTGGGTTGAATTGATCACAGATTATTGATGTAGAATAGACTGAAGAGAGAACTTACGACTTTCAAACTTGTTGAAATGAATGGTTTTTATTAAATCTGAAAGTGTATGAACATAGAACTTGATCTTATACGGATGCGTCAACGGTATTTCGAAATACACAAAAAAGATGCATTCAGTACAAATAGGGCGGTGAATATCTTAGAAGAAAACATCATTCACCGATCTCATTCATCAGTTAAAAGAATTAAATATTGCATATGTGACACAAAACCCGGTTGCTCAGAAGAAAGTAACACTGTGCTGCATTAGATAAAAATAAAAATCTCCCACAGTGGTCATTCTCAATCAATCAATGTGACATTAGAAATCTTTTGAAAACTTTTGAGCAACCTATTCATCTTCATTACTTCTATCAATCAAATTTCACTTTCACAATTTAACACAAAACTCACTGATCTCCTAAATACTAACTGTCATACACCCTTCTGCGATTAATCAATCAATCAATCAGAATAATTAAATGGACAATAGGAATGAAAATACACTGTCCAGCATCACCGTGTTATGTTTGCGATTGACGAAGGTGTTGAGAGCGAATGCCAAGTGAAGCATTTGCTTCAGCTGAATTTTGCCAGTTATTATTTACTAGAATGTTATACAATAATACAATATTTATCGATATATACAGAGACGTCATTTATAGCGAAACCATCTGGTGATTCGATTGATTAGCTGAAGTACACTGGATATTCCTACATCACTGAAAGACTAGTTCTTACCTTATTAATATCTTTATACATGTATCTGCATAATTCAGTCTGTCTTTGACTTGCTTACTTTGAATCAATTCTTATATTTAAACAGTTATACAATAGTTGTTAAGTCGAGGTGGTTTACTTCAACACTACACAATCATGTCGCAATCACAAAGCCTTTGAACGTGCTGCATCACTGGTGTCAACTACGTTTTTGCATCTGTTCTATTGGTTAAAGTTGTTATATTTAAAGCTGTTTACAGAAGCGAATTTTCATCATAAAATACTGATATCATTACAGTGAATATTTTGTCCAAGTTTAGAATCCATTATCACTTCGTATTCACAATCACAAATCAGGTTCAATCCAGAAACCTTAAACCTAATTGTGAGCCCAACATATTCATACTATTGAACTGCAATTACAATGGTAGGAGTGTTGAAAGGTGCTGGAAAGTAAACAAAGTAACTTGGCATGTCTATTTATTTTAATGGTTCCCCATACGGTTAACGTTGACTTAAAATTGAACGGCTTTTGTAATTTCTCTCTTCTAGTGATGATGATGATGATCTACAAAACATCTGTTTAAATGTACGACTGAAAACTTTCATTGGTTCAAATATCCGATCATAAAAGTTTTGAAACCATGAACGGAATGCACACAATAAGATGGATACATCATTAGGGCTAAATAGATAAGTATATAGTAACAAACGTTAGAAGAAAAGTTATTGCCTCATCCAAAATCCTGAAAAGCTGATCATCTGGGTTATGAAAGAGAAGCTACCATATTATACTAAATTCCCGTAAGTTTTAGTAAAACAAAAGAAATATAGATTTTTGACAGTCACTTACCATTGAAGGTTCTTGCTCCTTGTTTCCTTTCATAAAACATGCGTCGACATTCGATAGCTGAATTTACTAATTTCATAGTTTAAATATTAGTATTCGATAACTTACCTTGATCAGACTGCACACTGTGATTTTTCACATCCTCTTTGATTTCCTCTACGATCAAATGCATTTGAAAAAGACAACAACAATACATCATAGTGCAGGAATATGAAGGGATTGTCGAGGTTCATGGTTTCAACTCGACGACTGACTTCATTCAAACAATCGTTGAAAGCCATTGAGCAATGAACACCTGCCGTACAAACTGATTTCTGACTATCAGTGATTTTCTATTTGTAAACGGTCAATAATACATAACTATACAAAACTGTATTATCCTAAACTTTGTTACATATTGTCTAAACAATACCTACTTACATAACTTGTCCGAATAACCACTATATGAAATCTTTTGTTTATTTTCATGCGTCATATTGTTGATTTGGAGAAAACAGAGTATTGATCTGCTTTCTACCTTAGTTTTCTGAATGTTCAAATAGTTTGCTGCAGATCAAGAACCAATTCGTGACTCTGATTCATTGGTTACTGAGTTAAGTCGTGAAATATGTAACCGTTTCAACAGACGGCGTAGCACATGAAAATGATTAGAATACAATTTTCTGACATACTAGCGATTTGAAGACAAAACACATAGGCTGAGGCAGTACGCATGAAGAACAAACAAATTCACATGATCACTGTATTCTTAACCCATTGTTCACAACTTTAGCTGTACAGTGTGAGGATCACTGGACATATATCGTATCGGCAAACAAGTATTGTAATCGTGACTCAATTAGTCACGCTTCAGAATCGGGCAATCTGTAAGTGCAGTCAGTACACACTTCGGAACTAGAAATATCAGTGTGATTCATATGGACACTTATGATGTCGAATGATCAACACTTGGATTTAGTAAATATTAGACATTCAAATAATTGACTTACTTATTAGCTTTTCAATAAAAAGTCTATTTTGTTGTATAGAATCGTAAAACAATTTCAACAAACCTGTGAAAAAATTATGGAAAAGTTGAATTTGGGTGAAAAATGTATCTCTGTCTATTACTGAAAAATCAATGTGGGAAAATATCTCCTCAAGGGATCACAGTTATATGCGATTATCCAAGATTTGAATGTTGTATATGCAATCACGCATTTAATAGCTGAAAGTATGCAATATGTTGGGTAACAAGGATGTCTGAATATAGGTAATGACTACTTCCTACGAGAGAACGATAAACAGTCTTCACACAGATCTGGTTGTGTGAATGAAACTCTCAACGTCTGAAAGAACTAGGTCAGTGTCTGTGTTGCACTGCGATTTATGATCTTCAGTAGATAAGGAAAACAACATAACATGATTTCAGTTGCTAGACAGTATTAATTCTCGAATAAATGATTCAGTGAGTAAGGGGAAATAAAAGTGATAACTTACTCTCATGACTTTTTATCATTCTTTCAATGTTATCCATATCAGTTTGTGAAGATTTCACATCTAAATATCGGAAAGATTCAATATGTCAGTTACTAATTCACACAACAAGTAGATCACGATCATATAAATGTATCCACAGGAGGAGGATGGTAAACTTGATGTGTGTATCATTGTCATATAATTGAATGTATCCATTGTATATGCGTATGGAAGCGTAACTAACTACATTTGCTGATATGAAACAATGTGACTTAAATAAGGTGTAATCGATATGTCAGTTGAGGTTATAATTACAGAATACCGTTACAAGAACTAAACTTTATTAGTTTACTGGCTATCCGATTTGAAACGACTCTCCCGTAGTTGTAATGCGGAGTCTTGAGAAATATAGCCAATCATGTCAAGGATGAGAGTTATCAATCATTATCCTTGTTTCACGATTATATAATTCCTCTTAAAATTACTGAATTTGAAAGTGAGAACAATCAAAATATGCGTCAGTGATCTAAATGTATCTTACTTATCATGAGACATGAATCGCATATGTTTTTTTGCCATAGTTGGTTTACAATGTCGAGGAGAACCTGACCAGCTATAAACGATTCAACAGTGCTATCTGCTGACTTCTGTTTTGTCACCTCATGGGAGATCACAAGGCTAGTCATCTTGAAATCACCAGTTATTTCTAAGCAAACTATAACTGATAACAGAAATCTTCAGAATATGAGTGTAATAGTGTACCTAAAGCACTGCCATTTCAATAATACATCTTTATACATTCATACTAGTTTGACAAACACTTCTCTTTAGTCTTATGGTGTCATTCTGTGTGGTTGAAATTTAATTGTCACTGACATACAAATAAACGTATTTTATAAATAAAAATAAATATATTTGTAATATCCCAATGAGTAGAAAATTGGATTTTCCGACGTTTCGTCACTTAGTGTAAGTCACTTCTTCAGCGAATAAATAACCAAATTAAAATTAATTCAAGTTTAAATAGTACAACGGAACAATGCAAGAATAATATTGGATCAATCAAAAAGCAGGTCTGAACAAGTTGATGTCTAGTCATTTCTGTCAAGGTGTGTGTATGTATATGTGCATTGTTTAAGAATGAAAAGTTGTATGACCTTTATGGTAAGAAAGGATAGAGTTTCAATTTGTAATGTGATAGTGTGAATGGTTAGGATAGATGATCCATGTAGGATGTATGGTAAGACCTTCTTTTCTATTCATAAACCAGATATTCCTCTAAGACCGATAGTAGACTTCACAAACACCCCAACATATGCATTATCGAAATATTTAAGCAATAAATTGAAACCACTACAGCTCAATCTACATAATATAATTAGAGATACATATGACTTTGAATCAAAATTATCCGGATTAATCATCGAGAAGAATGAAGTCATGGTAAGCTTTGATGTCGTTTCTTTATACACAAGTGTTCCCATTGATAAATGCTTAGAATTCATTAGTGGTTTACTTGAGAACGATAATACTCTTCCTGACAGATGCCCTTTGAGCATCAGTCTAATGATGAAATCCTTAAAACTTTGCTTAAATTCAACTCTATTTACTTTTAACGGTATGTTATTCAAACAAACTAACGGTGTAGCAATGGGATCCCAAGTGTCCCCGATTGTAGCCAACCTTTTTATGGCATACATAGAATCAAATATCTTCGCCCACAACATTAAACCACGAATTTGGCTTAGATATGTAGACGATACATTTGTTGTTATAAAAAAGACTCATCTAAGATCTTTTTCTAAACGATGGCAAAGTCCCAGTAAAATTGCCAAGTTTAATCCGTAAAATGCTTGATGAATCGCTCTTTGAATGATCCATGAATTGAACTTTTCATTTCATGATACCTGATACAGCCATGTTGACTGTTACAAGTTCATGAGATTACAAATTACTGTTTCACTATAGCAAGGAAATTTGACTAAACAGACATAAATTAACGTCAGAAAACGAAGAATGATGATTATCATAAGTATGATCTCATTGTAACATTATCATGATATTCATGTTCACTCATGACATCCACACATTAAGGTTTGCCTCCATCGAATGATTTCTATGGTGGTACATCCACTGTGTCGTGTGGTTGAGCAGTACGTTTTGCACCATGATGATAGTAACCAATGGAATGTAAACTTTGCCATTGAAATCCCTTCAAATTTTGATAAGTTTCTTATCATCAATTCATTACTGAATGGAATCCGTTCCCTGTTCTGGCTGCACGACATATTTTTGTTATCGATACTGAGACATGTAATCATTAAATCACTAATTACATAATACAAAGTTGATGTAAGTATTACATTCTACTACTATACCAAAATATGAATGAAACTGATGTCACAAAACAAATATGTTCATATTAGTTAATACTTTTGACATGTAAATTGTAAAGATGACTCAAATTTAAGTTGATGTACAGGTATCATCACGGTAAAAGTTCGTAGACGCGTTGCATTTATCGTATAGACGTATTTCATAAATCTCCTTGTTTTAGCACACATCACAATGTTTTTCAATCATTGGAAGTATGAGATTCATGTATGATCAGTAATTAGAGGTGATATTAATTGTAGTACAAACTGCTGCTTCATGACGAAACTTGTCATAGTTTATTTCAGCTCGTGCTAGTCTAATGGAGCTGTCATATATTGAAAAGCTATCAGTGGATAAATCTGAAATAAACTAAATGAAAAGAGTTCGAACGTTAAGTTAGCGATTTTGTTTCTACTTTGACAATGATGAAACAGAACCACAATTCAAATAGCTTATCAATCGAGATAGATTACAACAAAGCTGTGTTAATATAACAATCAGAACACTATGTTAACTATAACTAGTCAAGTATGGTTAAAGTCAATATTGGTGAAATATTATATCTTATGAATATTCGAACACACTCACCCATTTGTTTGGTTACACACAGCAACAGAATAATGATGATACAGTTGTATGCCATCGAATGAAGTACAATTCTGATGTATATCCTAATGAAACGAAGCTTTCACTGTCATTCTTTATATAGTGAATACAGAACAGGAAAGTATTCACCAATCACATTTTGACAAATACAGTAAAATATTTGAATAACCATGAATGGTGTTGTTTTTATAATTAGATCTGATGATTCAGATAATCCATCTTGATTGTCGTTCCGTTGAGAAACACCCACACTCATATAGATTGGAAGTATTTCTTTGATCACATTAAATGATTGAAGTTTATCTTCTGTTATTTGGCTTCATTTAATGAATGATTGTTGACAAAAAAACAAAACAAAACCAGACTAGTTCTATCTTAGATGCGCTAATCCTGTCTGATCAACACTGATATGCTCACAATAGTTTACAAAAGTCTATAGAAAGATAATTAGACTGAAGTGAATATTTCTTCTCAATTAGCTGTTCATTAAGGCTCTATGGTGATAGTTAGGTTTCACAAGTGAGTAGAAAGTCGATACCATTTAGATGATGGTGAGTCACGATGACAATGTGATCATCAATTAGTAACAACATTTTAAAAAATTGGAATCATAACTGAATTTAGTTTTCATAAACGGCTATCCGAGCTATCCGAGCCGTGACTAACCTCCTGTAGGACTGAGATGTAATCACAAATGATTGATCACTGGGTGATGATCAATGTCATACTTGTCTAGTCTTTATTAGTGCAACTACCATCTAAAATCTGAATACATTGTGATAAGAGTAATTATCTTATTCAGACTGGAGTTTAAATTTGAATCTACATTAATGCTACTCGGTTTTAAACTTTCATGGAGATTTCATTGATCTATTCTAAAGGCGGTGAATTGTTTTTTTATCAAACACATACAAATGAAGATAGATTGGTTGAAGTTAGACATTAACACCGGGTGGTACGGGGTCGTGGATGCGCACTGCTGAGGAGTCCCATACTAGGGCGAAACGGCCGTCCAGTGCTTCCAGGTTTTCCATGGTGGTCTAGCTTCAACTGACTCATGAGTTCAATCTGTGAAGATAGAAACACAATTTGCCAATTTTTTCTTAATGTATATTTTCAATCTTACACTATCCAAGCTAATGTTGATACTTCTAAAGTAGACTTTTGATTTAGGTTATAAATGATGTATTTAATGATTCGAAAAACGTTTGATCTAATGTATGGTCACTATATAATCGTAACAATTAACTTATATCATCTTGTAAATGGATAACTAACCATCATTGGAACAACTTTGTTATTGTGAACTATTCCTTGGGAAATTTTTAAATTGCTTCTTTTATTACTGGTAAGCGATTTTTTTATAGCGAGTTAGTTTTCTACGGGATGGGAACACTAAACCCATGCCCAACTCTCCTCGTTTACCCGAGCTTGGAACCAGCAGTAACTGTGGAAGAGCTCTTTTATAATTTTATCATTTGAAATATTTCCACATTGTCAATTTAGAACAGCATAGATATAAGTGAACAATATTGTTTTTGATTGGATCCACAACAGGCTTTACTCTGATATACAGTAATGTATTTATTTGCATATATGGAATTATCAAACCAATCAAGGTAGTTTATGAGTCAATGATGATGATAACGATGAAAACGATGACATAATAAGTGAAAAGTACAACTTGATAGTATGATGACAGGTGAACTAGTTTTGATAAGAATAAGAAATGACAAGAAAGTAAGATGTTACTCTAAGAGGATCTATCTACAGGAAACCCCATGTGGAATGGCCAACTATCAAGTTTTCACAGCTGGGTCACAATCAGTCGAGAGAGAACTAATCTTTCTTATTTAAAGAATAATAAAGGCTTAAATTAATGTTATATAATTGGAAATAGGTCGATGATTAAAAATATAGTCAGTGAGATAACATTTATAAAAATTATAAGATGACGTAATAAAGTGTTTAGATGATTGAACCGGGACCGTGGATGCGCACTGCTGAGGAGTCCCATAATAGGACGAAACGGCCGTCCAGTGCTTCCAGGTTTTCCATGGTGGTCTAGCTTCAATTGACTCATGATTTCAACCTGTGAAATTTCTAAAAATCTTCACAAAACCCATAAGATGGTGGTTGAAGGAAACCCTGGATCTTGGATTCGTGCTACTTAGGACTCGTCATAAGAGTTTACCTGTAATCAGGTGAGAACTGAAGCTCCTTGACGAATTCAATCCCTTGTCACTCAACTTCATAGTCAGAGAAATTAGCACCTGACAATTCGGGCTGTGACTGACCTCCTGTAGTGATGAATCGATTTTAAGGACACCTCAGTTCCTCATCGAGCATCAGTTCCCTTAAGATTACAGGTACGTTTTGCTGACGAGTGCCAAGTAGCACGAAACCCGGGTTCAGGGTTTCCCACCGACTACTTCCAACCACCATCTAATCTTAACATAGTGCACGTGGTATCGAGTCACCTAGAATGGTGGACACGTCGCAACTTGGTCGATCGCCTTCTATCTGCACTAAGAAGGACTTGACACACATGAAAATGGTCACCACCAATTGATTAATCAATTATGAGAGAAACTTATCATTGGGAAAAGATAGCTCAGCATGATAAGATAAAATGTTGAAATTGAGCTTAAATGTAATGAGGATGATCGTGGAGACAAAATGAACCAGTTTGGGGTAGAAAATTTAAGGGGAAGATGAAGGGTGAAGCAGATGACGTTAAAGGAAGAAGAGTATGAATAAAGACATCTGGACCATGGCAGAAGAAGAGGTTTACCAGTCGTGTTTGTACACACAATTCTGGTTTTTTCAGATGTATGACTAATGTTTCGGCAATGCAAAAAAGATGCAGTCTAATTGCCTTTGAGAGACTTTTGCTTACCTTGTAGATGACGTTGAACGCAGAGTCTGTCTTGATTGAGTGACCTGTGTTCACAAGGTGTTCGATTACTGAGCTTCTTATTGAACCGCTTTCACCTCCTTTCAGCCACACTGGACAATGTTCTTGAGTTTTTTGCATAAAGTACTCATCGAGCGACCTATATATACGTAGCTCCACATGAGCAGGTAAATTGATAAATGCACATTATTTTGAGAGAAAATAAAATGGTAGGGAGGTGAAGAGAGAAAAATAATAACAAGCGAAGAGAAATCATGAAAAATAATATTAAATAAATTGACTTATTAAGGCCGAGGGAGAGATAAGGGCTTTACAAATTTTTTATGAACACAAAGACTTGGATCGTTGACTCGAATTCCTATAGCTTCTGCTGTGTGTAAGAGACGAGCTCGAACATCATGAGGAAAACTAATAACAAAACAACAAACAACTTTAAATGACTTGTTTCTGTGCACTACATGACCGCTATCGATCAAGTGTGATATAATCGAGCACCATATTGTCTTGACATTACCTTTTCCTATCCACGAAGAAAGGAGTTCACTAACTCTTTGGTTCAGTTGCTTGGTAGTACGCCCTATATAGGTTTCTCTGCAGCAGCACCTAAATTCGTAGATACATATATAAGTGGCATAACTGGGTAACTTATGCTTTAGTTGGGGATTCACCATAGATCGGATCAAATATGATAGACAGAGGTTGACTACACTAAACGTTCTCTTCACCGCTCTAGTCAGTCTATCAAGTAGTACATCACCAGTTACATCTCCATTGCATTGTAGCTCTAAGAAAAGAGGTTTCTTACTAGCCGTTGATGTCGCTATCTTCTGATTTGTTACACTCAAGTAATTCTTCTGGAAACCCTGTGAATAATCCATTTCAATCAACATATTATGAATTAGCTTTAATTCATTAACAATTATGTCGACTGAGCATATCTTAATAGCTCTATTTGCAACACATTTACATAAGCTTCTCGTATAATGAAGAGGTACAAAGCTTGAGAAATGTGTGTATTGGCTAGATAAAGAACTTTTTCTATACGCATCTCTGCTGATAGAACCATTTTCTTTTGTATTTAAGAAAACGTCGAAGAAATGTAATTTCTTATCTATGTCCTTTTCACATGTAAAATTAATTGGTGTATGTTTGTTGTCGAATAGTTCTAATAGTTCTTCTTTTCTAATGTTCTGATCGGCAATAATGAAAGTGTCATCAACGTAGCGACAGTAGAATTCAAGCTTATTGATAAACTATTTGAGTTCAAGATAAGTTTTACATTTTGATTAGACATGTAAATATCGAACAGATAATTACTATGTGGTGGTCGGTATTCGATATTATCCTTAAACTTCGTATACAATTCGTCTCGATAACCGTTCTATATAACGTCCCAACGGTATATTATTCAGAAGGCGAATACGAAGCGTTGATTACGTTTATTTCGAGACCACACATACAGATGTCCAAAAATTACAGATGCATTAAACGAGCATTAAGAGTTGTGTCGAATGGCAAACAGGCAAGCGAGCAACTGAGCGAATATAAGTAATCGAGTACAATGAAGCGAGCGAGAAAGCAGAGTCAGCCATATGAATAACGTGGACATATATATAGCATGTGAAATTAATGAGTAATCGAATCAAATGAGCGGTTAGTAGTGAGACTAGCAGAGTGACATAAATGCGTAGGCCGTAAGCAATATTCAAGCATGCGTATTTCATACAAGCACAAAATAATAATAAGGGTACAATAAATTGTTATAGTGCGGATGGCTTTGTCCGCTAAATAAGTTAGCAAAAGGGCTTAACTGAGTTAAATGAGAATAAACCCATTTGCACGTGAGTCGCTATAACTAATGAAGTGCGCTACTGTTTGTCTTCGCTTTGAACTGTCTGATGATAGATCTAACATCATGAGCATTGAATAACATAACGCGCATGAAGCTTTCTTACCATACACAATTAAACTGTGTCTGTTCTACATTGTTGACAAGCTCTGAGTATTACTATTCCTTTTATACCCAGACACACATCATTAACTATGAATTGTGAAGAATCATTTTATTGTCAGACGAATGTCGATCGGAATTGAATCTGTGGTTATGTGACATGTTAACCGACTGATTGATAATTGGGAGAAACTAATTGACGGAATTGAATGAAGTTGTAGTTGATCGAAGGCTGGTTTATTTCATTGTTTCCTATATTCGGTTTGTATCCAGATTAGTCAGTGGTGAGGTGAAGTGGGATAAATCGGTTGTGTACCACTGTGTAACACTATCTCAATTGTGATCAGCCAATCCAGGAACTAATTGTTCACTGACTAAACATCGATTCATCATTTCGTTGAATAGAATAGTTATAAATTTGACATTTTGCTTTTCCATAGTGAAGTAGTGCTTAGTTCACGAGAACTTCCCAATCGCATTGTTTCTGTCAATATTTCCCACAGTCACGTAACTTCCAGTCAACCTCATTGTCACCAATCAATCTGAAACACAATCAACCTATTCTGTTCTTATTAAATCTATTGTTATTAGTAGATGACAAGCATCGTTCGTAGTTTCAGTGAACTGGTCGTTTCTATGAAATGTTAACTGTTGAATTTGGATTATGATTATTATTATTATTAATGGTAGTTGTAGTCGTAGAATTAGAATTAGTATTATTACTATTTGATCGAATGGTACGTTTCAAGCATTTGATGTATGAATTGCAGATATAAGTTACATTGTGGTGTGTGCTACTTATATTGACATAAGTAGTGTATGACGTTAGTCGTGAACATAAGGTCTGGCAGAAATGAGACAAGATGATCGAACAGTAAAGAATGGAAGTAGGATGCGATTTGTATGAAAAAGCATGAACAATGAGACAATTAGTGGACATTTTGTAAATTAAGCATTTACTTGATGATTGTTAGATTTTATGAACAGGTCCTATAATTTTGTGGTAAATACATTCGATTGTCCCCACTCGTGTTCTGTTCACAACAACATTAGCAACTCGTTCTTATTTACAACTCGAATCGAAATGGTGCAATCTGTATTCTGAACTGATTGAAAACGCTACGATAAAGATCATCAATTCAACTGAGCATATGACTGGAGGAAGAGTGTGTTGTTGTAAGTTGAAATCATGTTTATCATGGTCATATTATTAATAATAATCATAATCATAATGAGGAATGTTTCGAATATCCAGTGTGATTAGGGTCAGTGTAACATGGTTTATATAATTGAGGGTAGTTTAGTTGTATTTTATTTCGGTGAACTGAAATGACACATATCCTTTGAGAATATGTAGTTGGCATAAAGAAAGAAGTAAGTGTTTCCATGCAAAGTTGATCGGTAGATCTGAGCTAATTGTTACTGATAAATGCACTGTATGTCCATTGTGCATAGAAATGTCAGTCGGTCAATCCGTCAGTAAGTCAGTCAGTCACTCAGTGTGTAAGCAACAGTTGACGGATGTTACAGAAAAGTGAAGTGTAGGAGTGAAATATGTTTTGTGTAAGTGTGTGTATGATTTTGTGTAGTTGAAGTCCCATTCAACATTCGCGGAACTTGAGGTATTTTATAGAAAACTTTGACTAGCCAGCTTCCACATAACATCACATAACAACCATAATTTTTTAACGTCTATCCTCCAATCATTTATGATTCGCGTCCATTCACTAGTATGTTTCGAATAACCCTACAATCACTTCATTATAGACTAATAGTCATGAATAAATACGAATGTTTTTGGTAAGTGGACACATTCACACTGTGAACTACGCACAATTCATGGTAATCTCAATCACTCATCATAATGAAACTTCTTAGTAAGTAAACTGTTTGCTGAATATCTACCTGTTGAATGTTAGATATCAGTGAATATTTTATTACACGACAACTTGTGTTACAACATGGGTGCGAAAATTGCTGACAATACAACGATTTACTGAATATAATTTAGTAGTATAAAATGATACGCAAAAGAGTGGACGAGAAGCGATTAACAACTATGTAAACCAATCTTAATACCGACTACGAACGACGACATCTCCTTCCTTACTCTCACTGATTAGATATTTAGCGTGAAGACATTCAGAGTTGACGATGGTACAATTCGCTCTATCCAAAGTCACTCTGAAAAGTCTTTCTACACTCTACCACTCAATTGTCTGCTCGTTCGAATAAGCAAATTTTACGTATGTCTCTAGTGATTATACATTTCGATGTTCTGATCTTCGCTTGTCCGACGAGACCATCTTTTCCTGGTTCAACACATACCACTAGACCTCTAAATCAGATATGTCGTACATAAGTATCTCCAATGATCAAGACCAGATCGCAAGTTTGCCAATCTCGCCTTACTTGTGTCCACTTTGTTCGCGTCTGCAACACTGATAAATATTTCTTTATCCAACTTAACACTTCGAGGTGAAATTTCTTCCAAACAGACTAATTTACAAATGTCAATCAAGGATGTGATGTGCTGATGAGCGATGTAAACTACATCTACTCAAATGAGAAGTGATACGCGCACTACGTTTTATGAACTATAGACTTAGCATACAAAAGTTGGGAAACTTTATTCTACAGATTAGGCATAAGTGTACAGTGTATATAGAGTATGATTATTTGAATTGAAACCAGGTAGTCATGAGCAGATCACTGTCTAAATCTTATCAAAAATAGACTGAGTACAGTGATGATCATTCGATGAAGTTTGCGAAGTTGATATCACACTACACATAATTTCCAAAGAGAAGATGAATGAAGTGAAATGGGAAACGAGTATATTTGGTCTGAAATTAATAATACCAGAGATGAAGATAGAATGGAGAATCTCTCCAAATGGCTTATCACTTCAGAATATTATTCCGATTCGTGCAGATTGTGGTCTCATTTCAAATCTGTAATCAGTGATTACAAGTTGTACAGTGCTACCTTACTGTTTACATATTGGAACTGATCAAATATATCACAATTTATTTTTAGCAAATCACCAGTGACGTGAAAGGCAGGATAGAATTGGAAAGTCGATTTGCACAGTTCGTGGATGATCGTAGATGTATACAGTACAATGAAGATAAATTAAGCAATCTGTTGAAATGAACTATTGGTTCAAAATAATATCCTGTTTCACGTCCATTGTAGTCCCACTTAAAATCAGTATAACTTTGTACATTGAAATATTTATTTATTCGAGAGACTGTAGTAGTGATTGTTGAGTCAGGGTACTCTAGTCAATTGCATTAAAATAATGAAATGTCGACATTGAATGTAGTAAGAGTAGGCTTGTAGAAACGTACAACTGAGTTGAATCGTACGTATATTTACTGAATACTATTGATAACTGTTGTTTACATCACAGACAAATATTCATGGGAATTTCAACTTGTACACTTCTAAAAATGATATGAAGTACTCGATAAACATCCAATTGTTTAGTATCATGAGTGTACTCTGAAACACAATTCAACATGTTATATGCATCAGTAAAATGAACATCAATGTACACTGAATCTCGACTAGTGTGTATTGATCGATGTATACGATGCAAGCAAACAGTCAATGAAAATATGTCAATTCTAGTGTAGATGAATTGTTAACAGAATAATTCAGTTGAGATGTGTCATATCGTGAAGCTTGATGACGTCTATTCAAATCACACTGACAAGTGCCAAGTGATATGAAATCTGGTTACACGTTGTCCTTTCCACTTTTGACAACAATTCAATGTCGAAATTCTGTACAATCAGTATTCACTGAATTCCGTCAATAGCAGTGACAAAAGAAAAACATGGAATCAATTTCTACTGAGTAGAATAGAAAATCATTTAGGAGCTGCCATTATTTCAATCCCACATAAATTATTCTAGGCTCCGTACAGACCAATCTATTCGATCTTTTCAATCCACTCTCCTTCTTATCAATTCGTTTGCTCCGCCTCCCTGATTGTCTGTTCAGATCAAAGATTGTAGGGAATATATGTGTTTAAAGTCCATTCGTATATTTAACTTAATAAATTGCGTTTTTCAGTAAGGCGAGTGAAGTCAATAACTAAATACGGTGATTGGGGACATGTAGAAGTCAATAACGATAATCATATCATCGAATAGGAGTCAGATAAATAATCCAGGGCCAATAAAAGCAAATACTTAACAAATTATTAAGAAGAACGAATTTCATGGTTCTCAGGAATGCAAAGAAACGAAACGTTGAAGCTTGATTTATGTGATTAGGAAACACAAACCTGTTTTCATAAGTGGAAGACAACTGAAGTTGAGTGTAACTCTGAAACAACTAATTATCCAACTGTGTACTTCACTGAGCTTGAATAGTTTACTCATCAAAATAGTTGCAATTTCAAATAGAAATAATGTCTCACAACAGCGCAACATACAAACTGACTGATTTCGGAATACTGTGTGTCATGTCACTGAGAATAAACTGTGCTTCATCTTCTAAAATTGTGTGAACATGAATTGAAATGAAGTCCATTGGTAATTTTGGAAGACACACGTGTTATAAAGTCAGTGCTAAACATTCTTATCATGACATTACACAAGTGGAAACATACTACATTCTTCAATTGTTGCACCCTCGAATTGAAAGAGGTGAACAGCTGCACTTGAAGAAGCCTTCGACCAAGTGAAATTCAACAAAATGAGGTCAATTGGTTGAGTGGATCATTTTGTCAACTTCATTTCACTCAATGTTGATTGTATTTCTTTTATTACAAAGCATGTCGCTGACTGATGCAAACTCTCATCTTCGTTGATAGTTGGTGAGTGAGACTAATCATGCGATTGAATTTGAAATATTTGGAAGTGATAAGTCTTCTGTTTGACTCATTGTATTCCTTACATTCCTCTTATTCGACTAGAGTTTTGTATATTACTCTACACTACTTATTAGTATTGAGTAGTGCGTCTTATTACTCAAAAGTTTTCTGTGTCCGAACGCACTAATGTCTGTCATGTTACGGAATATTCATAAACTGAATGCATTCGATTTAAACGTCGATGTATTCATGTCACTTCAGTGCTTGTAACAGATATTTTAAAATCTTGTGTATAGGTTGAACATTCGATAACTTGCTACGCATTCCTAGTTTACGGTCGCAGATATTGGTGTTTTAAGTTTGATGTAATGAATCGATCATTGTTACAGTACAATCGAAAACCTGCAAGCTCTGGACGATAGTTTCGTCCTAGTACGGGAATCCTCAGAAGTGCGCACACGCCAACTAACACGTATGAATAAAACTCACGAATTCCCGTCTGGCACGTCCATGCATAACTGGCGGCCTGCTTGAAAATCTGGGCTACCAGATGCTACCATTTACATATTTCATCAAGTTATCTATTTTTGTTCGTTTTAATACATCATTATGGCTGCTAATCACATAACCTATTCGAGTGCGTTTCTAAAAAGTGTATAAAGTTCCTTGTACATGTTACAAAAGGCCCAATCAGAGATATCGTGGTTGCTGGCCATAAACATCAAAAGAACGTACATTATTTAGATGTCGATTGACTGAACTTCCAACTTCTAACTGGTGATCACTCAATATCTATCGACAGAATCGACAAGGAAGTAAGAAACGGAAACTTGTTGGATTACTCTGTGTTGAGAATTCTATATTGTATCAATAATATAACATTGAATAAATCTAATAATATTAGGTTCTAGGTCACTGAGCCATCATCCAACGAATTCATTATTTTGGTGTTCTCGTTCTCATTTTGACAAATTTCAACAAATCCATTAGTTGTCACATATCGTATGTTATGTTGTTACGAGATTGTATATGTTTGAAGATGCACTCTTCTCTGAATATACAAGAACCCGAAAAACAACTCTATAGTTCTGTTTGTCTTTGCAAATAAAACTTTCGAGCACATCTTTTACTTATGTAAAGTATTTACTACCTGGAATCCATTCATGATGCCTTTAGGTGCTTCTGTTGGTCAGGTTTAAAAGATGGTATTATGAATGACTGTCTCATTCAAACGCTTCACTAAAGACCGTCTGAGTATTCACAATCCATATTGACGGTTCTTCGAATACTTAATGAATGAATGATCCGAATAATATTCACACAACTGAACGACATTTAAATCAGGGAATTTTCTTAATTTAAGATTTTGAATTTCTAGATGAAGCTCCTCAACCATTAAAAACTACACAACTTTGTTGAGTTTATTCATAAATGGGTCAGGTAATCCATCAAGTATCACTTGACAAGATCGCCACTAAGAATACCGACTTATATGACCTTGACGTCGTACAAAACCGATGGCACGTTGACCGGTATAATCCACCATGAGTCACCTCGGAGTCCTTATTGGTATCCATCTACTTGTCATGCCCGTCGACTTTAGAAAAAAACCTCAGCTTTCAATTTATTTTAGACATGCCTAGATTATATACAGACAAGTCAGTCCGCATCATGTCATAAAGTAAGTGATGAAGCCAAATGTGGCTGTGTGTCGCAGAGACTGTATATAATAGACTAGGAATAACTTACCAATGGTAAATCATGTAATAGTAGCATATTGGCCAAATGAATGCTTATACTGAGAAAATATAAATATATATATATAATCTAGTAACATAAAAGTTATACACTATGAATCTATATACAACAACAGTTCATAGATAAGTCCTAATAGTTGCCATACATTCATTATTCGTTAGAAGATAACAAACCTTGCTTGCTGTTTACCATAGTAATCCATTAATATGTTTGTGAGTAGAAAACGATGACTATAGTAGGTTTTACTTATATTATTTCGTTAAATAATTCGTGTCTTTTAAAATACACAGAAGGAAACTTCTGTATAGTCCAACGTACGATTTAACCGACGGAAATCCTTCCCGATTCTGGATAGAAAAACCTTATTACTAACCATGCTGAAGTCTGATTACCTTTAAGTCAAGTGTTCTGAATCCAATCTGTTTGTATGCTTGTGATTGTTGAATTAGTAATTAGGTGATTCGTGTGGAAATATCTCTTGACATTCTTTGTCAAATATCTTATTCACTTTTCCACCGATTGATGATTTATCATATGAGTTCATTGAAGTCTTAATATCAATACACTACTATTTTGTTTTGTATTGTATATATAGTCACTCATTCAGGCAGCTGTGAAAGTGTACAGTTTCATTCAATGACAAGAATGTTGAAAATGTGGTCCGAACACACGACAGTGAAAACATCGGTTATGAAACCTAATCGCGTATGGTTAAATGAATACGAGACAATGTTGTTTGGATTTCACTGGGTGTTATTGTAAATTAACAGTGAACGTATCACTGATAATTAAACACTGTATTATTATGTGAATTGAATAAGATGATGGGAAGAGTGGGATATCTGAGAAATGAAGTTTGAGTGAATTATAATAAAGTGAAGAGAGAAGAAAAATGGTAGCCATCAAGCTAACAACATGAATGACGGTACAATGAAGCTCGTAAGTGACAATTAAACAATGATTTGCAAATTGTATAGCCAAGCATGTCAACTACATTATACTACTCACTGTTCTCACTTATTATTTATTTATTTATATTAACACATAGATATTGGTACAAGAAGGCACCAAATACATATGTGCCACACAGATCTCATTTAGTATGTGTGAGGGCTGTGATAATGCCCGGGTGCCCAAACCGAACCACGTGGTTTTCACACCCGGAGCCTTCGACATGAAGGTCTGATCCACAAGGCAGTGGAGCATCGTAAGGAGATGCAGTCTCATGGTAGCCGGTGACCAACGATTGGTTCATACGCCATTTGTTCCTTCAGGATACTGGGGCCCATGTGCATCATTGGTTTGGAATCAGGGTTTTCCAACTCCCCTAGCTGAACTCTCCATGTCCACCAACCCGGTTAAAGCTTTTTGTCCTCTCGATTTCGTAAACAACTCCCTCTCCACGAGAAGGCAGTGAGTAGGACCTCCCTGACAGATGGTGTATACGCGTGGCCATGTGAGGGCATTTTGAGAGAGAGAAAGAGAGGAAGAGAGAGCGCGCCGACTCTCCCCACTCTCGGTCGTACCAGGGTCTATATAGCTCAATATAGATACTTCTTCGTGTGACAATGAGACAAACAAGGCACGTAGGCATATAAATATAAACGATGAATTTATCTGAGGCTTCTGCAGACTTTAAAGTAAAATGACGTTTAGATGAGAAGTTACCAGGAGTACGTTTGCAACAGTTCTTTTCATGTAATATTTACTTTAACTTTTCAGTAGATATAAACTTTTGTTCCTAACGGGTTGGTGATGGAGTTGGTTATCGTAGTGAAGTGAAACTTATTCTTTATTGATTTAAAAAATCGAGAACAGAATTATTCACTGACCTTCTCGTCTTTTCCCAGATTGTCAATTACTGCAACATGCTGGACGGGTGTAGTAAAGTTTAGACAATCAATTGTGGCAGTATAGATACAATAATCATAAGAAACTTAGATTTTAGTCAATACTCTGATGAGAAAGTGATTACTTGTTTCTCAATTTCATTGTAACTTCAGGTTCTGTAAGTTGGTGATAGATCTGGGTGATAAAGCAACATGTCGGATAAGTTGGGCTTGGTGACTTATTATATTCTGAATAGTGATTGAAGGTTTTAAGTAGGAATATATGTGGGTACTTAGCTCCGTTGAACAAAGATTACTATAAATTAATGAGCATAGATACTAACGCATATTATTGCTATATAATTAGGTCAAACGAAGTTTGTTATCACAGAATCTTTACTGCTTAGAAGGGATTGAGAGAAACGGCATGACTTGTGTTGAAACTAGGAACAGATGACAATACCGAAATTTCATGCAATTTCATACAGTTGAAAAGAAAAATTGCTTCTTATACTTGGGCTTCAAAGCAGATGAAGTCACTGGAATAATCAATCACACAATAAATTCCGCAATAAAAGTGGCTTATCCAGCAACTAAACTGACAACGTTATGAGAAACGAACTGCTCTCTCAAATAAACTAAAATTGACAAGTCCTCTTTTCTCAGTAGCTCCAATTGCATTTACTAATTCACATATACGTGCCACAGCACATAAATTGGAAGAACTGAGAGAAGGGTACATGTTCGCATTTCTGAGCATGTTCCGAAAAACGTGACGCTGAAAAGGACTAAGGCTATCAATAGTGCAATAGCTCGGCATTTACTTGACACCGGGCATACCATCAATATTCTGCACGGTTTCAAAATTATCAGTAGACAAAAGAATAACGATTACTCTCCATTTTGGCGAAGCGATCGCCATAAGAAAACTCAAACCGAATTTGTGTATTCAGAAAGAGACAGTAGTTAACTTATTATTACCCTGGTAATTCATTTTATTATCGTGTTATATTCCCCTCCTCCCCCATAACCGAACTCGTAAACCACCCTTTCATTCACACATTTCCCACCACACACCCTCTTAAATTATGTTCGCTTTTCAGATTGCATTCAATTATTACGTAACCTACTTTATCACTGTTTAATTCCACGAGGCCTTCACTACCTCTAAAATTATCACACCACCCAGCCCCTAATTGTTCTCTTAATTCTAACACCAATTACCCTATGACTTGATCTTGCATATACACATAATATATGTAGTTGCTTTAACCTTGATCTGTCTACTCTAGATTAAGACCTCGACCCAATAGGCTGACCAGTTTAACCTTGAGGCTAGTACGCCTGTGTTCGAGGCGGGGTAGAGAGAGAAGAAATCTATTCTACCAACCGTTTGGCTGACAAGCACGGTAATGAGAGAAAGACAAGACAACTGGAACACGATTCATTCTATTCTGATTTTCTGAATAAATAGGTGACTAACTCGACCACACTGTACAATCATTTGGGAAAATAATACAATCATGTCCAAAATTGGGAATTAAAGTAGAAAATAAGATGCAAAATATTATGTTTAAATGACAATAGATTCGGAACAGAAAAGGGGTATGACAATGAATGACACATCGAATGAAAGCTCATTGTTCTGTAGAATAGAATAGGGACAAAAATCAATGTCAGCGGTTTACACGCTTTGAATAAAATGAAATAACGTGCCGAAAACTAACTTTCATAGTTTGTCAGGGTTTCTTGTTTCCATGTTCACATCAATAGTGATTATTGTAAAGCTTTGTCATTCCAATCATTTACATTGATTTCTGTTGTTGAGGCTAATGTTCTCAATATCTGACTCCAATAAATAATATCCCGTTAACTGAGTATTTAACGTAGGCTTAATCTCTTAGTAGAATTACGGATTTACTCGAGATGATTGAGAAGCCTGAACAGCAGTTGTAGAGAGAATATATTGTTCAGGATTAATATAAATCCACAAGCGTACAGCAGCGAGGAAGCACACGATGAAACAGAGTGAGTGTGTGTTAATAATCCATATATCTTTTTGAGAGTTAATCGGGTGTGGATAAATTATCGATTATCTGCACATTGCAACCAATAGGGGAGGATAGCTTAAGGGTTAATGTACAGACATCCAATCGATCATACACACCGAAATTAACATAGTGAATTAAGTGTCTGAGTTACAATGGGTAGATAAATGTGACAGTGATCAAATGGGCTTGCCACAATGTCAATTGTTCCATACTATTTCTTATTTCCATGTGAAATTCTATTTCATATTTGGTTGTAAGCAGCTGACGAGACACCTCGAATTCATACTATTCTGCATCAATATTTGTTCTTGCTTTATTTAAATACCAGAATTGTTCCAGTGTAGGTTAGATATTCACTTACAAGATGATATAAGTGAACTGTGGTGAACGAGGAATGACCAGAAATTAGTTCTAACTTCATTTTGAGTCATGAACACATCACTTTTAACCTAAATCAAAGTTCCTTTTTAAAAGTATCAGCTGTAGTTTCGATAGTTTGAGGTTGAAAATATACGTGAAGACTTAACAAACTGTGTTTCTAACTTCATTTGTATGTGTAGGGTAAAATTCGTCGCCTAGACAACTAACTATTCTCTGTAAACATGAGATGAAAGCCACGAAATTAGACGACCTGTATAATCAGTTTGCAATTTGGTGTACCGAAACATTTAATTACTCTGAAGTGGTAGGCGTTAACTTTACAGTTTAAGCGGCTTTTGGTTATCAACAATACAGTTGGTGCTAAAACTTAGTTTTAGTTTAAATTAAGTCGACTGACCACCAAGAGTATTTCGGATATTCGTAGTCAACATATGACCAACTCCTATCAAGAATTTATTTGTCATTGGGTGGTTAGCAATGTCATGTATGTTACGTCCTTATCAGAGAATTCACTCCATACTTCACTAATCCAAATGTTACACTAATAATCTAGAAACCATAGAAAACCATATTATGTGATCTAATAGCCATCAAGTGGCAAAGTATATAAAGCCATTGGATTTACTCTGGGATTCTACAGAAATACTGTCACATCTTTCAAAGTGTTTTCTTCTCTTCTAAAATCATACACAATTCTATTTTGTGAGCATAGTAGTTTCTCAGTCTAATCGTATGTAACCTGTTTGATAATCCTCTTGTCTAATAGTCAATATATTTCGTTATATCTCATTGATTAGAAGAAGGTATATTTGACGTTTCGTGACTTAGTGCCAGCCACTTCCTCAGAGTAAACAAATACCTGAATTCGGTTATTAACGTTCTAATTATCAGGTCCAACATTTGCATTGATACCTAGATCCCTGTTGTCTATGATTCATTGTATAAATCCTACTGAAAACGAATCAATATTATCACCGGTAACGAAAACATCATCAACATTATTGATATGTAATTTCCATTCCTATTGTATCTCATATGTAATTAGTTATGGTAATTAGGTGATTCTGAAAACACGCTTCACTTATGATTTCAATTAGATGGTATCGACTTTGTACTCACTTGTAAAACCTAACTATCTCCGGAGAGCCTTAATGAACAGCTAATTGAGACAAGATATTTCTTCAGTCTAATCATATTTTTATAGACTTTTGTAGACTATTGTGAGCATATCAGTGTTGACCAGACAGGATTAGTGCATCCAAGATAGAGCTAGTCTGGTTTTGTTTTTATGTTAACGATCATTCATTAAATGAAGCCAAATAACAGCAGATAAACTTCAATCATTTAATGTGATCAAAGAAATACTTCCGATCTATATGAGTGTGGGTGTTTTCTATATGTGGAACGACCGACTATGAAGATGGATTATCGAAATCACCAACGCCATTCATCGTTATTCAAATATTTTACAGTATTTATTAAAATATGATTGGTGCAAACCTTCCTGTTTTGTATTCACTATATAAAATGACAGTGATGGCTCCGTTTTATTAGGAGAAACATCAGAGTCGTACTTCATTCGATGGCGTACAACTGTATCATCATTATTCTGTTGCTGTGTGTAACCAAACAAATGGGTGAGTGTGTTCCAATATTCATAAGATATAATATTTCACCAATATTGACTTTAACCAGACTTGACTAGTTATAGTTAACATAGTGTTCTGATTGTTATATTCACTTTGATTTGTTGTCATCTACTTCGAGTGATAAGCTATTTGAATTGTGGTTCTATTTCAGCATTATCAAATAGGAAACAGAATGACGAAGATGAACGTTTGAATCTTTGTCATTCAGTTTATTTCAGATTTATCCACTGATACCATTTCAGTGTAAGAAAGCTCTTTTCAACAAACAAGAGTCGAAATAAACGATGACAAAGCTGACTATGAAGCAACAGTTTGTACTACCAATAATATCATCTCTATTTACTCATTTTACATGAATCTCATGCTCTGATGTGATTGTTATACTGCTACTCTGTAGTTGTTTGTTATCTGTTACATTTTGTTTACAAATCACAGGTGATCACATTTGTAATGCATTTAGTTTCAAGATGACATTCCTCGTAATCTCCAAATGACGTGGTCAAATAGAAGACAGCAGATAACACTGTACAGTCATTTAATGCTAGTTACGTTCTTCTCAACATTGTGAACCATTGATGGATAGCAAAATTGACGATTCATGTCTGATGACAAGTAGGATACATTTAGATCACTGACTGATATTTTGATTGTTCTCACTTTAAAATTCAATAATTTTAAGAAGAATTATGTAATCGTCAAACAAGGATAATGAATGATAACTCACTGATATTAGTCAAGGCTTCCTATTCTAATTACGGGAGAGTCGTTCTTGTAACGGTATTCTGTAATTATAACATCAACTGACTAAGCGATTACACCTTATTTAAGTCACATTGTTTCATATCAGCAAAAGGAGCTAGTTACGCTTCCATACGCATATACAATGGATACATTCAATTATATGACAATGATACACACATCAACTTGACCATCCTCCTCCTGTGGATACATTTTTATGATCGTGATTTACTTGTTGGATGAATTAGTAACTGACATTTTGAATCTTCCCCATATTTAGATGTGAAATCTTCACAAATTGATATGGATAGAATTAAATATATAATAAAAGATAATGAAGGCAAGTTACCATTTCTTCATGTTATGTTATTTTCCTTGTCTACTGAAGGTCATAAATCATATTAAAGACCTAGTTCTTTCAAACATCGAGAGTTTCTTTTCTATGACCATCTACAGTTCTATGTGAAAACTGCTTATCGTTCTTCGGTAGGGAGTAGTTATCACTTATATTCACGCATCTGTGTTAGTCAACACGTTGCATACATGTGTGCTTGCATATACAACTTTCGAATCTTGGATAATCTCACACAACTGTGATTCATCAAGCAAATGTTTTCGTATATTGATTTTTCGGTAAATAAAAAGAAATAGGTTTTTCAACAAGGACAAACTTTCCTGTACTTTTTTCACAGATCAATTGGAAACGCTGGACAAGAGAGTAAAAAAGACAATGCTTGATATTGAGAAGCTTATAGGTACGTCAATTATTTGGATATCTCAAATTTACTGAATCCAAGAGTTGATTGATCATCACCATAAATGACCCTAAACATTTCACTGATATTTCTGCTTGTGAAGTGTGTACTGGTGGCCTGATTCCATGGTGTAACTAACTGAGTCGAAATTAGAAAAGGTGGAGTACGTTTGGTGGATAAAATGTCTGTTAAGGGAACCAGTAAACTGTACAACTACGGTTGTGAACAATAGACAACGGTTGATTTCATACTTGCATGGATACTGTGAACATGTGAAGTTGCTTGTTCTTCATGCGTACTGTCTCACGGTATGTGTTGTGTCTTGAATTCGCTAGTATGTTAGGAATTGGTATGCTGATCAATTTCATATGCTACTCCAGTGACATAGTTCACTACTTGACTCAGTGACCAATGAAACACAGTCACCGATTTAACGATTTTTAGTCCTTGATCTCCATCTACCCATGTGCACATTCAGAAGGCACAGATGGAAATCAGATCAGTGCTCCATTGTCTCTAAATCAACCATGGAACGCATGGAAATAGTCGGAAGATTAACCAACAGCTTACATTAGGTGTAATGTCGGAAGGCAACAACTAAGTATCCACTAAGTGTGCAATAAGAATGCTAAAATAATAATAAATCGAAAATAGTCTTGTAAGTTAAAACTTTGTCACTCTTTGTCCCTTTTTAACAGTTCAGACGACTATCGATTGCGTTGATTTGACAGGATGATCTGTACAACGGATTGCAATGGATCAGTACGAGTTGATAGCATTGGATTTAAAAGTATTCTTCAATTCACTGTTCCCTGACTAGTGTTGAGAAAGATGGTTTTATGGTTTTGCGAGCCAGTCTCTACTCTGTAATCAAACATAATGCAACACAAACGCATGAGATTTGAAGCATTTGATGAATGATTTGAACAATAGCAGTGTAGATAAAATAGGTCTAAGTGTGGTATATTATGATGAGGCTAAGATGCATGTACGTTGAAGAGAACAAAACAGAGGACGAACCAAGGTGTTTCATGTAGTGGTTACTCAGACAAGTTATGTTAGTAGGTATTTTTTAGACAATTTTTAACAAAGCTGAGGATAATGCAGCTGTGTATAGTTCTGTATTGCTAGCCATATAGGAGTAGAAAAACAGTGATAGTCAGACATCAATCCATACAGCAGGTACCTATTGCTTACTGTCTTCCAACGATTGTTGAATTGAAGTCAGTTATCGATTTTAAACCTAGAAATTTGACGATCCATGTTGGGTGGGCTTCCGGAGAACTCCAACGGAGCCTCCAGAGGCCCAAAAAGGAGCCGAAGGGCCCTAGCCAATCAGAGTATGATGGAACGTTCGAGAATTCCAGAGTGGCGTGCTACCATTGGTCGGTAGCATAATATGACGTTAACGGATTGACTGAAATATGATGTTGATTTAACAGACGCCAAAATCTATAAATACCCTTGATTTTCTGTACTAAAACGAACCTGGGGATAAAGTGTTTTCTCTCATACTTGTGTCTTCTTTCTGGAGTTCAAGTCGCTGTGTAGTTCTAGTCTGCGGGTTACAGGAATAACTTAGGATTCGTATATAGCGTTCAACCTACACGACTTATCAATCCATCCATATTCTTATACTACAATATAATACTGTTGTTATGAAATGTATGTGTTCACAGAGGAAACAAATGCAGATTTGAAGAATCACGGTGTACAGTCTGATGAAGGTAAGTTATCGATTAATAATATTGAAACGATGAAATCATTAAATTTAGTGATCGAATGCCGACGCATGTTTTATGAAAACGAACATGGAGCAATAATCTTCGATGGTACGTTACTCGTCGAACATTATTTTTCATTCGATTCATTAGAAATTGTGGGAATTTTGTATAATGTGGTGGCTTTTATATCGTAACTCAGCTTATTAGTTTATTCAGTTCGTTCGTCACATCGGTCTTTACTGTATACTGGGATATTTAGTCCTGTAATGTATTCGATTCTCACCATGATCTTTTGCATTCATGCGTACATGTTTGGTTTCATCCATCCTCCTGCGTGTATTCCGTTCACTGTTTTTCAATATGAGATACTCGATGTATTTTGACGGATAGAACAGATGCGAAAATATTGTTCACACCAAACACTTTTTGCGCAGAATGCTCCAAAGCTTTGTGAATGAGACATGATTGTGTGATGTATAAACATAATAATAAGATGGTATCTAGTCTTTTATTTATGGAAGAATATCCAGTGTACTTCAGTTAGTACAATTGTATTTGTATATTAAGCTCCAGTAAATAATAACTTGAAAAATTGAGCTCAAACAAACACGTCACTTGGAATTCGCTCTCACCACCTTCGTTAATCGCAAACATAACATAGTGTGAAGCTTATTTCCATTCGTACTATCCAATTATTATTCGGGTTGGTTGATTAGTCACAGAAGGGTCTATGACACTTAGTATTTTGTAGATCAGTAGTTTCAGTGTTGGATTGTGGAAGTGAACTTTGGTTGATAGAGGTACAGAAAATGAAAAGGTTGATCATTATAGATGGCAGGTATCTTCAGACTGATTCTGATCACTGAAGAAACCATGAAATGAATATTATTATGTTTTTGATTGGAGTATATGGGAAAAGTGATGAATGTGTGAAGTGATTTTGTAAATAAAGACTGATGCTGACAAATTACCCAAAGTTTTCAAAAGCTTTCGGACATCACTTTGATTGATTGATTGATAATGACTACTGTGGAAGATTCATATTTATATCTAGTCCATCACAGTGTTACTTTCTTCTTAGTGATCTGGTATTGTGTCACATATTCAATCATTAATTGTATTAACTGATGAACAAGGTCTGTGAATGATACGGTATTCTGTGAGATTCTTCACTCTATTTGTACTGTTTGAGCCATTTATACACCCATATAACATCAAGTTCTATGTTCATACACTTTCAGATTTAATAAAAAATATTCATGCCAACAAATTTAAAAGTCGTAAGTTCTCTATTCAGTCCGTTCTACATCAAAAATCTGTGATCGATTCAACTAACACATAAGATAGTGATACTTTCAGACAGTTAATTACACTTTTGAATACAATGGTTTTCTTAGTAATTCGATGAATGTTTCAAATTTATCTTCATTATCAGCTCTGGTTACCAACTATAACTTCACTGATTTGATCAACTGTTTCGAAAAACAAAAGAAGCATCATCAAAGTAAGAGATATATTTGTCAAGATGTTGTCTCACACTTGTATTCCTCGACATTTTTGTGTTCATGAATGCTCATGAAAGACGTTTGCTCGTTTGCTCGTTACTGACAATAGAAAGTAAACACAGAAGGAAAACCATCGATGCTATCTAAAAGATTGAGTATTGAGCATTTTATACCTGCTCAGATGACGTCACTTTGCAAGTTTTCCGTTTCTACTTACACGACATCACTATGCACGTCTTTTATTCCAACATTCAGGAACAATTTCAATGTTACATATGTAATCAGTGAATTGATGACTGAGAAATGACACTTCCATAGCTATGATAATGTGAACATATGAAGCTGAAATAGGTCCTGACGTCTTATGTGTAGTAGTCACTGGATGGAAGGTGAGACATACAACTGGTTGCATCAGTTGAAAAAAAAAACACGTATTATTCGGTAACAACGTTAACAGTGATAGTATAGATGACTTCACACTGCAAGCGATCACTGAGCTAATGACTAACTTGTATTTATCTATTTATTTGATAAAGGGAAGAACGTTGTTCTATCCATTTTGTTTCCTCATTGAACAATAGTGTCCATCATTGACGTATCGGCTTCTTTTTAAATATCACTGTAGAAATACACTTCAAGTAACTTCGTGTACAAACATGTGAACACAACATGAGATGTGGTTCGCATAACTAACTCCACCAGCATCATTTAGATATAATTTTATCTTGTCGTGATTATATGTTTCAAGTTACTTACTTCTCTCAATTGAATAGTGGAGGTAGCTAAACGCAATGGTTCACTGTGTTACATCAACCTACCACCACAACATATTAAAGGTAAGACAAATCTTTAATGTTTGTTCAGTTTTGTAGTGAAATAGGATCAGTTTACGATAAAGTGACTTGTCTATAATAGTCGTTGTAATTCCAAAAGTGCGAATCGACATCAATGTGTTGTATTCGAATTTGTTTGCAATTAGTGATTGTCCTCTTTATTTCACTATTAATGAATCAAGTCAAACTGTTGATTTTCTTGTCGTTTTTTTTCATAAAAGTTTTCAAGAATGTCAATAACGGATTGAATACTTTACATTTTGTGAAGTCCGAATTCAGTAAATTTTTATGTAAGTCCATCAAATCGATGCATTTCAATTGTGTGTTAGATGCGATGTGAATTATTATGCAACGCATGATGTTGGTCATTGGTATTTTGTTGAAAGTGAGCTGTTATGTCATATCACAGGTCATTAGATAGTCATTTTCATTAAAATGTATTGTAAGTTATCACTGAGTGTCTCTGCAGTATGATGTTCGTTGGTTGGTTCGAAAATGAGTAATTTTTAATATCAGTCTAAACAACTTTACCAATATCCCACTTCATACCTTTTACTGACTATTTTTGAAATCTTCTATGATCGGGTATTTAAACCACTGAAGGTTTTCGATTGCTTAGTATCATAGTAAGTGTAGTGTTGGCTAGTAAGCGAATTCAGACTTCACACTTTGTTTTACTTGCCATTGATGAACTGGATACACAAACGTCCAACCAATGGATGGTCATCATTATTAATAATGTCATGCTTGTTAAACCGGTATATCAGCTACATAAACTGATCAGCTCGTAAAATGTCACTTGACTGTTCAAAGCAAGAGGTATGATGTTCGTGTCGTAGCATTCAATTCAACACTGAGATGCAAGAAATCAAGTACAACGAATGGTATTACTACTTAGATTATTGGAAATTGTTGACTAAAATTGAATCAAAGCAAATGTGAGGTGTTCTCTAAAACCAGTGAACCTGAATTTTACTTCAAACGATTTTTACATAATGATGTCAAATGTGAATTTCACTGGAAAAAAAAATTGAAAATGCTGGTTTAACTTTATGATTTCAGTTCTCACCAGATTCGGATGGAAAATAGTTTACTAGTAACGCGTAAGATTTTGAATAAAATTTGAATTCATATTGTCGTAACAAGATCATCTATTATGACAGTGCAAACTGACATCGTAGATACAAACCACAACACCACAAAAGTAGTAAACCATCAACTCTGAAGTGACAATTTGGGATGAAATGATATATTTCAAGTTGATATGATACGTGTTGATGACCAGATACAACAATGTAGTATTCTGATTGTGAGATGTATGTAAATGACTAGATAGACTGTTGTGTCTTGCAGTCATTAAGTTACCATGTACAGAGATATTAATAAATATCACGTGCCATATTACTCAATCAGTATTCCAATTATCGATCAACAAGTGATAGAGAACAGCACAAATGATGCATTATAAATTACCAATTACCAAGGGCAGTAAAGTGTACGGCAATAGTCAATAGATCAATTGAAAGCTTATAAACACTGTATTATATGATGGCAACCATACAGTTATCCGATACGAATTACATAACAGAAATAAAAATGATGATAACCCCAAAAATTATTAATAATATGACAAATTCCCTAATATTCATCCTCTTTTAACAACAAAATAACGATATGTGACCGTAAAATTAGTTATTCCAGGTAACTCAGACATCTCGATCACAACATTTGAATCTGTCTACTGAACGTCGAGAAACTATCAGCATCCCACTACCGATAAATATGAGCATAGCATACATTTAAATACAAGAGCTTGAATTAAACAACCACAAGTGTTCATTGTTACCAATGATTGACCCTTTAAAGCAAATTACTCTAGATTTTCATGTTTCAGTATGTTGATTACAAATTGACAACACTATTCTATGGTCAGTTCAATTACATAACGTTCGAAACAATGATGCATTATTCATGCCATGATTTGAAGATACAAACTCTTAAGAATGATATAGAAAAAATAGTTCTAATACTTTCATTTGAATCTGTGTAAACAGCATTAGTTAACTCATTGAATGTTACAACTCCTCATTAATGTACTTGGTTTTTGTTTTATTTCAAAGCTAATGAGCAGGCCCCCCCCCCCACAAATAGATTGGTCTCAATGGTTAGTCCATACACATATATATAACTGTAAAAATAATAAAATGTTTACACTGGAGAAATTGAAAATTACTTCTTTTGTAGAACAGGGGGAAAGGGAATTCCGTATTGACAAACTAGGTTCGAAATGATCTTGTGAAGTTTGTAAGTGATTTATGAAGATGCCTTTCATCAGGAATCAGCCTCAAACCTTAACAGTTACAAAATTTGATAAGCAAACAGGAGTGCGGGAAATAATTGATATTCAACAACATTTTCAGTGGAGCACAACATGAATGTGTGAAAAAATAGGTGAAAAAATCGACGAATTAAAGACGACAGAAGCCAATCAACAGACAGTAAATCTGCTGTGAATATGCCATTTTCAGCCTTTTGAATGAGGTTATGTGATAATTTAGAGTATTCGAATTGTAGTATGAACTAAGAATCCCAGAAATAACGTAGTCGGATCATGAAGTACTAGATAGCCACGAACGGATGTACTGCATTGAGAATTCGAAATCAAGCATTCAACAAGTACAAAGGTATCATTAGTTCATTCAAACACCACATCCGCCACATCTTAAATTGGAGTCTGGGTGTTTTTAATCAATTGTACGTCTTCTCAAATTCATCCCGTGTCTGTCCGACATTGTATTGGATAAAAACTATTATCTAGAATGCACTCGTTAGTATTAGAATTAACAACCGAAATAGGAACAGAATCACCTGCTTCCTGGGATCGTGTAACCAGCATGTCGGTTGTGTACTGAAATAGCTGCTACATAGAATTTGAACCATAGACTTCACACTATCCTCCCCCACGAAATAGTGTTGGATCTCTATATCCCCAATTTATGAATGATGTGGCTTCATTTAAAATGTATTTCTCACATTGTTTAGAGAAAACATCAGAAGTAATTTTGTGACAAGGATAAACAGCAGTTGATATGAAAACACCCGAATTGTAATCACAATCGAGGTCATTTAGTACTTGTGCTTCGCATTGTACAAGTTTCCCACAAGAAACAAGTGCATTATGAGCACAAATAATATTTGGTATGACATCAAGCTTTGACTCTTCTGAAATACTTTCCTCAAATTTATTAAGAATGTCATTACAGAGTAAAGGATCATTAGAAGAAAATCAGCATCTATCAAAACCACATCAGGTTTTCGATCATGACCAAGTTCATTCAACATATTTTCCTCAAATTTGTAAGGCATTTTATCAGAAGTATATGAATCATTAGGAAAAACAATATCTGGTCCAATAACATGAGAAATCTGATAAGTCGATTGATTAGAAACTGTTGTCTAGCAAGGATTCTGAGTTTCATTTAACTCTGAACTGCTATGTGACTCTACACTGTCTTTTGAAATCGTTGATAAGGATAAATGATGATTAGGAACACTAGACTTGATAGAACCAGAATTATAAGACTTAATATTGATTGCAGCAAGATGAACTGTAGTATTACAAACTGACTAAATGTGTCCAACATCACCACATTTAAAGCACTCAGGATTACGAAATTTGCATGAGTTAAAAGAGTGGAACCTGCCACAGGACAAGCGTTGACCAAACTTGTTCCCATCTTCGTGAACTGCATCGCAACTCCTCAATGAATTATATGCATAACCTACAGTATGCACTGGGTTGGGGTGACGTAATGCAGTGGAATTTTTTATAACCTTGAGAATCATTTTAACTCCGCCTGTAGCTCTTATAGGGTTGCTGCCGGTCCCAAGCCCGGGTAAAGGAGGAGGGTTGGGCATGGGGTTAGCGTCCCCATCCCGTAGAAAACTAACTCGCTAAAAAAACGCTTACCAGAAAAAATAATCCAAACCATTTTAACTCTGCCCTGGGAGTTAGAAGGTCTTCATTTAGAAGAATTATGACGCTTCATGGTGAAAGCCGAGTTCCTTCGGAAGCCACGAGGCCGATGCCCCTTCTAACAACCAGAGCAAAAATTTTTATAGGTACATGGAACGTTCGAACAATGTGGGAAACCGGGAAGACCAGCCAAATAGCAACGGAAATGAGGAGATACAACTTAGCAGTACTGGGAATCAGCGAAACCCACTGGACCCAAGCTGGACAGAAAAGGCTAGCTACGGGAGAGATGCTGCTATACTCCGGTCACAAAGAGGAAAATGCTCCACACACTCAGGGAGTCGCTCTTATGCTGTCCAAAGTAGCACGAAATGCACTTGTAGGATGGGAATCTCACGGATCCAGAATCATCAAAGCATCATTCAAAACAAAGAAGGAGGGGATCTTAATGAATATTATCCAATGTTATGCACCCACCAATGATAGCAACGACGACATTAAAGATCAATTCTACGAGCGGCTGCAGTCAATCATAGAGAAATGCTCAAGAAAGGACCTCACCATTCTGATGGGAGATCTAAATGCCAAAGTCGGAATAGACAACACTGGATATGAAGATATTATGGGACGACATGGACTGGGAGAAAGAAACGAAAATGGAGAAAGATTTGCAAATTTGTGTGCATTCAACAAATTAGTCATAGGAGGCACAATATTTCCACACAAGCGTATACACAAGGCTACATGGATCTCACCGGACCACACTACAGAGAACCAAATAGATCATATTTGCATCAACAAAAAATTCCGAAGGACAATGGAAGATGTGAGAACCAGGAGAGGTGCTGACGTAGCTTCAGATCACCACCTAGTTGTAGCCAATTTGAACCTGAGGCTAAAAAAGAACTGGACAGGTGGACAAACAGCAATACAAAGGTTCAATACAGCCTTCCTTCGAGATACTGTCAAACTCAATGAATTCAAGATAGCTCTCAACAACAGGTTCCAAGCCTTACAAGATCTACTGAAAGAAGAAGAAACTACTATGGAGGACAACTGGAAAGGCATCAAGGAAGCATTAACTTCAACGTGTCAAGAGGTTCTCGGTCTAAAGAAATACCATCATAAGGAATGGATCTCTACAGAAACAGTGGACAAGATCAAAGAAAGGAAGAACAAGAAGGCAGCAATAAACAACAGCCGAACACGAGCAGAGAAAGTCCAAGCACAAGCTGAATACATAGAAGCAAACAAACAAGTGAAGAGGAGCATTAAAGCCAACAAGAAGAAATACGTGGAAGAACTAGCAACGACGGCAGAAAAAGCTGCTAGAGAAGGAAACATGAAACAGCTTTACGATACAACGAAGAAACTATCAGAGAAATACAGTAAACCAGAGAGGCCGATCAAAGACAAAGAAGGGAAGCCAATCACCGAAATTCAACAACAACGTAACAGATGGGTAGAATACTTCGAGGAACTCCTGAATAGGCCGGCTCCAATGAATCCACCGGACATCGAAGCAGCACACATAGATCTTCCTATAGATGTCAACCCACCAACTACGGAAGAAATTAGAATGGCCGTCAGACAAATCAAGAACGGGAAAGCAGCAGGACCCGACAACATACCAGCTGAAGCACTGAAATCAGACATCGAAACAACCACAAGCATGTTTTATCTTCTATTCAAAAAGATTTGGGAGGAGGAACAAGTGCCGATGGACTGGAAAGAAGGACACCTCGTCAAGATTCCAAAGAAAGGAGATCTGAGCAAATGTGAAAACTACAGAGGCATTACACTACTGTCAATACCAGGGAAAGTCTTCAACAGAGTGTTGCTGAACCGGATGAAGGATGCAGTAGACGCCCAACTTCGAGATCAACAAGCTGGATCCCGTAAGGATCGGTCGTGCACAGACCAAATTGCAACACTACGGATCATCGTCGAACAATCAGTTGAGTGGAACTCATCATTATACATCAACTTCATTGATTATGAAAAGGCATTCGACAGTGTAGACAGGAGGACGTTATGGAAACTTCTTCGACACTACGGAATTCCTGAGAAGATTGTCAATATAATCCGGAACTCATACGACGGACTACAGTGCAAAGTAGTGCATGGAGGACAGCTGACAGATGCATTCCAAGTAAGGACCGGAGTCAGACAAGGCTGTTTACTCTCTCCCTTCCTTTTTCTCCTGGTGGTCGACTGGATTATGAAGACCTCGACATTTGAAGGAAAACACGGAATACAATGGACAGATCAGAATCAATTAGACGATTTGGACTTCGCAGATGACCTAGCCCTCCTATCACGTACACACGGACAGATGCAGATGAAGACAGCCAGTGTAGCAGCAGTCTCTGCATCAGTAGGCCTCAGCATACACAAAGGGAAAACTAAGGTCCTCAAATTCAAAGCGGAAAACAGCAATCCAATCACTCTTGATGGCGAAACTCTGGAAGATGTAGAATCCTTCACATACCTGGGAAGCATCATCGATGAACAAGGAGGATCAGATGCAGACGTAAAGGCGAGGATCGGCAAAGCAAGGGTCGCATTCCTACAATTGAAGAACATATGGAACTCAAAACAACTTTCAACCAATATCAAAGTGAGAATCTTCAATACGAATGTCAAGGCAGTTCTACTGTATGGAGCTGAAACTTGGAGAACTACAACAACCACAATCAAGAAAGTACAAGTATTTATAAATAGCTGTCTTCGCAAGATACTCAACATCCATTGGCCGGATACCATCAGCAATAGCCTTCTGTGGGAGAGTACAAACCAACTTCCAGCTGAAGAAGAAATTAGGAAAAGACGATGGAAATGGATATGACATACATTACGCAAATCGTCAAACTGCATCACGAGGCAAGCCCTAACTTGGAATCCTGAAGGGAAGCGAAAAAGAGGAAGACCAAAGAACACATAATAGAAGCAGATATGAAAACGATGAATTACAACTGGACGGAGCTAGAAAGGATTGCTCAGGACAGGGTTGGATGGAGAACGCTGGTGAGCGGCCTACGCTCCTTCACGAGGAGTAACAGGCGTAAGTAAGTAAGTAAGTTGAGAATCATTTTACGAAGTCTTCCTTTACCGCAATCGAAATTTGTATACTTAATATAGTCTAGCAGTAATTGCTTGAGAGCTGTATAAGGAAGCGAAATGGATTTTCCGGTAAAGCCAGAATTTTTAATGAGTCGTATGCTTCTTTTCCAGTGAATGTGAGGAAATGTGCCACAATATTAACATCCTCATTATCTTGCTTGGTCATAGCCCAAATTTTGAACATTTCCAAATAATCATCAAAAACACCAAAATCTGAATGTATATACAACCCTTCCATCACAGGCTCCATCACGACGCGAATGTGATAATTTGGGGTATTTGAATTATATTATGAACTAAGAATCCCAGAAATAACGTTATCGAATCAAGAAGTACTAGATAACCACGAACGGATGTACTGTATTTAAAATTCGAAATCAAGCATTTAACAAGTACTAAGGTATCATTAGTTCATTCAAACACCACAGGTTATCATTACACAAAAGGAATTGTCATTTATTAACTATAAACCATGTAACGTTAGATGACTAGCAAATCCATACACAACAATTCATAGAATACTTTCCAAATAGGGTCATGATTTGCATGAAATTTCACATTCGACTTAGAGATTATATTTCCAATAAATAGAAAATGTATGTAGCTCAGGAATTATATGTTATGTCTTACCAGTGAACATGAACTACTTAGAATCAAATATCAAAATACTGTGTTTTATCATTCTTTGCTGCTTTTGCTTTCTTGCTTGAGCATCTGGGCCACCTCTTTATGCCATCTGAATGTTTCAACAAGTTATCCGTTTTTGGTTGTTTTAACACATCATCATGTTTGTTATTCGCAAAGCTGTTAAGGAGCATTTATGAAAAGCTTATAAACTTCCGCTGTACAAGTTGCATAAAAGCCCAACCAAAAACATCGTGGTTGTTGGCAATATGCAGCGAAAAAACGTACGTTAATCAGAATTCGATTCTTGGACTGCTAACATCTGGCTGGCAACCACTCAATATATGTCGTCAGGATTGACCTAGAATTAGGAAAAAGAAACGTGTTAAAACACATTGTCCCGAGAATTTTATACTGTATCTAAAGCATAATGTCTGATAAAGCCAATACTGACTCGATTTTGTGACGAACAGTAAACTACAATTGAGATGTGCATAAAAGTATCCACGTATGTAATTACAGTGTCGTAACTGAAATAAATTCATTCTCATTAATTTCAATAGTTGAGACCATGAGTCGATTGAAGCTAGACTACCGTGAAAAACCTGTAAGCACTGGATGGCCGTTTCGTCCTGTTGTGGGACTCCTCAACAATTCGCATCCACGACCCTGCCATGCAGGATTCAAACGGCCGTCCAGTGCTTCCGGGTTTTCCACAGTAGTCTAGCTTCAACTGATTCATGAATTCGATTACTGAAATTACTACGATCTCCACAACACCTTTTCTGATATTCATCTTCATTAATTGATTTGACTATAAAGGTCAAAACTTCAAGAAAATTGCGAATTTACACTTGAAATTCGTCAAGTGCATCATTAAATTTTACTTAATGCTTTATATGTTCTATGAAAAGTGTGAATTTCATGTGGTTTACCGTTGCTTCTTTAAACGGTACTGACTTATATTTCTTTATATGTGACATTGATGATTTGGTCAATTATTTCGTCTCTTGATAGTACTCGGCAAACAAATGAACAATCATTTCGTCAATCACAAGTTCATTCCCACCTCTGCTATAATTTTTATAGGTAAATGTACTTTGGTCGGACAGTTTAGATACCGTGTGGTGGGAAATTAATAAATGATGTTCAGGAAGTTGTTGGTAAACACCTTGATATTGCCAAACATTTAGCTTATACTGGAAGTGTGGACATCGATGTTAGTTTGAACAGAAAACATTGAAGTCGTTTTCACAAAGTTAAGCCCTAGACTAACCATGTTGATAAGTGATTGATTTCAAGTGAATACGTTTACACTTTGGAAAACACCAACCTGGTGTAATTTCTTTGACTCTGAGATCAACATGATAAAAAGAATCGTGATTAACTAAGATTCCGTCAATCATCACACACGTGAAGCGTGTTATCTATGCGTGCCACAATTAGATTCAGATTCAGATTTGTGTAGTAAGGACAGAAGGCCTACGGCCTATGTATTCCTTTTCTAGTATGCTTCTGTGAGTGTCCAGTCTTCTCTTGAAAGAGTCAATTGAAGGTGCGGACACCACTGCTTCAGGCAGCAGTTTCCAAGTATTGATGACTCGGTGTGAAAACCTGTATGCCACGGGTATTTTGTTCGTTCTTGGCTTTTCTACTCGCCTGCTATGTCCTCTGAGGTGTCCCGATCTAGTGGGAAGAAAGAGAGAGAATAAGTTAGGTCCGAAATCACTTCTCAGTATTCTGTACATCAATATTAGATCTCCCCTTAGTCTGCGATAGGACAGAGTAAAGAGGTTCAGTTTTTCAAGCCGCTCTTTATATGATAAACACCAGAGTTCCGGAATTGCACGCGTAGCTGCCCTCTGTACCTTTTCTAGTATGTCTGAGTCACCTTTTAAACAGGGGCTTGCAGCCTGAACACAGTTCTCTAACTTAGTTCTCACTAAGGATGTGTATAATGTGGTGGACATGGTAGTATCAAGCTTAGTGAATGTCCTTTTTTAAGCCCAGAGGGTTCGAAACCCCTTAACTGCGACCTCCCGGCAATAGGCCGTCGTCTTAAGATCATTACTCACTGTCACCCCTAGGTCCTTATGAGACCGGACTACGGGTAATGACACATCCCCTATGTTGTACGTATTAACCTTTGAATCCCCCAAGTGCATGTAGACACACTTTTCCGAGTTGATAGGCATTAGCCACTCTTTAGACCAGTTTATCATATTACTTAAGTCTGCCTGAAGAGTAAATGCGTACATTATAAAAAGTAAAGGACCTAAGACGGAACCTTGGGGTACTCCACTAAGTACTGGTCTCCAGATGGAGCACTTGGAATTTATTCTTACTTTTTGCCTACGACCTACTAGGAAATCCTTAATCCATTTTAAAAGAGGTCCGGCAATACCAAGGTTTGCCAACTTCAATAGCAGTCTATTAGTTGGCACCTTGTCAAAAGCCTTACTGAAGTCTATGTAGACAACATCCACTGAGTTTCCGTTGTCTAGCGCATTAATCCAGAGCTCCCTAGCTATAAGGAGGTTCGTTGTACAGGATAGACCCTTTCTAAAACCATGTTGTGCCATGTTCAGCAAGTTATTGGTTTCCATAAATGCTGTTATGGTCCGTTTGATTATTCTTTCCAGTATTTTAATTACAACACTGGTGAGGCTTACGGGTCTGTAATTTGATGGAACTTGTCGTAGACCTGTTTTATGTATGGGAGTGATGATTGCGTCCTTCCAGTCCATAGGTAACACACCCTGGTCAAGTGACATTTTGAATATCACAGTCAGTGGGGCTGCGATATATTCGGCAATATGTCTCAAGATTTTAGGGTGTAGTTTATCTGGTCCTGTTGACTTCTCCATGTTTAGGGTGCTAAGAGCCTTAAGCACATCGTTTTGGTCGAAGTCCACGGTGAGCAGCTGGTTTGTTGACTCTGTAATTGGGTCTGGTTCTTTCTCTAGAGGAGGTTCCTGAGTGAAAACTGCCCCAAAGTAGTCAGCCATAACCTCAGCTTTTCCTCTATCATTTCAGATTCACTTCGTACTTTAATTAGGTTGGGAATCCAATGATGAATCCTTGTTCTGTAGTTTATGTACGAGGATATCCTCTTGGGCTGCTTGAGTGCAGATTCTGCCAGCTGCATTTCATATTTTCTTTGCGCTTCCCGAATTTTAGTTATACACTCGTTTCTTATCGATCTGTAGCGTTCCATCGTACCTGCTGTGCCAAGGCGGATGGCAACATCCCAGCATTTCTTCTTTTGTTTTAGTAAGCGTCGAATATCCCGCCCTATCCAGGGATGTCCGTGCTTCTTTTTCTTTGGGACAGTCCAGGGTATGTATGGTTGAGTTACCCGATTGTATAACTGCCTGAATAGAGTCCATGCCTCTTGTACTGATGCCTTTGAGTCAATTTCCCAGTTCTCAACCGATGCTGAGGAGTTAATTGCCTGCATATCTGCCTTCCATATGTTAGGACGGGCCGGCGCAATTGTTTGACAAGCAATCTCAGCCATGAATTTGAATAAGATGACTGCATGGTCACGTCTCCCAAGTGGTGGGAGAAAAGCCGTTTGACCAACGTCATCACCGTTTGTGAAGACTGAATCTAAAAGAGAAGAGTTTCCTAAGTCGTATCTTGTGGGATCTCTAATGTGCTGGAATAATGCTAATCCAATCGAGGTTTTTAACAGTTTGCAGTGGAACGACGATATGTATGACCCTACTTCTAAGTTAACCCAGTTTATATGTGCTGCATTAAAGTCGCCTACCACAAGACTTTTACCGTTGTTACACCAGGACTTAAGTTTATTTAGGATAAAATCATCTGCTACACATTCTGGACTGCGATATACTACAACTAATTCAATATCTTGCCGTCGGCATTTCAACTTCCATCTCACCAGTTCACATGTCCCTGAAACATGTGCTGGTGTCTCAGCTAATCTTATGGTTAGGGTACTTTTCGTGTACAGAATAACCCCGCCTCCCCTTCAGTTTAATCTATCAGCCCTACTGGTTATGAAACCAGTCAATTGGATTTCACTATCTAATACTTCTGACGTTAACCAAGTTTCCGAGACAGCGATAACGTTCGGTTTTTCTTTATCCACCACTGACTTGAGCTCCGCCATTTTATTTAGAAGGCTGCGAGCATTTGTGTAGCACACCTTTAAGTCTGTGGAAAGCTTTCCCTTGCCACCCAGAGTGGCTTGGGGATCGTTTTGCTCCGAACTTTTACAATCTGAAAACCCTTAAGAACGAGGTTTCTTTCACCGTTTCGGCGACGCTTGTTTATTTCCGCTTCTGCAGCTCGTCTCTTAATACGATCAGCTAGGCTGAGGTCCTCACGGACATATATTCCGGATCCAATCAGTTTACGTGAATTACTTAGAACCAGGTTCCTTTCTTCCACCGTGTTGAATGTAACCTTTAGGAGGCGGTTTTTCTGAGGACTTTCGGAATCCGCCTTTTTTCCTATTCTATAAAGCTTACAAATACTAACTACTGAAACTGTATCTGGGAGTAGTTTACTTAATGATGTCTTAATATGATTGAGATCATGTTCAAATCTTGCCTTTGGTTCAGTATCTGAAGATTCTCTTATCTTATGAAAAATGACTGATCTCTCAGAGAGATCTGTATTTTCACGCGGTGAGGATTTTTCTTCTGATAACATCCCTTCCAATGTCTTGCTGACCAACTGCGTTTT